>RQTK01000153.1:475800-558979 GCA_003991915.1 Elysia chlorotica | reverse complement strand
CTGTCCGCCCAAGCCCCTCATTCATCACGATAGGTTTCGTCTTTATTACCCCCCCCCCCCTTTCCAAACCAAATTTTAAAACTAGAATGACGTTTAATGAATTACATGCAAACTGACATCTTTTGGGTTGGGGATTAAGATAATCTATAGCCGTCATATTATGAACTCTATCTGCCTAGACAGGTGCTTTAAAACTTAAAACACTTTTATTTCGTGTTTTGTTTTTTATCCCTTGATCAGACATTGGAGCATGTTGTATACATATTATAATCATTATGTTTATAAATATATATCTACAATCATCATCATTATTATTATTAAATTAATATTATTTCTATTATGCATTCTGATTTTTATTAGCATTATTATTATTCAGCTCTTAACCCAAAATTTAATATGGAAATGACAGATGTAATTAAATAATCATGCAATACATTTCCTTTTTTGTGGTCTTGGAAAAAAACATTTGAAATAATTAACATTTAATCTAATATATTTTTCTTTCATTTTAAACTTTTCCTGTGTAACGTCTTAATAACATCAAACAAAACAAATGAAACAAAAGAAAGGATCAACATACCTGCTCTCCTGAAGTTTTATCCGCTGCCAATTTAACTTTTCCATAAGTCCCTTCTCCTAGCGTCTTCAACAGCTGAAATCGATTTTTCAAGTTGTGCCGCTGGTGGTGAATTAAAGGCCTTAAGCTGCTGTTGCTGCCGCTGTCATACGACGTAGCAGTACTGAACACTGAGGTGCGTACATTATCACAGCTTCGGGACAGCCCAGCACTGGCGACTTTCGACAACGAGGGAGAACGTGACGAGCCAAAGCTAGATGGAGAAGGCTCCCCGACTGAAGAAGTAGGAGCAAATGTCGAGGCCGTTATCCCTGCTCTAGATCTACCCTTAATTCTTCTACCACAAGAAGATGACCCGGATATTTTGGACACAGAGCTTGACCGAGAGCCCCTCGGAACAATAACATTATTATTACCAGCGGCTCCATTCTGGCTCTTCCCATTTGAGGTTGCCATTGCAGCGTTATCATTGACGCGCTCGACACTGAAAAGTGTAGAGCCGGACTCATGATTCCCTTGCAATGACGACGACGACGAGGGTTGTTGGGCGTGAGCCGAAAGCCTAGCTGAGCCAACTTTCCGGACAGCACTCCCGTTGGCACTCAGGCGCAACCTCGGCGGCTTGACGGAGACCGGGGTTTGCCTTCGCAGGCGAACATCCAATGCGCCGTTCGCCATTCTATAATTAGCGTTGCTGCTGCCGCTGCTACCTGTGTCATGTGTAGCAAGGTGCGTCTCACCATGCAGATGCATTTGGAATGGATGTATCCGTGTTGGCTTGTCAAGCCTACATTGTGTGCTATCACTCAGTGTATCTTATAAATACATTTGAGTTACAATCTGTCACATCTAGAATTATTTGAAAAATGTCAAAAGATTTAGTACATAGTAATTTTTTTTAAAGCATAGAATTGTTTCACTATATGAACTATGGCTAATTTTCCCTGGTAACTAAAAATAGGGCACAGCTTGAAATACAGACGCTTCATTTTATTCTAAAATGGTACTCCGCAACATAACAACAATCACTATCTAGCGACTTTGAAGTTCACATGATGAAGTTTACCAATCCACAAAAAGTGAGTTAAGATTAAATTTACAGCCTAAATTTTTGCATTTAAAACATATCTATTATAATAAATTTGTTTCACGACTTTAACTGGTTTGAGTGTTTTATATTTTCATAGTTTTTTATAAAATAACTTTCATTATTATGATTTTTATGGTTGAGTCTTAATAATGTATACATACACACTATAGTGTGTCTATCTAAATTTGTCAAAATCTAAGAACACACTATCATATTTCTATCCAAAAGCAAAAAAGAACAGAATTGCTGTGTATTGCAGTATTTAATATTATTTCAAATCAAAGTGTGTGTATACTTTCTCCAGACGTATAAAATATTGCCTTCGGATAGACGTTCACAAGTTTTCTTTAGCGGATGGACAAATAATGATATACAAAAACTATCATACAATTACACAGCAAAATTTGGACAAAAACGTTAGATTTAGATTCAATTTTCATTTAATTGGTTAGCGTCAAATAGCAAAAAGTGTACATGTATACATTAAGATAGTTTGTAGGCCTACATAGTTCAGTATGATCTGGTCACCCTATTATTATTTTTACTATCATAACTTTCAAATGATGAGATTAATAATTTCTAGACCTTTCCAATTTGTATGTTAATACTTTAAAGCCTTTATAGATATATCTAGATCTTATTCTTTCCCATCTAAAAGCTACCAAATCTTTGACTCTTTCTCTTGATCTCAAGGCTAAGCTAGATCTAGATCTATCTGAGAGATTTTTGTTTTCATTCTTTTTTTTTTTTTTTACTTCTTAGATATCTAGATCTAGAAGAAGAGCCTAGATCTAGAAAATAGAATTTGATGAATGAATAAATGTGGATGCTACTCTAGATCTAGAATAAAACACCAATAGATTAAATAATTATCATCTAGCCTGGATCAGTATAGCCTAAATCTAGATCTAGTAGAGATCTGGAATCTAGATAGATTCGACAAACGGAGCTCTAGATCTAAAACTGCACTGAAAGTCCAAAAAGTAGATAGATCTATATCTATGTTATTATTATATACTACACACGACGGTCACACAATTCAAAATGTAAAGAAATCTAGATCTAGTTTACATTCTAAGGACATAAATTCTTGTAAGAATCATAATCCCCAAGTTCTCAGAAACAGTTACGACACGGGCCAACTTCACACCTGCCTCCCCAGTGCGGCGGTTCCATTGAATGCTTGAATGCTTGTGTAGCTAGCCAACTAAGCCAAGCCAGTATCGTCTGCTGTTTGTTGTGGTTCAGACCAGCAGCACACTCCACTCTAGCCCAGGCACTAGCGCATAGCAGGCAGGCAGTGTCTGACTGATCGTAGCTGGTCGTCTGCTCGTGTGACTGCTGCGGCCAATGAGTCAGCCATGATGATCGAGCCGTCTCGCCTCAGTCGCTTCTGGCATGCTTGAGACCGAGAGAGAGAGAGAGAGAGAGAGAGAGAGAGAGAGAGAGAGAGTTCCTAATTAATGTACAAGAAGCCTACCTCTTAACGAGGTGGCCTCGCCGGGCTCGCCCAACGCCTGCTTTCACGCCTCGTTTTGTTTTTCCACCCAAGTCGAAAGTAGTAACAACATTTAGGAAACGTGTAAATGACAATGTTATATCGGCCCCCTATAAAATTTCTTCATACATATTATATTTCGGTATTACAGCTATTTTCTGTCCCTCTAGATTTCACTCTAATTCAACCCACTATAAATAGTGATTATTGGTCTACAACATAATGGACAATGCTTGTAACATTTTCTCTATACCAATACACAGTAGGCCTATTTGGGCAAGATAAATAAAATGTAAATCATTTCCATAATACGTGTAACTAAGAAGCAATAATTTGCATGCTGTCATAGACATATAATTACGTTATATAAATCTATGCATGCTGTTTGTTTCGTTTTGGTTTGTTATAGACTTTTGTTTTTGTTTGTTTTGCTTTGTTTCTGTTTATTTGTTTCTTTGATTTTGTTATGTTGTTATTGTTTGTTAGTTTTGTTGTGTTTTTGTTGTTGTTGTTGTTGTTGTTGTTGTTGTTGTTGTTGTTTTTTAGAGTCGTTACTTTTTATGTTGTTGTGTGTGTGTGTGTGTCGAGGGGGGCCCGGGAGGGAGGGGATGGGAGGAAGGGTTGCTGACTGCGTTGTCACTAGCAACAAAATCGCAACTAATTATAATAGTCGTATTGAATTGTCAATAATTAGTTTTAAATCAGCTAAGCCGTAGATTATGAACTAATTATAAACTTTTTTATTTTAGATCTAGGTTGTTTCAGATATAGACTTGTTAATGTAATATAATTTTATAATTAGTTCTAGAGTTGTATGTCTTATTGATTGATTAATAATGACTCTCTTTTTGCATCTAGATTTGGTTTCTTTACTACTGTTACTTTTATCCCACAACTAGATATTTTATATTCATGATAGTTTTATCTATTTTACTTTACTGTATATCTCTTTTTGCCTCTTAAATGTCTTATTGTGTCTGAAGAAGACTTTAAAAGGTCGAAAGATTACGTCTGTGTATCGTTTTGTATTCTTAGAGCTGCACTATATCTATTTATTGGTGTGTGCCTTGCATATAAAAATAAACATACAATGTTAAAACGAGAAGGTATATTAAACAGAGAGAGGAAGAGAGAGAAGAGAGAGAGAGAGAGAGAGAGAGAGAGAGAGAGTAAGAGAAAAAGAAACAGTGATGGTGGTGAATATAAAGTCTTTATTAATTCCCCAAGAAAAAGAGAGAGGGGGGGGGGCATTGGGAGAGAGAGAGAGAGAGAGAAAGTGAGAAAGAGAGGGAGAGGGAGGGAGAGAGAGAACGAGATAGGGAGACGGGGTGCAACAAGACAGTCTGAACACATACACAACGAGATCAGAAACCATACCCATTGCTTTCATCATGGTGACTGATAACAGAAAAAATTAAGGGCAATGGTTGCTGACATCTGTTACAGATCTTGCAAAAAAAATAAAAGAAATTATTCAAGGATAACAAGACTGTTGCTTTTTTGTAAAAATTGAAAACAATAAAAAAAAAACATTACGGGTTTGAAAATGTATACAGGTGTACAAAGAATAGTGCCTAAGGAAAAACCTCTCAAGTCTACCAGTAATTGGTTGTCAAGAGTGCCCAGGTGAGAGGCGGCCTTGATCACAGAGAAAAAATACTAGTTGTGCTCAGCGGTGTGTCACAAAATTGGATACTGTTAACAAAAGGGGAACTATTTAATTCAATCATCTATTGTCTAGAATTACACATCTTTCTCTAGAACAGGTAAATCGAAAAATGTCTAAGTTATTTTGAAAATTAAAAAAAAATTGTTTTGAAATATGCTTTAAAGGTTATTTTGTTAAATATTAATTAAATATTAGGCGTCATTATAACAAAGACTCCGGCAATCTTGACCTGTACAAATTTAATTTCATTAACACAAGTATAGTATAATTTACAGCATTTAAACATCATTGAGAAAGATCCATGTTTGACCAGAGTACTTATAAAACTCAAGTTAGTTCAAGGTCCCTTGACAACTTAAGTTCGCCTTGAACTAGCGATGTTAAGACCCGTAAAACGGCCAAGGTCCGCATACTATGACGATAAACGCATTATTGCCATTTATGCCTTGGGTCTGATGTTGTTTCTCCTTTTCACCGGCTCACATTGGTGATCGACAGCGCTGGCAGGGAAGCTTTGTCTGAAGTTGTGTGATAAGTGAAAAGTCCTCAGAGGTACAGACGTTAGGCACCTCGTCAATGTGGTGTCGGTGGGCTGGCTAACCTGAGAGTGCCTATATGGCGAAGGGGCAGAGCTGTTTCACCTCACTCCGTTTATTTTTTTTTTGGATTATCTTCCTTTATACTGAGTTATTAATTTTCACTTTGACTGTCGAAGGCAGGTAACCCTTTTATAGACATCAAGATTTCACTTTTTGTTTATTATCCCCCATGACTCATTTTAACGTGCTAATGTCCACATGTAGTGCTAATGGTTTTATTATTTTCGACCTTTTTTTTTTTCATTCATCTCTCTCACTTCCCTCTCTACCCGTCTGTAGTATTGATGCTTGCTTGTGTCTCGTCAGGCTGGGAAATTAATTTTTTATTTATACTTGTGGGAGGAGGATGTGTGATTGGAAAACGTAACGGTTGCTGGGGTTGGAGAGAGACACAAGCAAGCATCAATACTACAAACCAACATGCACTGCATACTTGTGACTATAGAGATAGAGAGAGGCAGGAAGAAAGAAGGATAGGGGGGAGGGGGAGGGGGGAAGAGAGAAAGAGGGAAGAGGAGACCAAGACAAAGAGGCAGATAAACAGACTAAGGAGAGGAGAGAGGGGGAGGGGGAGGGAGGGAGAGAGGCAAAACTTTCCACTTCTCCATAAATTAAAAGCGCGATCGCTAAGTCTTTAATCGAAGTATAAATCCGGTATTTTGGTGGTAACAAAACGAACAATCTGCATTAAACCGATAAATATTTATGTCTCTGTTTTCAATGTTTGCAACGACTTAAAGAATATAAGCTACACAAAAGCGCTCGAGGTTTTCTAAAAGAACAGGCAAAGTCACTGAAGTAAACAAGCCGAAACATAACCAATCAAAAATTAAAAAACAACAAATAACTCAAAGAAAATATCAATTACTGATCAAGTATTTTGCTTCAACGGGAGATGACTTGGCGTTTAACGAGCGCTCTATTCACAGTCTGTTTTTGAGGTCCATGTATCTATGATGTGTAGATCACAGCGTATCCTCACGAAAAACGCTATAACCTGATTTTCATCCCAGAACGATGCGTTAATTAACCATGTATATTGTACATGTACAATGATTCGCGCCGTGTCTACCATCGAGTTACCAGCGCTGTACATAAGAGATTGCAATGCTTTCTTTTAGCAGCGCCCTGTCCACTACCCCAGGATCTCGCCACCAACCCGCGTTCCTATCAGCATACAAAAGTTGCGCTGTGTCTACCATCAAATTGAGTGATGCAGGGCAGTTCGCGGTGGGGAAGGTCGGCTTTCTCAAAGCAAGATGCGTAGTGTCTACCATCGGCCATTTTTTTTTCATTTTAAGAAGGGAAATCACTCTTATTAGGAATGTTGACTTTCGGCTGCCCACTTCCGGTTTCGATTTCTCTTTCTCTCACTCTCAGTAAAGTCAGATGGTGGATGGTAATCTGTTAGTGTCATTTACTGTATCCAGGTAAGGGAGAAGCCCTCAGAAGGTGGTTTCAAAGTTTTCCTTCAAGTTGATAATTTCTTTAGCTAGACTTAAATTGATCCTCCTAAACTACCATGTGGCCGTTATAAATAAGAATCTATCGGTTTAGGTATAGATCTAGATCTAATCCGGAATAAGGAGATCTATAGATTACATTTAAGATCCTTGACAACCTTTATAAAATAATCATAATGATGTGTCTAGATCTAGATATAGTGTCAAAGCAGTGGATGTAATATAGCTTAATTTACCTGATGCCTTTTACTTTTTAGTGATTAACAGGGGAAATTTCATTTGTCGTGACAAAATTTGAGATTTCTTAATTTAAACAAAACAAAACACAAAATTAGCCTAGATCTACACCCAGCATCAACATCCTACGAATTTTCAAAGCAATCAATCAATAAGTGTTAGTGGAGATAGACTCTTAGTGTAAAATATATAAGTTTTTAGAAAATCACATTTGGAAGTGGTACATAGGCTAAAAGCAATTTCTTTAAACTACGAAAAATAGTTCCTAAGTCATCCCAGCTGATTATGCTGGTGAATACTCATCAAACTCGTTCTCTCAGCTTGCCATGACAATGTGAAACTAATAACCAAGCTTCGTAAATAGCCGATATAACTAGAAATTCGAGTTTTACGCCCTTCTATTTTTGTGTTTTGGTAAACAAATGTTTATTTTTCTGATACCACACCTCATTGCTCAAGTGCCTATAACTACACTATAAACGTTTTATTATTTTTTCTTGCATAGAATAGTAGGCCTACTACAAGAGTTACTTAAAAATTGAACCTTGCTTTTCAGATTTATTAGGGTACAAATATCTGGATCTTCTCTGCTCGCAGTTTTCCTTCTGGGATCTTAGACAATCTTCAAAGGTGCAATAAATTATATTCAAAATGAATATAAGGTGTGCGACGGTAAGTAATTTTCTCAATGGTCTTCAAAAACTGTTGTTGTTGTTTATTTATGCAGACACTAGTTTAAATGTCTTTCTTTTTTTCTTACCTATTTTTTTTTTTTTACCTTTTAATGAGAATTTTTTTTGAAGAAAAAAAAAACACTTTATTTAATGACATAAATTTCTAAGTAAAAATTTTAAAAAGTTCTAAAAGAGTATTGTTCAGATGACAGCTGGAAGAAGTTGATAGTACTCATATTTGTGACTAGCTCAGCATTTTCAAAGTACCCCTTGATTTGTACGTCTTTATAAATGATTTTAAGGTTTATTAAATGGGCAATGCTTAATTCATGATAAGGTTATTGATATGTGATGAACATCGTAATTTTATTATCTAATGAAATCTGCTATGAATAACGATTGTTCCTTTTTGTGTTTGTTTCCTTATTAATGTTTTTGTGGTTTTCTTGTTGTTTTTTTTCTTCACCAGCCAAATGATCTGATGAACATGCAGCACTGCAACTTGCTGTGCCTGCCCGAAAACTATCAGATGAAATATTACTTTTATCATGGACTTAGCTGGCCCCAGGTACACTCAATTAATTGTGCGTGCAAGTGGGATCTTGGAACTTTCTTACTTTAAAGGGTTTAAGAAAGTTTTATTGCTATGGAAATGTTAAAAATTCAAATCTAATATTATAATTTGAATTTCTCTCTCTCTCTCTCTCTCTCTCTCTATCTCTCTCTAACACTCTTTTAAAAGGGTCTTCCAAATACATAAAACACAATAAATGTTATTGTTCTTCACAATTGTAGTTTGAATCTTCTTCATTATGTTTTAACCCATTCCTAAAACAAAAGGATTTATGGCCATGTTCTCACCTTATTGCTTTAGGCTTATCATTTTGATTATGATCCAGCTTTTTCCTCCCATGTCCGTAGTCTTCATAATCGCACTTTTCTACTATGTTCAAATATATACACTGTTTTCTTATGTTATCAACGTGTATGAGTTTCTTTGTTACTTTAATGTGTTTGTGTTTTTTTTTTGTTTTTTTTTTTTGGGGGGGGGGGGGGGGTTAAATATTACGACACTCTGATGTAGGTATAATTTCAAAAGCACAAAGGTAATTTGTTAATGTATATAACTGCAATTAAAGTCATATATATATTTATTATCTTTTGTACTTTTTTAAAGTGGAATAAAAAAAAGTATTTTAAGCCTGCTATTTATCAACAAAGTAAAATGAACTGTAAATGTAATATTTGCATTGTCGGAAATGTTTAAATGACAAGGACTAACAACCATGCCTTGAAATATGATACAGTTAGCTGTAATAATAAATCCGAATTGGTTACTTGATATGTGATGGACTTTCTAATTTTATTAGCTAAAGATATCTTAGTTTATTGTTGTTTTTTTCCCCTTATCAATGTTTTTTTTTTATTTTCTTATTTTTTTCCCCCCACCAGCCAAATGATCTGATGAACATGCAGCACTGCAACTTGCTGTGTCTGCCTGAAAACTATCAGATGAAATATTACTTTTATCATGGACTTAGCTGGCCCCAGGTACACTCAGATTAATTTTCAATTTACTGTGCGTGCAAGTGGGATCTTGGAATTTTTTTTTATTATGAAGGGAAATGTCAACAATCCAAATCTAAATAATTTGAATTTTTCAAAGAGTTTAGTCTATTTCCCTCTGTACCTCTAACTCTCTCTCTCTCTCTCTCTCTCTCTCTCTCTCTCTCTCTCTCTCTCTCTCTCTCTCTCTGTCTCTAACACTTTTTTAAAAGGGTCTTCAGAATACATAATACACAATAAATGTTATTGTTCTTCACAATTGTAGTTTGAATCTTCTTCATTATGTTTTAATCCATTCCTAAAACAAAAGGATTTATGGCCATGTTCTCACCTTAGTGCTTTAGGCTTATCATTTTGATTATGATTTAGCTCTATCCTCTCTTCCTCAATGAAGCAAAATTAAAATTAATGTCCTTTCCCATATATGTAATCTCCATAATCGCTCTTTTCTACTATTTTCCAAAAAGACTGTTTTATTATGCTATCGACATGTATTAGTTTCTTTGTTACGTTGTTGTCGTTTTTTGTTTTAAATATTACGACACTCTGATGTAGGTATACTTTCAAAGCCAAAAAGAAAAGATCATTATATTTGTTAATTTATAGAAACTCAATTAAAGGCACATATATATAATATAATATCTTGGGTACTTTTTTTAATTGGAAAAAAAACAAAACAAGCACCAATAGAAAATATATAGATGCAAACTGCATTTTAAGCCTTCTATTTATGAACAAGTAAAACTAACTGTAATATTTGCATTGTCGGAAATGTTTAAATGACAAGGACTAACAACCATGCCTTGAAATATGATACAGTTAGCTGTAATAATAAATCCGAATCATTGTGGGAATTCTTGCTGTGACTTCATTCTCTTGATAATGCTTGTCTTGCAGCTGTCATATGTTGCGGAGGATCATGGTGGCACCATTGTAGGCTATGTACTCGCTAAAATGTAAGTAATCAGCAATGGCCTGTCTTCCCTCTCTTCAAGACTTTTTGATTTCAAGTGGAACTTATACTGAAGATTAGATGGCTTATAGACTTTATAGGTCTACAGACTTAAAAAAAAATATTGTTTTGCAAAGAATTTAGTTTTGAAAATAGTTGTCAGCTTCTTTTTATGTGATTGTGAAGAAGAAAAATGATGCAATAAGCTTTTTTTTTCCTTCAGTGCCTTTCTTATACCGTCTCCTCTTTATTTATTTTATTTATTTTTTGTGAGCTCAACATTTTGTCCCAAAACCCATAGCTTAACTCTTTCCCACCCACCCAGATCTTTATTCATGAAAAGTAATATAAAAAAAAAACCTGTGCTGGGACACCCTGCTTGAAGTTTGTTTGATTGTGACTTATGTCTGGGAAATGTACAAGTGCTGCCACACATAGATAGCTGGAATACCATGACTCCTGTGTCAGTCTGAACCATACTGATCCCAACCCAACCAGCAGGGGAAGATGTCGGACAAATATACATTTTTCTAATGGTTGGTTTTGAACCAGGGTCCTCCCTATTGGGAGATGAAGGCTCTGCCACTTGCACCAGTTCGTCCTCACTGGGCTTGAGGTTGATCTGTGAGCAAAATATATCTTTCAATACTTTATTTTCATATACCTCACCTGTTTTTTTGTTTCTTTTTCTCTACAGGGAAGAAGATCCTGAAGACTCAGTTCCCCATGGTCATATCACATCTCTGGTACTGTGGCATTTCTAACACTGCTCTTAAAATTAACAGTTTGCAGTTACAATATTTCTCTCAAACGGCGATATCCGTTAAGCCTATAGTTTTTTGCATTATTTGTCAATTAAACGCCAGGAACCTTTCCTGTGTTGTGCTTGATATGTTTAATTAAATTTTTTTTTTTTTTAACAAGCCTACATACTATGAAAAAAGTCGTTGTTTTTTCAGCAACATGAGCTTGGGTTTTGTTTGTGTATTCTTTGTAACATTCATACATTTTAAAGTTATTTCTTTGATTTTTAGTTTAATTGTTTGATATATTTAGAAAGCCATTACTCATAAATGAAATGGTTACTGACTTTTTGAATTGTAACTCACACTTGTATCCGTGTTCAGTCTGTAATTACTTCATGTCCTAATCAAATTTCCCTTAAAAAGAAATCAATTTATCTGAGGTCATCTGGTACTATCTTTGATTTTTTTTTTCTAATTGGGGTAGTATTATTATTGTTCTTGTTGTTGCTGATATTTTTGTCCTTAACATTAAATCATTAGTGTATCATCACCGTGCTACGATTTTGGCATACTTCATTTTGGCTACAATAAAAACTTTTATTTTCTTATTTTACTGCTTCAAATTAGACACACATTTTTAATAAGATAAAGCACAGCTCTAATAGCGCATTTTTAATCTGAAACTTTAGTTACAATGATTACATTTTTAAATTTACGGATTTTCAGCTTTTTTTAAAGCTAGAAGGTTAGATTTCAGTAAAAGTATTTGGTGTTTTGTTTAGTGATCATAACACTATGTCACTGTACAGGAGTTTTATTTTTAAGAAATATAATGGTCCCGTTGGAATTATCGTTTGACAGATATATCTCATTTTCACCCTTACAACAACATATCACTTGCCATAATCGTAGCAGCGTGACAATATTTAGTACCGTCTTTGATAGGTTTTTCCCTCTCTCTCTCTCTCGCCCTGACAGGCTGTGAAGCGATCCCACCGGCGCCTGGGTCTGGCACAGAAGTTGATGGACCAGGCGTCGCGTGCGATGGTCGAGAACTTCAAGGCTCAGTATGTGTCACTTCACGTACGCAAGAGCAACAGGGCCGCCCTGCACCTCTACACAGAGACACTCAAGTTCTCGTAAGTTGCACTCCTACCAGACACAGGGCACCGAAGGTTTTTTTTTTTTAAACACTAATCCTGCGTTGTTGTTTTTTTTTTTGCCCTTAGCCATACTCAGTGGTGCCAATTTTGTTGTGAATTTACAGATTCCTAGTGAAAAAAGAAATTGGCTGGTCAAAGTTTAGTAAAAGTCTCTTAGGCATTATATTTTGTGATTCAATTGCTTTTCAGTAAAAAATAATAAAGATTTAGTAAGCATCATTGCATAAAGTAGCCGACAAAGTTATGGGTCTTCTGCAAGGGACGAAGTGGTAGCTGGTGCAAGTGGTAGTGTTGATCTGCGAATTGGAACGTCCTATGTTCAAAACCTGGACAAAATTAATTTATTTAATATATGAGCTGTGTCTAGTTGTGCTGTATAATCTGTTAATCCATTATAATTTGTATTCATTCAGAGCTGTATTACTCATGATACAAAATAAAAGATGTAATTGGTTGGATCATGAATATTGATTATGATGAACTTTCCATTTCAGAATAAGTGAGATTGAACCCAAGTACTATGCAGATGGTGAAGATGCATATGCCATGAGGAGGGATCTTTCAGAGTTTAGAGAAAAGGTAAAAATATATATAATTATCAATATATTGCCACAGTGCTACTGTTATGGCATAAGTGCAACTTTGTCCTAAATGCAAGGTGATAAAAAACTAATATATCGTTGAATAGCATAAGTGAGGCTCATGTCAAAATGCGATCTATCGTTGTAGAGCTGAGCATGAGATCTATATCTGCCTAGCCTTATTACAAACTTGTGTCCAATTACCTCAATAGCATACTAGCAGAGATACTCGGACTTTTCTGTCACATTGATTTACTGTCACCTACCAACAGGTATTTGCTCTACCTTATTAGAAACTTGTGTCCAAGTACCTCAATAGCATAAAAATATTTATCATGCTTATACTTTTTGCACAGCGAAACCAAAAGAGCAGAATGTATTCTCTGCAGTTGTTTTTTTTATCTAGATGGAGGAACTTGTATAGCCCACTTAAGTAAAGCTCTGTTTATATTCAGTTGGCTTGTTTCCATCCCTGTGTTTCTCTCTCACATTCTATGTCTCCAGTTGCTTCTTTTTTTATTTTCACTGCACATGAAACACATTTTTCATTTCTGGAAAGTAGTATAAGGCCTAGGGTTGAATTTGGCTAATCTTTAGACATTTGAACTAGTTTTGGGCGGTGTACACTGTAGTAGCTTTCTTTGAAAACATAAATTAACAGTTTTATAAATTCAATTTTCACAATTTTGTGTTTTACATATTATTCATTACATTTTCTTTGTTGTTTTTTTTTTTAAAATAATTCTCAATGTAACGTAACACAAAGAAGACTAGTAGATTTTCTAACGTTAGCCTACAAAGACTTGTAGATTTTCTAATGTTAGCCTACAAAGACTAGTAGATTTTCTAATGTTAGTTTGTCGAGTAACTAAGCAAGTAGGTTATATCGCAAATGGGTTCCCAGATTCTGACAATTTTATGTGCTGTTGCTGAGAGGAGCAGAGGTACTAGGACTTTTCTTGTCACATTGATTTACTGTCACCTCCCCAACTATTAAGGGGTGAAAACTGGCCCAAGTGGTAGAGCGCTGGTTTCCCAATCGGATATCCTCGGTTCTAAACCCTTGATGAAACAAAAGTTACTGGTTGGGTCGCAGTCATATATAATGTGACTGGCGGACGAACGTCCTGATTTCCCCACGATGTCTCTATGTGGCAGCACGTAAAATTACTCTGGAACTCTGTCCACCATATTGCCTTGCTCCAAACCTTATACGTTAAGAAACAAACTCACTCACTCGCCCAACCAAATTATTAAGGCAGCCAAGTGAGGAATTAAACCTTTGACTCTCCGGTTATAAGTCACTCACTCTACCGCTTTACAGACTAAGTGGTTGAATAAGGTTCTGTCTGAGTTTTTACTAAGGTTAAAACAAGGTTGGTTGGTTGGTTGGTTGGTTTTAACGTCCAACATCAGCAACTTATGGCTATCTCGTGGACGGGCCCCAAGACGGACGTCTGACAATTTTATGTGCTGCCACACACGAGACAGGGTGGGGATACGATGACTCCTGTCTCAGCCGGTCACATTATACTGACACCGACCCAACCAGTAGGGATTGCAATTGTGACGGTATAATGTGCTTATACGTTAAGAAACAAACTCACTCACTCGCCCAACCAAATTAGTAAGGCAGCCAAGTGAGGAATTAAACCTATGACTTTCTGGTTATAAGTCACTCACTCTACCGCTCTACAGACTAAGCCACCTGACTCACCAGAGCCACATTAGGTACATGTGAACGGTGAAATAATTTTATTTCAAAGACAAAAAGCTGAAGTTTGTAAACCTGCATCGATTTATCCTATCTATATTGGTTCAAAAGATATGAATTTTGAAAAAAGGACCTAAAAATAGTGCAATTTCTTGAGCATTACTTGCAAATAAACTGAGACTCCTTTGAGTTCAGCTTCCGTACCCCCTCCCCTGTTTGTCTGTTCATTGATTGACACATGTTAATTTGTTTTGTGTTTCAGTGTGAAGCTGATGCCGAAATTCCAGCCATAAAAGGAATTTTTGAAGCCAAAGAACCCATCAAGCAAGAGCAATAACAGTCGTACTGGGAATTAATTATATTCAGCTTTGATATTTGTATTTCTTTTTTTTTTTTTTTTTTTTAATTTTATGACTGATTATTCATTAAAGTAAATGTAAAGTTGGTCACATGCTCATGGTAGGGTCTTCACTAGACATTAGAATTTTTGTTTTGTTTTTTAAAGTTGATTTTTCACTATTCTTGAAAACAAATTGTTTCTGCAGTGAAACAAACACAAGCACATGTATATAGAATGCTTCCACCATATGATCAAACAGCATTGAATCAGGCCTAATTAGAGAAATTTAGATTATGTGAAGGATAGATCTAAACCCAGTAATACCAATTTTCCATAAATTTGAAGATTTTCAGGGTTTTTTTTAAGTTGGCAGGTCAGATTTTAGTAAAGTATGTCAAGGGCTATATGATATTCATGCATTTCTTAAAGTGAAGAAGTTCGATAAAAACAAATTGATCCAGTTAGCATAACTGTAAACCAACAATTGAGGTGAGATTAATCGATTCCTTTGTTTTAAGTTCCTTTCATTAAATGAAACTTTGTATTTGCAAACTGCTGATCGTCAGAAGATATTTTTTTTTTATAGTACAAGTATTTTGTTTTATCTTATCCAACAATCTGAGTGCTCTTGGTACAGATCGTAATGTCCTAGTACTTCCTAGTTAAGAGCTTATAATTAATCTGCTCAATATTTAAGGGCTATGATGTTGCTTGATTTTAGAACTAGTTATAAAGAGAGGCACTTGTGATGTATTCTATTTCATTTTTAAATTCAATCATTATTTGTATATAAAAATATTTCACTCACCTGTAGGTATTGATTTGGCATCTTGGTTTTGAGAGAATGTTTTAGATTGAATAGATCCTCCAAACCCTCGAGAGGTCGAGTTGAGTTGGTTGCTTAACGTCCAAAGTCAGCACTATATAGGCTATATTGTGGACAGGCACCAAGACTGACGTCTGACTATTGTATGTGCTGCCGATCAAACTCTGCATGGATTAATAATAATTATAGAAGTAAGTTTAATATGTAACCTATCTGTCGCCATAGGTTTAGGTACACTTAGTTTCAATTGTAACATTGTATGTTAAGCTTATTTGTATAAAAATATACACATATTTATGCAATCACATTATTATCAGTGATTGCATGTATGTATTATTTAAAATATAGTACATGTATAATGTAGATGTTTTGGACGCTGATATTATAATGCTACTAAGAAATACACTGTAATACACTTTTTAGTCCAAATCAGAGCATTTGCCTTACGACTACATCATAAATTATGTATTATTACAGCACATCTTTCAGTGTTTTTCACAATTTTTTGTTTTCTTTCATCTGGTTGCATTTTCAAATTTTAATGTTGTCTAACACAAAGTTTCTAAGAAGGGACCGATTTACAGTGGTCTTACTGTTTTGATTTTATGCCTTAAATAATAATTATTTTAAAACTTTTTAATCTACGTTTCACTCCTTTTTAAACTTGAATTTCACGTAAGGTAAAATGATTCAAAAAGAGTGAAGACCAAACCTACATTCTATCAAAGAAACAGAATGTGGTTTATGCTAAGGCTTTGCAATCCCAAAATTTCAAAGTGTTAACACAATATAGGTAAGGAAGGCTGTTAGAACTACATATCCTTATGGGTTATGACATGTGATTTTTGTGCTGTTCTTCATAAATTTTTTTTTTAATTCAAAGAAGCTT
The DNA here is from genome assembly GCA_003991915.1 of Elysia chlorotica. NCBI lineage: Eukaryota > Metazoa > Mollusca > Gastropoda > Plakobranchidae > Elysia > Elysia chlorotica. Next base: position 542,395 of record RQTK01000153.1, on the reverse strand, counting down.
GTCTGGAAAGAGAACTTTCTCTTTGTGAATAGATGGAATAAGTGATATGAAAAGGATGACTGAAATGTAATATTTGTTCAAATTTTTTATCAGAATAAAGAACACATTCATTTTCTCAGTTGCTGATATTTGTTAATTTCATTTTTTTTGTTCCGTTTAATTTTCTTGGATTTTGTTGTTGTGTTGCTAATGGATGTGTGTGCTGTTTTCTCTCTTTCTCTCTCTCTCTCTCTCTCTCTCTCTCTCTCTCTCTCTCTCTCTCTCTCTCTCTCTCTCTCTCTCTCTCTCTCTCTTTCTCTCTCTCTCTCTCTCTCTCTCTCTCTCTCTCTCTCTCTCTCTCTCTCTCTCTCTCTCTCTCTCTATCTCTCTCTCTCTCTATCTATTTATCTATCTATCTATCCATCTTATCTCCAAACCCTGTTCCTTCAGTATTCATTTCTGAAACAACAGTGCGAAAGATATCCACAACTGTTAACACATGTTCTCTCTCTCTCTCTCTATCTATATACCTATCTATCTATCTGTGTGGCAGGCATAAAATTGTCAGACGTCACTCTTGGTGCTCATCCACAATATAGCCTATATAGTGCTGGTGAAATCAACTCAACTCAATGCAGTGCAAAATATATCCTCAATTGTTAACTGATGCGTACTGCATACATTAATTAACTTTATCAAGGTATGGCCTAAACGAGAGGTGAACGTGAGCCACTGTGTTTGGTGCCTCACGTTATGTTGATGAGACAACATGTCAGACGTATCCACTGTGCCTACATCCATTCCTAAGTTCCCTAATCCATTGTAGGTTATGCCATATGGAAGTCTCATGGGAGAGCTGTTCCAAAGCATGCTCAAAAACACATAAATTCTTGGTCGGTATCTTTATGTCCATTGACAGCAGCTAGGCTATATCGCAGGCGGGTCTCAAAACTAATGTCTGACAATTATACATGCCGTCACATAGATGATAGAGACAATACAGAGAAAGCAGGACTTATCTCACCCAGTCACATCGAAAACAAATGATTTAACGAATACCGTTCCAATAAGTAAGGCATGAAGTCTGACAAAAAGGTTTTTAAGAAGCTGGGGTATCTCAAATGACCCATTGCTCCGTTGCTGCCATTACTGCTACTAATACAACTACTGACTAGTGTTTCTTCTCGTACTATGAAAAAAGAAATACGCGCAACTAGGCAACTGAGGGACACGATTAAAATAAGAACTAAAGGCTATAAAAGTACATTATTTAAACGTGTCACTTTTATTGGCTTCATCAGATTATTACTAATACTGCATAAACCACCTCTACCAATACTACTGCAACAAATACTACTACTACTACTACTACTACTACTACTACTACTACTACTACTACTACAACTACTACTACTACTACTACTACTAGTTTTACTAGTAGTTGTAGTAATAGTAGTAGTGATAATAGTAGCAGTACAGTAAGCAGTCTATGTCCTATAACTACAAAAAAAAAACATTTCTCAAGTGTTCTGATAGCCGTGGTAGATGCTGACTACTGCTTCATATCCATAGACATTGGATCATAATTATAGCGACTGCAGTGACTCGCAGTTTCAAGAGGTCAACCTTTGGTTTGAGACTGGAAAGCGATCAGCTGAGCACCAGGCCCGGATTTAGGCAACTCGGGGTCCAAATCATCCGGGTATTGTGCAGTCAGTTTTATAACATTGTCCTAAAATCTAAATGTTCGCCCTCATAGTATCTTATTCTTGAAGAAAAATGAAAATAGCCCAGACACTTTACTGTGCAGTTGCTTTTTCTCATACGGTTGGTTAAAAGAGCATTAGCTGTTGCCGAGAAAGATTTTACTTTGAACATTCCCATTGCTGGCATGTTTTCTAGTGTATTGAGAGAAGGACCATCACCTGGGTGTGTTTTTCTTTTTCTTCTGGCCGCTTTGTAGTCAACATCTGGCAATGCTGTGCGCTTTGCGCGATTTCGTCAAAATTGCCACGAGTTGTTGAGACATAGTGTTGTAGAGAAAAAAGATTCGCACACTTCTTCAGTATGAATTGAGAATCATGCAATCACTCTTCTCACTGGTATCATCTCGAACGCTCTGCAAAGCTCCTATTTTGTTGAGGATATAATATATCCTTAACGGCATTCTCCAACATTCTTTGTTGAACTCCATTGTGCTTGCCAAACAAGTTGGTTGTGTTGTCGTATGACTTGCCTCTACATTTACTGAAATCGGTTCCAATTTCATCAACCTAGCTTAGAATCATCTCTGACACGACACTTCTCGTGTGGTCTTGAAGTACAAAAAAATGTAAAAACCTCTCAGTTGAAGTCCCATTTTCCGGATATATACAAATCTAACGATGAGAGTAAGTTGGCTAAAGTGTGAAACATCAGGTGTCGAGTCTCAGGGATAGACCAACTGAAGTGCTCAGCTTTGTTTGATGTTATTAACAATTTTGGCATGAGGTGGAAGTTAAATATGTACGTGCAATAACAAACAAACAAAAAATTAATAATCGACGTCCCCCCCCCCCCCGCCTGTGGTGGGAAGCCGGGATCAGAGCCCGTTGGGTGTCCCTAGGGCGGTTTTCCTCCACACCATTTGGCAGGTAAAACTTGTTTATACCGGTTCGGATGTTGTTACACTCTTGTCAGGGGCCCAATTTTTACTTTTAACTTCTCTTTCTCAAATTGGACTCATATCTTCCTAGCCTCACAAACTTCAATCCAAGATTTCTATTTCTTATCTTTTTCAGCATACTCTTCTGATTTCTTGTTATAGATAATCGTTTTTTTTTTATTTTTATAATTTTTGTTTCAATGACAGAAATTAAATTTTCAGTCCAAGTAGGATCGCTATCCATTTTTCCGACTACTGAATCAATATATGTCTGTGTACTACAGTCTGTTGCGCTTGGTGTGTGAACAAAAAGGTGGGGAGTGGCAGTCTACGTTTCAATGTCTTGTTTGTAACCCAGAAGAGTTGCGTCGCCCAACAGTTGTGACAAATTGCAGACTTTTCGATCGCCAATAACTCGAGTTGCGTGAGCGCGTGATCTTATATATTTCGTTGCATACATTTTTTGCAACCAAACAGTTGCGCAACTACAATTGCTCTGTGCGCGGGCTCTGACAGTTGCACAAACAGTTATAGTTACAGGAACAGTTACCGGATTAGGAACAGGTCCAGCATCATATGCCGGGGTACCTGTTCCGATAAATCTGGTGGATCGCTTCTCGGTTACCAATTTCAGCTCAGTACTACTTTTCTGGTACTTTGATACGATTTTGAGGTACATGTTCTCAAATATAAAACATGGCTTTTCTGGTACGTTTCTTAACTTTCTTTTAATTTTGTTAGTGTTTGTATCAATCTTTACCTTGTTTTCAAATGTCTGTAGCAACTAAAAAAAATATATAAGCCTACTAAGGCTCAATCACTAATGGTGATATTTCTAACCTGGCATTAAACTCTATAATTATGGCAAACAATTATTATGGCGTAAGCTTTGTTAAGGTTTCAAGAGCACATCTACTATCTTTCCTCGCCCACTAATGTGTTGCCGACTGGATGCGATTATTTGATACAGTAAACGTCGATGAAACGAAACGACAACTTGATGAAAAAAAAAATAGAAGCAATCAATCTTACTTTGCAGGTTAGCCAAACCATTGAAAGTTACGACATGAATTGTGTGTAGAGTATACTGTGTAGAGTATACACCTCTATCGCTGCATTGTAAGCCAATAGTGGCGATGATTTATTTAAACACGTTTATGATCATATAGGCCTACAATGTTTTGTATAATGTAATTATGCGATGTCTACTAGACCACAACAATTTGGCATTTCCAAGTTGCGAATCTATTACCCCAGTGAAAAAAAAATCTGGCAAGTGGCAACCTTGTCTTTTAGACAGTCTATTCCGTTTCCGTTTGTTTCATTAAGTTTCATTTCAAAGATTGAGCGCGAGGATCACCAATTTGAGTTAAGTTAGAAAAAAATTATACCCACTATAGTCTAGACCTATCGTCATCTACTAGATCTAGATCTACATGTCTTGATATATAAAACATATTTATAAGTTTAAACAGCGATGTGGTTCCACCAGAAGTTAACTTTTTTGCTGCTTCTCATATGCCAAGGAAGTATTGGTCAGGATGTATTCAATGGTGGTTGTGAAAACTGCACTTGTTTACGCTCATCTGCTAATGACTATCTGGATCTAGATCCATATTATGAAATGCCTGGATCTATGCCATATGATTCAGTTGATTGTGCTGGAAAAGGTTTACATGACTATCCAGCATTTTTCTCTAAGCTTAGAAAAGAACTTCGTTTGCACATTGATTTATCACAAAACCCACTGTACCACAGCAGAGTTCATGAGAATGATGTGTCAGGGAAAAGGAGCATATGCAGAATTTTGCCTGAGCTTGTGTCAATTTCTTTGGCTCAAGATGGTATAAAGCAGCTTGGATCAATTTTCAGAGGTAAGATTTTCATTAAACTTGTTTCTTGCCTATAGATCTGGAGATCTAGATCTATATATATCTCTAGCTTTATCTAGGCTAGTTGTAGTAAGCCTATTTCTCCCCCTCTTGTTGATTAAATGAAGGCAAATACTAAACAAGTTTTTCAGTAAGAAAAAGTAAGCCCTTTTGCTCTAGACTGGTGGACTGAATAGCTTTGCATAATACATGTAGGCCCCTATACTTTGCACAAGGCAGAAAAGCTAACAAATAATGTACAAAGTAGCACTTTCTGTATAGATGTACAAAGTACTCTAACTTGGTATTCTCTTAAAATATTACATGTAATAATTTGACATGAAAGTTCAGGCCCATGCAGTGTCATATTCCTCACCAGATTGTGAAACCGTGCGCGAGATTGATCTCAGCGGGAACCGTCTGGAGAATGTCATGGCCTCAGATCTGCCAAACTCTGTACACGTTCTCAACCTGGAGACAGACCGCCTTGCACCGGGCGTTTTCATAAACAAGACAGATCTGGAAAAACTGACCCTGGTCTATCATGCAGAAACCTTTGAAGCTAGTCTTCTGGAGGGCTTGGATCACTTGATAGAGCTAAAATTGATATTAACCAACTGTGAGAGGCTCTCTGGCCTAAAAGTGTTACCGACCCTGGGGAATCTTACTCTGAGAGGAGACAAGGTTTGTTGCTAAGTGAAATCAAGTTCTATACGCACTAGTATAAAATGTCTGCCTCTATATTGTAGGCCTACACAAGCGTTTATGTCCAAATTTTTGTATAGCCTATGCACTATTCACGTTTTTGTTCAGATCAAATTATTTGGTCTGACCATTGAAGAAAGCAAAACTCTCTCATAGGTCTTAAAAAAGATTATTTACTGTCTTGATAAATTAGTTGCGATGCACAGAGTTTATGTTCATTATTTGGACAGAAACACTGTAATATTATATAGCAAAATTTGGATGGAAAAACAATGTATATGGAATCTAGTGTGAATAGACTAAGCCAAGTGAAATACTCATCCTCTAATATTACCAAGCGTGGAGAATCTTACTCTGAGAGGACACAAGGTTTGCTGTTTAGTGAAATTCTCACCTATTTGATTAACAACATATGTTCTTTCTTACCAAGAGTTCACAAAGTTTGTACCTATGTGAAATGCTCACCCATTTACTAATGTTCTTTCTCACTTAGAGAGTACACAAGGTTTCTTGCTGATTAAAACACTTACCTATTTGATTTAAAACTTATGTTGTTGCTGGTTAAAACACTCAGCTATTTTATTTTTCACTTAGTTCTCTCTTACTGAGAGAGTACACAAGTTTCTTTGCTAATTGAAAATACTCACCTTTATAGCATAACTACTTTATGGTCTTTTGTTCTTTAAAACGACACAAGGTTAAAGGTTTATTGCTATGAAAAAAACTTGTCCATTTAGATAAAACTTAAACTCAGTTTCTTTTCTATTCTGAGATGATAAAAGGTTTGTAGCTGAGCAAAATGCTCACTTACTTGGTTAATTGTATGTTCTCTCTTACTTTGAAACAAAACAAAGTTTTTTTGCTAAGCGAAATTTTCACTTTGTTGTTAAAAGAACAATGCTTGTTATTTTCAAAAGAATCTTATATGAATGCATCCATTCAGCCGATCACAGTGGCTTTATGTTATGTAGCTCTTGCCGCAGAGCCGACGGCAGCGGCTCTATGGAATAGGTAATGTAAGATCCATATTTTCAACCCATCTGTTTTATAGCTTTTCAGAGGAAGTGGGTACAGTCAGTTCTGGAACTACTTTCATCAGCTAAAGATATTTTCTTTTTTTTTTTTCTCCAGAGATTTGATGAAAAATTACTGATTTTGACCCTGTCTGAGTAACCCAAATTAGCCAAAGTTTGTCCTGACCAAACCTGAAGAAAAACCGTGATTCAATCAGTGAAAAAGGATCCAGGATTTTTAAAAATGGAGATTACTTACCTATTTCGAACTATGATCTCATAAACTTCTCTCCCCCCTCCCTCTTATTCATTTATTCATAAATTAGGCAACAAATCACTTAATTTTAACCTTTGAAGAAGTACATGTCTTATGTTTTGTGCATTCCAGATCAGCTTCCTATCCCCTTCCTTGTACTCCACACTACCTGGTTTGGAGTTTTTGAGTCTTGATCTTCCACAATTTCACCAGATGTCTTTGGACACTGGGAGCGAATATAAATTACAGAAACTACAGGTAGGCCTAGCCTTTATCAGAGTGTTTAGTTCCAAAAGCTTAAATGTGAAATGACAGCTTGAGTTAGCTTTTCTTGTAGATGGTGCCCAACTAACTATTTATATTTTTACTTCTTTCTGTGTCGGGTATATTGTATTGATTGGCTTTTGCTTACTACATTTTCCATAAAAGTCATAGGAAGTAAAGTCAAATGCAATAATTTGGTTTTCTTTCATTGGTATTTAAAAGATCTTCATTGCAATAGAAAAAAAATATAATCAGAATGTTACGAACCACCAAACACTTTTGCTGAGATACTTTTGTCAGCTACAACTTAAAGCTGCTCTACATCGTCATAGCGCTATGTTATGGTATAAGTGAAACTTATAGGTTTTACTTTATCTTTAGAAACTTGTGTCCAATTTGGAGCTGAAATAAAATGAAACATATTCTATTATCTTAATGCAGCAAAACTGACGTGCCAAAATTGTAGCACAGTGGAGATATAAATAGTTTACTTCTATTTCTCTTTTCCTTTTCCCTACAGACCCTTGAGATAAAAAATGTGAAAAGCCTGACCAAGTTGCCTACGTTCCCTGCCTTGAAATCTGTGTACCTGGAAGGAATCAGTGGTCTACCTCAAAACCAATTGAGTGAACATAATCCAACAATCCAGGTGAAAGCAATAAGTTTAATCTATGTCCTGAACCACTAAACTGTAAGTTAAAGCTATGTCCTATACCAATAAACTGTAAGTCAAGTTGTGTTATGAACCAAAAACTGTAAGTAGGTACTCTAAACAGGCTGGATTTTTTTTTGACTCAGGCACAAACTGAGCTGTAGAACAAAGGTATTCACTTATTTGGTTTATCAAAACTATTGAACATATTTTAAAATCTAAAATATCGTTAAAAAGCTTAGTTCATGCTGTTTTGATTGGTGTATAAATAATACATGCTGCTTCATAAAATGAATAGCAGTCTTTTAATGCATCTAAAAATAATATAAACATGGTCAGCGCTTTTGGAATTCCTTCTGTCTGTTTAGAGACCTTGCTCAAGAATCTATAAATCTTTGAAAAATGTAGTGCAAAATATAACGTTTATTTTTATATATTTTTCGATGTAGGACTACCTCAATAAATTTCGTGTTAAAAATTTAAAAGTCGATTTTTTAAAGAAAAGGGTCAGAATTCCAACTTTTAAAATATATAACTGTAAAGCTTGTTCATTTCTCTTATAGATTGAATCTGGGTCAAGGCATATAAATGCACCAGATTCATGCGCAAGGCAAAAGAATAGAGCCACCTCTGATCAAAATCGCGTCAGCCTTCAGTCACCTCCCCAAGGACCTAAGAGACAAAAATTTGACAGCGGCCAGTCCACAAAGGCGGCCCCAAATGCCTCTAAGATTTTTTTTTAGCAAAATGTGTTGTTTTTTTTTAAACATAAAATCGCACTCTTGTGCTAATTTTATGCCATTTTATCCTTTTTGTCATTGAAAACCTTTCACAGATTCTATCATTACCGTTAAAACCCTTAATTAAGATTAGATCCAATCTAGATGTGACATTCATTTGATAAAGTAGGTCCCTTTTTTGTAGTTAAATTGTTGAATAATTATAATTCATGTAAACTCTGACACACTATCTTGAGAACATTAACACAATTATAATTACTAGAAATCCTTTTTAGAAACGCAATAATTTAACTTAATCACTAAACACCCTGTCTAAATCAGTACTTGACAATTATCTAGATCTATAATGGATCTCAACAACAGCAAAATATCAGCGCTCATTGTGGCAAGATGTTACAACACGATCAGATTTATAAGACCTCTCTCTACAAAGAAACATCATTCAATCTTCTCTTACTCCACCATGCTCTGCTCTTTTGATATACACACAGCACAAATCTAGAAACATCTAGGTCCATCAAGGTATATCAAGAAATTCCGAGAAAGATGCGAAATCTGGCTTACATAATATTCTTAACACTTCTGCCCCCCCCCCCCTCTTAACCATTTCACATGGCACTTTGGGTCTCTTCCTTCTGTGCGCACTATTTTAGTAAATTTCCAAAAGTTTGAATAAGTAAAAGCTTTGATATTTATTATTTTGAAACGGAAATTGTGTAGATCAACACAAAACAAGTGCTAACACAAAAGTGTATCAACCCACACAACCTGTGTGCGAACCAATAGGAAAAGGCTAATCAAACTTCGAGCAGTTTTTAGCCGATTATGATCGAGTCTGCATACTCTAGAACTAGATACATCTTACAAAGAGTGGATGGAAAGCCCTTTATTTCTTGTTTGAAATGATTAAACAAAATTTAGTGTAGTCCCCATTCAGTAAAGAGTGTAACACAAAAATGATAAAATTTGGGTATGTAGTTATTTTTACACGAAGCTGCAAACTTGGTTCATTACGCAGTTACGTAAAATTGAGGCTATGCACTTGAATTTGGTGTCATAATTTTTAGAATCAAAAGATTTAGCCAAATCAATTGGAAACATATTCAATTTCAATTTTTAGTTGAGAGCACCTAATGTAAGTTAAAGCTAGGTCCTGAACCAGTAAATCGTAAGTTAATACTATGACTTGGAGCACCTGCTGTAGGTTAAAGCTATGTCATGATTACCAGTCAACCATAAGTTAAAACTATGTCATGAACAGTAAACCATAATTAAAAGCTATGTTTGAAACCAGTAAACTGTAAGTTAAAGCTATGCAACAGTGTGCGAGGTGATAAAAAGTGAAATCACTATATTTTTTTCTGCAGACTCTTCATATAGTAAAGTGTCCCATGTCGGAAATTCCACCTGCATGGCTTTCCACTATGACATGGCTTCATGAGCTGAACTTGAGCCACAATAACATAACCTCGATAAGCAGAGACGCATTCACTCGGTTGGAGGTGCTGGAAAATCTGAACCTGGGTCACAATATGGTATGTAATGGTGCTTTGAGGAAAGTGTGTCTTTACGTTAAGCCATCAGAATTAAAGGACATGGGGGATTACTTTCTGTACAAGATATCATAAATAAGATGGTTTTTCTGTAAAATCTAAAACATAAAAAAAAAGACGTTTCTACCGTAAAGGATTCAACAAATAAGATGGTGTTTCTGTAAAACAAAACAGTAAAAAAAATAATATGTTTTACTGTTAATGGTATAACTATAATAACAAATAATATGTTTCTGTAAACAAATAAAATGGTTTTATGTAAAAAAAAAAAACGCTAGCGAAATTACATATGAAATGATAGTGCTTTCAAAATTTTCAATACCAATGTATTCTCTAAAAATTCTTTTGTTCGTTTTTCCTATAGATTATCCCACACAAACTTCTAAAGAACCAGTAAACCTAATATCTTTAACTATTTACTCGTTGGGTTGGTGTCAGTATAATTTGACCGGCTGGTACAGGATTTCAGGTTTCCCCACCCTGTCTCGTGTGTGGCAGCATATAACATTGTCAGACGTTAGTTTAAGGGCCTGTATACCTATAGCTTACATAGTGCTTACGTTGGACATTAAGCAACTAACTCAACGCAACTCAGATTGTAACTATTGTTTATTTGTTTGTTCTCCCCACAGTTGGAGACTGCATCAGTTATTCTGCCTCCTAGCCTGAAGCTACTCGTTCTCAGTGACAACCGGATTGAAGTCTTGGAGACAAACTTCCTCCCCAACCTGCCCAAATTAGTTGCATTAGACTTGAGCGGCAACAGGATCAGTCACATTGAGCCCGGAGCTTTTGCCGGACTGCCCCAAATCAGACATATTTATCTGAAGAATAATCGAATCTCAAAATTGGACGATTATCTCTTTTCAGGCCTGCCTTTGAAGCGGCTTCATTTATCCCGCAATTCACTCACAGCCATGACGGATGTCTTTATCAATTCTGATGTTCAATTTCTCGATTTGCAACACAACTCTATCCAGCACTTGCCGCAAGAAATGGTTTGCTCGATGAATGAGCTAGAATACCTGGATCTTGGAAATAACCCTATCGGCTGCCACTGTCTCACCGCCTGTTTGCGCGAAAAGAAAATACTATTGCATGGCACTTGCAATACACCTCAAAGTTTGCGCGGTGAATACATCGCTGCCTTGGAAACATGCACTAATGCTAGCTTACAGTCAACCAGCCCACCTCTTGAAGAATCAGGTAGAGAAACCACCAATTCTCTATCAACATATATTCTAGACACTGCTGGAAACCAGGAAGTAGGTAGGCAGCTTTTTTTTTCTTTCTTACGAATCTTCAACAAAACTTTCATCAAGAGCTCAATTGATCGAGCAGTAAAATATTAAATATATAACATGATCGGGTAAAGAGTTAGAGTAACTTATTCATTCATCTTAACAATGACCAAAAAATGTTACTTTTAATATGAAGGGTAAAGTTTCCTTATGTGCATCACTTCTCTGAGCTATCAACGTTTTAATCTCAGATTTATTTCGTGGTTCAAAATTGATCCCAAGGGTTTTTTTGTAACCAAAATCTCACAGGTTCTGATTAAATAATTTTGATGATATAATTTCTACACCTGCACATCGTCACTGTCCTACGATTTTGGCATAAGTTGTTTTTTTTGCTACTTTTTAGATAATGGAATAAAAACTTTTTTCCCCCTTATTTATGCGTCTTTTTAAATATTTTTTTACATGTTTCTAATAAGATAAAGCAAAACTCTATGAACCCATTTTTAATCTAAAAGTTTAGTTAGACGAATCTCATGTTTATCTTTACATCGATATTTCACTTGTAATCAATAATTTTCTTCTGCGCAGGTTTTGAAATCATGACGCCAGCCTCTCACTCAGCCAGCAACCACCAGGTAGCTGGAAGTATTAGCGAGACTGAAGTGACCAGGAAAGAGGAAATCTTGAATGTAATCATAGAAAAGGGGATTGATAAAAGAAGTGGGATCGATGATCAACTGGAATCGAACAATGTTACTCAATCAATAGACCAGGAAAACATTGGAACCACAGAAAGTCATAGTGAATCAACACCGACCCACGGAACTGTAGTTACACATCCACCATCTGTTGAAACTACAGAGGGTCACGGTCAACCTACATTGGAAAGTATAAATGTAGTGACAAATCAACCAACGGATGCAACAGAAAATCAAAGTAAACCAACACAGGGCAATGGAAATGAAGTGACACATCAGCTAACTGCTGAAACAACAGAGAAATATGTACAATCAACACTGGAAAGTACACTTAATTCAGTGACAAATCAACCAACGGATGCAACAGAAAACCATAGTGAACCAACAGTGGACAATGTAAGTGTAGTAACACATCAAAATTTTGAAACCACAGAGAGTTATGGTCAACCAACACTGGAAAGTATAAATGTAGTTACAAATCAACCATTGGATGCAACAGAAATTCAAAGTATACCAAAAGTGGACAATGTAAGTGTCGCAACACATCAACCAACTGTCGAAACCACAGAGAGTTATTGGCAACCAACACTGTACAATGGAAATGTAGCAACACATCAACAAACTTTTGAAATCACAGAGAGTTATGGTCAACCAACACTTCAAAGTATAAATGTAGTGACAAATCAACCATTGGATGCAACAGAAATTCAAAGTATACCAAAAGTGGACAATGTAAGTGTCGCAACACATCAACCAACTTTTGAAACCACAGAGAGTTATTGGCAACCAACACTGTACAATGGAAATGTAGCAACACATCAACAAACTTTTGAAATCACAGAGAGTTATGGTCAACCAACACTTGAAAGTATAAATGTAGTGACAAATCCACCGACCAATGCAACAGAAAACCATAGTAAACCAACAGTGGACAATGCAAGTGTAGCAACACAACCAACTGTCGAAACCACAGAGAGTTATGGTCAACCAGCACTGGACATTGCAAGTGAAGCGACACATGACGCAATCAATGTCACAGAAGGCCTTCATCAATACCAGCAATGCTGTGCAACTGAAGAGACACAGGGCCCTAGTGTAACAGCAGAGGGTCGGGATGAATCTCTACAGGGTGGTAGTGCTGAGACACCACATGAGCCGAGTCTTGTCTCAGAGGACCAAGGGCAACTAGAGCCTGGCAACCTCACACAAGATCAGAATCCGCTCGAGCCTGGTGAGGTTACTGTGGTCACAAATAACAACAAAGAAAAACAAGCACAAGGGGATGAATTAGTTTCTGCAAAAATATCCCAACATCCAAACATCAGTAGCTCCTACCCCAGTGTTCACCAGATGGAAGCAGAAAACCTTGTTCCAAGTCTAAATCTCTCTTTAACTAGCTCCGGTAACCTGGAGTCTGAGAGTAACATGACCACTTTCAATGATCAGCTTGCGGAGATGGCTAACCTGTCCAGTTCCAACAACACAGGCCAGACTGATACGATTGGAACCAAAACTAGTAACAGCCTTGTCTCAGGAAAACCCACACCTTCATCGTTGAGTCATCAAATTGGAAATGTTGGGTTCACAGCCTGCAACCCGGCCCTCATCATCAGCCTTTTAATAGTCATAGCTATCCTAACGGCAATCCTGGCAATCGCCTGCCTGTACATGAGGTACAGAGATCGAGGCAGCTACGACATGGCTAAACACGAGAGTCTGCAACAGGATGAAGGGAAAGATATCCTGCTCGGTGAAGCAAGACCGGAGCGCTACCCGCGGGAAGGTGGGAAGTATGTCGTGTGCAGTGAAGTTGGAAGTGACGGTGACAAAGTGCTTGATGCCGAATATGAATCATCATTTCAACATTAATGGGGGGAAAACCAAGCTAAATTAATAATGTTATGAATTCTATAATACTAGTCAAAATCCTCAAAAAGCCTATATATTTTTTCTTCCAAGTTTAATAAATTTTGTCAGATATTATATACCGTACACAAATTTATTTACAATTAAGATTTATATAAAGAGTTTTAAAGCTTACAAAATTATTCAAGTGTCCATGAATCACACACTCTATTGTAAACTGTACTAAACTATTATTTATCAATCATTTTGAATTACGGCACATAAAGAAAGCCTTAAATCAATCTTTATCTTTACATTTTATGTTCTCGTTTGCACTCTCTTTTGAATCACTCATTGTGAAGTGAGGCATGAGTTTTCATAAACTTAAGACACGGACAATTCTTAAGCATGGTTTTTGTGCTACCGTGTATACGAAATACTGAGTGCATGTTTTTTTTAAAATCCTTTTGAAGCTAATTTTGGTGTTTATATGTTGGTTGCCACCAATTTTGTTTCATGGTTTAGACTCACTTCGAAGTTAAATAATTTCATAGCTGTCATTGCCAGTAGTAAAAAATATGCTACTTTTGTAACTGGTATGGGGATGGAATGAAGCAATGGTTTTTCTATAACTTTTCTTTGTGTTAATTATTAAAATCTTAATGTGTTAAAATGTTAAATTTTCAAATGTTGCCTAAATTCAGTTCACAAATTCTTTGAATTTTTTATTTATAATACAATTATTTTGTTTTCACTGTGCTAAGCTGCACAATTTATGTTAGTGTTACTGTGTATGTTCAATTTCCAGATTTGTACACTACAGGCTCTATAGGTTTTATATTTTTTGTTTCACTTGAATTGCTGTGTTTAGATACACTTTTACTGTGACTATAATTGTTTTTCTTTTTTTTAAAATTCCTATGTCATAGTTGTGTTACGAATCTGTAAGTTTGATATTTGTTTCATTTGAATTACTGTGTTTGGCTATACATGTAACTGATATCGGGTGACAATCTAAAAAAAACTATTCCAGCTAAATATTTTCCCAACAAATTTTGTGACTTAATATTTGTTTCATTTATAAAGTTAAAAAAAACAACCAACTTTTACATGAAAAAGGAGCAGAGCTTAGACCAAATAGTTCAGCCTGTATGACAGCACCCTAAACTAAAATTTGAAAAGTTTTTTTTTTTTTTTATTCAACAGTAACATTTCAACATTCATGAATTTCAGGGGGGCAGATTTATGTCAAATTCTACAAATTTGATATGTCAAAAATGATGAATAGCTCAAGATGCTTTCTGTTATGACTTTTATTTTCCACCATTTGTTCATGTACAAAGACTTATTGAAAGTTGGCCTTTTTGTGTTTTTGACTGATCACAGGTAAAACATACCCAAAACATTTAAGTTGAATAATTTTTTGTTTTCATGTGATTTTTTGTGAAGTTTCCAATTATTTTTAATGAGGTGAAAGATGGAGAAAAAAAACAACTCATGCATTAAGACTTTGTGTCAGAGTGAATCATCAGATAATATTATGTTTATTACCAGCTTATACTATACTGCCATTATGAAATCAAATTATCTTTCTAGAATCGTATTTGTGTGGCAACAGAATCTTCCTTTGTGATAGTGAAAGGGTTAAAAAAATCTCTCCTCACTTTAATAAAAGATAGTATTAATATTAATACTAGATCTGTTACATTTTTTACCAAATAAAACTAATTGTACCATTAGCCTTCCTTTATGATTCATGAAATCTTGCAATGAGAGGAAAAAAAGTGTTGTTTTTAACCAATCTTTGAGAGTGAACCACTGCCACTGTTCCAGATACACTTAGTTTGATATAGTATTTTATTTATCTAACATCTGAATTTGTTGCCATTGCAAGCTCAAAATGTACCACTTTGCCTCACAAATGATTTTTTTTTTTCAGTTCAAGTTCATGTTCATTTTGGAATAATTTTGTTGTTGTATCATTGGAATTTTTATTCTGCTTTACTGCATGTTTTTCAAAATTTGTTGAATAAAGCTATAAAGGTTTTACTTTTTACCTTGCTGCTGTACGTTTTTTTTTATTTTTAAGGCTGTTGAAAAAAAAAAAGGTTTTAACTTTAAGAAAATTCCTTGTATTTGAAAATATTTGACTCGTACTGTAGTCGTTGCTTTTTTATTTTCAAGTTTGTGATTCTAAGTAAGTTAATAAAAAAAATAGGAGAGGTAATGCTAGTCTTAGGGGACCAGTATAATCTTGGAGGGAATGTTATTGGGCTGTTGTAATGTAAGAATAGTGTTAAGACTAGAGGTGGGGAAAACATGAATTATTAATATTACAGGGGTCAAAAGGTCCTAAAAAAGCTTAAATATTATATTTGATCAGCCCTTAGAACTTGTAAACAAGATATTGCTTAATTGTAGACCAGTCTCGAGAATTGCGCAGCAGCTATCTCAAGGGGCTGTTCAAATATAAATATTACATCCTATTGGGGGGAGGGGGGCTGTTGTAAGAATAGTGCTAAAAGATGGGTATAACAGGTTTGATTAAAAAAAAAAGGGGGGGGGGGGGGGAGTAGGGGGTTACTGTGACCCCCCAAAATAGGTGTACCGGTAATGATATATGAATGGCCCTGAAGATAACACTCTTAGGGACAGCCTAAAAGTTTATATTATGCCAAGGGTTTCTTCAAAATGGATTCCACTGTAATTCTAATTGGCAAAACATAATTGAGATTGATCATTTTGATTTTAGCTTTAAAAAAACTTGTTTTTGAGTTGCACAACGTTGCTACCCGGTACTTTGAATAGCTTTTTATTTAATAAACTAAAACAGATTCCACTGCAATTCTAATTCAACAATTGTAATAAAATTGGTCAAATATATAATTGAGTTGTACAACATTGATACCATTTTAAATGAGCTCTTTTAGTATTTAACAAGTTTAAAAATCATAGAGGCAAACTGCTCTAGATTCTGGGTGTTCATTAGTCAGTGAAAAAGAAACATTCACAACAGCATTACATTTGCATTGCTTAGTACCGGGTAATAGTAATATACATGCACCTGTAACAACATATAAAAAAACAAACACTACAGATTTAAAGATTTGTGTTTATTTGCACAGAATAATGTGACTATCACATCCTTGCACATGTTTTGCTGTATGAAAAAATACAATGAAGATGAAATGACCTACCAGTCATGTCAGAGACAAGCTGTCCCCAACATAAATTATCCTTTGAGAGCCCATTGCAATTAACATTTACACTGTTCCATTCTACTGGTGATAGCAAAAACAAGATGGTACCAACTGCTTCATTAAAAAAATTCTTGCCATGAATATAAAAAAAAAAAGATTTTAAAAGTCCATAGATTAGTACATTATGCTGGCTGCATTTAAAATAAATGAAAGACAGCTCTAAGAAATACAATGCGAAAGAAAATTTCAAACCACTAACCATTGTCTGCCAGACAAATTTGAAAAGCATGAAAGAAAATCTTAAAAGTTACAAACCAAATTGTGAGATTCAAAACATCTCAAAGAATGAACTTTCAACAAAGTCAATTCTATGAAGAGAAAAAGTTAAAATTGAGCATGATTAATAGCACAAGAAGAGATGTTATTGTTAACAGCTAAAAACCATCCACAGATCACAATGACAGATTCAAATTACAAGAATGGAATGAACCGTCGAAGATTAAAAAAAAGGTTTCTTTAATGTGTCATGATTATTGCAATTGTAGAAAATTTTAAATGAGTGAAAATTCTTTTGATGTGAGAAATATTTCTGTAAAACCATAAAACGACAACTAAGAGAGATAAGAAGCAGCAAGCTCAGAGTACCAAAACTAACATTGCACATTTGTAGGAACACTAAATCTACGCTCTCTCACTATTTTGATTGTGTTCATTACATAAAAGCTTTTGATAAATAAACCTGTATTTGGAGAAATCCAAAATTTAAAAAAAAAAAAAAAAAGCCACACAGCAATTACCATCTTTTTACTACCAGGTACACTGCAATTCAAAACAAATTGAATGACATTGACAATATTGGTAATAGTAACACAGACAAACATCACATTCAAAAACAATTTCACTTTCAGTTTCAGCTCAAATAGTAAAGGCTTTTCAGCCTAAATAAGCCAGTAGACTTGTATCTTGATTCTCTCTGGCTTTGCAAACCTACAGTATAGATGAGGCCTGAATACTACTTTCACCACTACCATAGCCAATAACTGTTTTTAAAAAATAAATATGGTACTAGATTACATTTGTGTATTGGAAATAAATGCGTTTATCTTACATACGTATTGTAAAAACTACTACAATTTATATTTTTAAGATTTGCCTTAAATAATTTTTACCCAGATATATATAAATAATACACAGAAAATCCAACAGAGTCAAATTTCTGAGAGTGATAGTTACTGATACTGCCACTGAATAAGCGCAACTGGTTCAGTATCAGTCCGAGGAAAATTTCATATTTCTTGTCCATCATATTACATGTACTTGTAGTAATGTAAAGTATTGGTAATGACTCTAATCTTGTCTGAAGATATGTTTAGTTATATAAAAACAAAAACATTTCAATCTTGTGTGGATTAAAAACGTTTTTTAATTGCAAAGTTGATTCATTTCAATTTAATAAATAAGAACAAAAATGTTTTTCTTGTTATTACAACCATGTTTGAAAGGAGTACATACAAAAAAAAAAAAAATTAATCTCAGACAAAACTCTTGCAAAGTAATATATACAAAGCATTGTTCTCACCGCCAAGAGTAACGTATACAACTGGTAAGAAAAATAGGCGAAAAGCATTCTTTCCCTTTCACAGCTCTTAATAACTGTTATCATGTGGTACATAGGAACATACCCTGGGTTAAAAAAAAAAAAAAAAAAAGTACTGTACAATTCCATATGTTCACCACATCTTGTCAAACCTGTTCTGAAATGAGTAACCAAGACTTAGTGGCTTTAATACCAAACTTTAATTAAGTAAAGCCAAACAGCATGAGAAATAATTCTGGCTTTCAGATGATTAAAACAAGATTAATGCGACAAAAGTAAAATTCTACATTGCAGTGTCTCTCTCAGATGCTGTGGAATGCAAGTCACATGGGGTATTATGTAATGTACGCATTCAAGCATTTCTCACATAAGTTGTCCAATGTCCAATCTCATAACTAGAAAAGTTTAAATCTTTAGCATTTTAGAAATAAGATAGGACACTATACAACTGATGTGAAGCGTGGTTCAAAACCTGATAAATCGCCAGCAGTTCAACAGCCTTAAGTGTAAAATCAATTTAATTTACCCCTTAACCAAAGTAACTCTACCTGTCTGTTCATCTTGAACAAGTCACTATTGGTTAAGAATTCTCACAGTGTTAAATCAGTGGACAAAAAAAAAAAAAAAAAAAAAAAAATATAACCCACTTTTAATACTTCTATGCCATGTCAACAACATTGAACATAGGAAACGTTCAGATCTAGCTCTAGAGTTCCAAATGGTTGTCCGTTTACAATTTTGTGAACCCCTCAATTCTCTAGTGATGATGTCAATGAGACGACGCTTGTTGTTGATGCTGATAGCTGGCTGACCCTGGGTTGAGTTTCCTCCCTACGGGTCGTGCCGACGAGCTCACATGCGGTCCTCTGTGATGCTGGTGGTCATGGGCTGGCTGGTTCCACAGCTGCTGGGGCTGCACGACATCAGCTCTGGACGGGGATGGAGAGAAAGAGACACAGTAGGGACATTCCCATTTTCACTCAAATACGGGAAATATAAATCTAGTTACGAGAGTTGTCGCCTCTTCGTTAATGCATGAGAGATAGATCTCTTCGTTACAATAGTAAAACAAATCACCCAAATATAGTCAAAGAGTTATTCACTTTTTACTAAGATACAGAAATGATAGACAAGAGTCATCCTCTCTTCGTTTAACTTAGCACAGTTAACACTAACTGCCAGTTTAAAAAAACAATTTTTTTGTTTTTCACAGAGTGCTTTTGGATCATATCGTATATTTCTATATTATTTAGATCATTATAAATAACAGAAATAGATTCAAGGTCGCACTGCATGATTCTTTGTTTCCTTTAAATCCAAGAAGATTTGTGAAAACTTATTACAGTTAACATTAACAGTGCCAGTTTAAAAAAAAAAATTTGTGTTCACATAGTTTTTTTTGTCATATCATATAATTGTTATATTATTTAGATTATTATAAATAACAGAAATAGATACTAGGTAGCACTGCATGATTCTCTTTGATTCCTTTAAATCCAAGAAAATTTGTGAAAACTATCACATTTATTTAACAATACCCCCCACCCTCCTTAAAAAAAGGTGTTATGTGAGAGGAAAAAAGATAAGCCATCACATTTCTTTAAGTTTAAAGAATAATAATAGTCTCTCACTCTACTGACATATAGTTCTATTTTCAAGCTCTACATCCAAACATAAATAGAAAAATGCAAGACATAAGATTTCACTCTCACACCTGGGATGCACTTGAAGGAATATAGGAAAATGATAAATAATTGTGGTGGGCAGGCAGTTTTAAGCGTGGTATATATAGACAGAAATAATTATAAATTCGAAAAAGGAAATGAAAAACCAAAAGCCAACTGGGGGGAAAAAATCTTCTTTTGTTTGGTTTAAAATTAGGAGTAAGAAAGCAAATTTAAAAGGCAATTCTAAAAAAAAGGGGGAAAAAGAGGAAATAAAGAGCTTTTTATTATTCAGAACATAAAGCTTTAGCCTTTCTTCATTATATCTAAATAAAAGTTATCGATGATCACTACTTAATTCATTTTTTTTTTTTTAAGTTTAAAATTATTCAAAGGTTAAACAAATCTTTTGTTGATCCCCCACCCCCCCAAAAAAAAACAACTTATGAGACTGAGACCTTCCTGATACCATGATTTACCAATTTAAGTAAGGAGTTGAGCAAACAAAACAAATGACAGGTGACATATACACATAAATTAATAAGTTACACACTGATACATTGAAACTAATTGATCATTCACTATTCTAGGCGCTATATATACTGAGTACGAAATCTGAGCACTAAAAGACTATCTTAGAAAAACAAGAAAAACATACATTGCATGTCTACTACAGTGTAGTGTGATTTAATGTACGGTATTAAGTTAAGTTCTAATGTCACAAAAATGCACATGTATTTTTATTGTAAAGAACTTTTAGCCTTAGAATGCTTGCGGTAGAGCGCTATAGAAATGAAGTTTATTATAATTATTATACTCTTCTTAAAAGACTTTTGATTCATAAATGGTAGCAGCATTGCAAAACACCAACATTGCAATATATAGTCAGATATGTTCAACATAGAAATGAAAGTCAAACGTACTCATACATATACAAAGTAAAAAAAGCAAAATATAATGACACAATGAGTTATGGAATCATGGAAGGAAGAGAGAAAAGACTGTTTTGCCTGTGCCTCAGAGTCACTACACTGATTTTGAAATTTTTGTGTCGTCAGGTTTTATATGATGGCCCTAGTAAGATACTAAGATTTAAATCTTTAAAAAATATTTAAGTGGAACAAAAATAAATTGTACCTTTAAAAATAAAGCTCTATACCGGTAATTATTAGTCATTTACAGAAAACTATTTTGGAAATTTCTATACAATAGACCTTAGAATCTGAGGAACAAAGAATAATTTGTTGAAAAAAAGATCTCTCAAAGCTGCAGAACTCTCGGCCCTGACAAGGATATTAAGGTATTGCACAAAATGCTATTTATTAATCCAATTGCTAAAAGAATTGCAAAGATTTAAAGAATATCAATTTAGTAGTGAGACAGCTGTCCTTTATATGCATGGAATTCTCTATATTATATAAACACTACGGAATACAGCCAAGTATTAAATATGTGCAAATCTGGTTCCATGACTTGGATGATGTCATTGTTAAACTTTAGTGTAACCATGTTTGAAAGCATATATGCTTCCTCTCTCCTCTTGTTTGAAAACTTTCATTACTTTGACAGTCTATAAAACATGAATGGGGAGCACACAAAAACAACTTTACAGCTGTGGCTTGTGCACATGTTGGCACAAACTTAATTGAAAAAATCCCACACTCTATTTCCATTGGAAAACTGTTACTTCATCAGAAACTCTTTTCCCCAATCTGACTTTTTTGAGAATGAAGTTACCTGAAAAGTCTCCTATTAACTTTGAAACTGCATAACAAAAAGAAGATGTTTGATGGGCACTGATCTAGAAGTTTAAAATATGACATACTGTAGTTTCAACACCATGAGGATACAAGAAAAGCAAAAGCAAATTTAGTACTGGGAGAACAACTCTAAAAACTGAAAAATAATAGTACATGTACGTCACAAACTCACACCTTTACTAAAATACTCTATGACGCTGCCACACTTTGCTTTTCACTTTGAAGGGTTCAACACAAATATATTGTCAGTGCTTAGTAAATCACTTTTTAAAACATTTTATGCATAGCACATTGATCTGCAGATGCTTTAAAAAACAAACAAACAACACTTAGACAATTAGGAAAGCAAACTAAATAAAAATCTCATTTTTTTATAACTTCAATCTCCTACTCAAAAGACAATTAAAACAAATGAATATATATCTAGCAACACCTACAAGTCTAGCGACCCTGTAACTGCAAGTAACAACGAAGAGAGTGAGAACGAGATATAACATGTATAGCAAAGAAAGCAAAAAAAATGAACAAAATATACATACTAGAGTAAACAAAATATGCATAAAACTTTTACAAGCTAGATACATTAAAAAAAAAATGTATGTCACACATATCAAAGTGCGTTTTCATTTCATTCTAGTATTTCTACAATTTCATTGAACGGAGAATCCAGATGCAGCTCTGACTAGTCTGAGAGTGACTGGATCTGATAACACAAGGCCATGCAAGAGACACACACACACTGACTGAGACGCAAGCTCGCAGAAGGAGAAAAATGTTATGGACCTGCTGGCAGACACAATGATTTGTTCTTACTGGAGATTCCCTACACTCACAGAATCACAGACGTGTCGGTGGCCACGGAGAGGGAGAGAAAAATACAATTAAAATCATTTTTTAATATTGTCTGTTTTTTAATTATTCATGCATGTTTCTTTTTTTATTGCGGCTATATTTTTTAGTACATATTTGTTGCAGTTAAACCCGAAAACTAATCATTATCAAATGTAGGCTATCTCAAGTTATCGACAAATTCCTTTGCCCGATCACAAGATAAATTGCTTGGGATTGACTTATTTAGTTATTTCATAAGAATGAGAAGATTCCAGGATTTGACTAGAGAGTGTGAAATGATGAAAGGTTTCCCAAGTGGAATTTTGCGTATGTAGGTTGAGATAATTAAGGCGGTTGCTCCATTCTTTGAATATGAGTAAAAACTATGAACATGGGTAAACCGCCTTAAATACTATAAAGAAATAGATCAATCATTCGTCACGCCAGGTGCTTGGATCAATAACACTGTGAGCTCCGTTTGTGAAACGTCTCAATAAATCTCAAGTCTCTGGGTTTGACTGTAACGCATTTCAGGGAAAACGGGAAGGTGACAAATAAAAGATCAATCCAAAAATATATATTGATATATTTATGTATAAAACAAAATTAAGGATGGAGAACCCGATTCACTTCCATTCGGCAGTAGAGATAAGATGGAAGCTCAGCTGTAGTGTTTATAAAAAAAAATAATTTGAAAATAGCATTCATGAAACGAGTTTGAACATAACTTTTTATACATTTATGTTCTTGATTCACAAAACACAATAATAGTGCATGCAGATTTTCTGACATCGGGCAGTGGCAGCCTTGGTCTCTGTTGTATGACGACCTTCTGGAACAATAAATAAATTATTGAAGTTGGTAACCTGTAGGAATCGTTACTGGTTAAACCTGTGGATCCGTGACCTATTGGAGTATTTTTTCTAAAGATAAACAGATAAATTAAGCAAACAAACAAACAAAAAAAAAAAGAAACTAAAAATGTCATAACCTATTATTATCCATAGAAAAACAGAAACAAACAAAAATTACCCCCCCCCCCAAAAAAACAAAACAAAAACAAAACAACAGGCTGAATATATCTAGGCAATGACAACATGAGCTAACCAACTCATTTCAACTAAACTAGGAACCCATAAAATCTAGGCAGGAATTAAATCAAAGAGATGAGGTCCACATACAAGTTTAACGCGACTGACTGGATCCTCTGTATCTTATTATTCTAATAAACTCGATTCAAGCAAGAAATGCTACTAAGATGTAGAGATACTAAATGTTAATGTATTATGAATAATAGAAATACAGTACCTAGATATGAAAAAGAGAGAGCAAATGCTTTAGGAACCCTGCACCTTGCATATTGGAGAAGAAAAAAAAGTTGCCATTTTTACAAGATATATATTATTACAATATTATAGAAAATATTAAAGAAGTTTATATGAATATAAGTCAAACCCCTTGCCTGTGCACACAAGAATAAAAAGAAGAAAAAAAATTCCAACGCAACCCGAAAGATGTCTCATCATCATGGGCAACCATCCTAATACAGGCAAGAAACCCAAATAATAATAATAATAATAAAAATATAAAAAATAATAATATAATAATGCAAACAAATTACAATAAAAGATAATGCCTAAAGAAGTCTACAGTACTCGAGACTAAAGCAATAGAGATGAGTTCTTATGTTCTGTTCATCCACTAATCTAACTTCTAGTTCTACTGATCCTAAAGGAGAACAGGCGCCACCTATTTGTAATTTGAAGCAGGAAGATCTGATAGACAGCAGTGTTACTTTGCTCCAGACTTGGCGTTAGGCCTACCCAGTATTGAGAGAAATTGCCCTCAAGCTATACAGTTACGCAGGAAGTGCAAAAATATAAAATCTTACTGAGATCGGAGGGGGGCGGATTATGGAAGTCAAACGGTATGATGGTAGGGAAAAAAGGTAAAAGAAAAAGGTGGGGGGGTGGGGTGGGGGTGGGGTTCATTTCTAGTGTTTGATGAGCAACGATTGGAAACTTCTTTAGTACTGATAAAAAAAAAAGTTTTCGTCACAAGGCTGACTGAAGAATTACCACGATTATTGTGTGTGTTAAGCAAGCAAGTTATCTCTGGGTGCTGAGAACTGAATGGGTTAAACACAGCATGCTTAGATCTATCAATTTACTGCAGGCTGAAGGTGGAGAATTTTTATCTTGAAGTTGAATCTTATTTTGTTGTTAAATTTTGTAGCAGTGTAATGCAAGTCTTCACTAGGCTATAAACTATTTCAAGGTGTTAGGCAAGAGATTATGTATGTAAGTATGTATGCATGAGAAAGAGATAAAAATTGGTAATGTTTCTTGCTTTGTTGTTAATATTAATGTGGTGTGTTTTATTTCAGGGTCAACAATTCAAAAAGTGATGGAGATTTTCATCAGGCAAAAGAAGAAAAGTTATATACTATAGATAATCATGTTAATGGAGAGATGAAAAGTTTTTGGTAAATGGGTGGATGGTAGTAAGTGATGATACAGGATGCATTGTTACAAATTAGTGGCAACTGATATAATAATATTATAGCTACAGCTTGTCAGTGTTTCGAGCCATGAGCCACGAGCAAGCGAGAGAGGGGGAGACAACTTACCCCCGTTACAGGGAACCTCTACTCTCTCTGACCTGACCCTACGCTAATAATCTCTGCGGAAGTTTTGATACGGGCGCCGGTAATGGCCTCCCGACGATTCGTCTTGTTGGTACTGGGCTGAGGCAGACGCATACTGGAGACAGCAAGGGGGAGTCAGTTTTCAAACATTAGTTCTCAAGTAGAAGCTCAGATCCAGACGTTTCTCTTGTTCTAATAGTATACATTAAAATCAGTGGTAGTCAGTTTCACAATTATTGGTCTTAGAGTAAACGCTGGTACTAAAACCTCTCTGCCTCAAATAGAATACATCAGAATAAAAGATTTGCAGTCAGTTTACCATGGGGGCTATCATATATTCCCAAGTTGAAACTCTGCTCGTAAGTTTCTCTTGTAAAATTACAGTTATTAACAGGCGGGGAGCCAATCCACCATGTAGGGTATTACAAACATTGGTCGAATTTGGTTTAACACTGGTTTCTCCTTCAAGTCTCTCCATGGTCAGTTTACCATGGGGAGTGTCACATATTTCAAAGTTAAAACTCTGGACCTAAAGTTTCTCTTGTTGGACATTGTACATTTGAATTATATACAGGTGGGGAGTCACTTTACCTACGAAAGTCTAGCAAAGATTGTCTGTCTCTTTTTTGTTGGTTGAAACTGATACTAAAATTTCTATTCTTCAATATCATTCATTAGAATTATACTAGACAGACTTAACATAAAGTAAAAAGTAAATTTGATCTTTATGCTAATTGACATCTAACTTTGTTTCCCAGAGCCCCGAGCAGTAAAATAAAAAGGAATAACTTGGTTTTATTGAACATAAGACATTAAAAAAAGGCTCTTTCTCTATCCATATTTTTCTATTAAAATTCCAAGTAAAAAAATATTCTAAATAAATGTGATAATCAAATTTAACAAAAAATTAAAAACATTGTATGGCATGGCATTTTTCTTTTATTTCAAAAGGAAGTTGCCATACCATAAAATCTTTATGTTTTTTTTCTATGATTTTTACAATAAGAAAGAATGCATTTTTATAAGATCTCAAATTTTACTAAACATCTACATGTAGAACCTTTTTACTTAACCCTTTCAAGCCAGGGACTTGGTTAAGTATGTGATATAACACACACCCCAACCCATTAGCTTGAAAGGGTTAACGTCACCTGATAAAAAGTTCATGGGAATCTTTATAATTATGCAACTGAAAAAAATAAAACAAAAAAACAAAAACAAAATCCAAAGCAGAAAGTTTGGTGAGTGCAAAGCCAAAACTTAACCTGAGATGGTGGCCATGGGTTACTCTGAGGGAGAAAACACCAGTTGGATTATTAGTGTCAAGACTGATGTCAGATGAATGTTGGATGGATGTCAGATTAATCTTAGACTGATATCAAACTGATGTTAAGTGAGACATATCATATGAATGCCAGATGAATGTCAGGCTATGTTAGATTAGTCAGACTGATGTCAGATGGATGTCAGATTATGAATCAGACTGATGAACAATGAACCATGAATGTCAGATGAATGTCAAATTAATCTCCCACAATGCCAACTTTAAGCAGGTGAGAAATATCAATACAAAGCTACTCAATATGGTATTGGGGAATTCCATGTTTTGTATCCTCCCCCATTTTTTTCTTTTTTTTTGTGTCACAGGGTCTTCATGAACCCTCACATTTTAAAAAGTCGAAATGGATTTTTTAGAGAAATACCATACAATTATTTTAAAGAGAGAAATACTCAAATTTTCAAAGATTCCTTTCCTGAATAATTACCCTGGACATACCATCAAGTTGAAAACTATGAAGATTTCAAGAAGAAAAAAAAAAGTGACTACTCTTGCAAAATTTGATTTATGATAAATTTGAATTGATACGAATTAAAATATTTTTTACAGTTTCCACTGTAACTGACAAAAACAAACTGAAATAAAATTGAAAAGATCCTGAAAATGAAAACAAATTTGTGAATATTAAATTTCTAAGTATAGAACAGAATACTAGAGTAAAAAAGGACAAAGTGAAAGAAAAACTTCTTATACTGACGATGCCAAAAATATGTTTAAAATGTGCAAATGGTCTATACAGTTTTTGTGATGTATTGCAACCAACAATATTGACATGGTTTTGGGCATAAGAGGTCAATAACAGTTTTTCTGATGTATTACAACCAACAATATTGATAATTTTATGGTACTGGGTGAAACAGGTCTAT
The DNA here is from genome assembly GCA_003991915.1 of Elysia chlorotica. Classification (NCBI taxonomy): domain Eukaryota; kingdom Metazoa; phylum Mollusca; class Gastropoda; family Plakobranchidae; genus Elysia; species Elysia chlorotica. The sequence continues at coordinate 515,027 of RQTK01000153.1, read as the reverse complement.
GGCAGTTTTTGTGATCTATTACATCCAACAATGTTAAAATGGTACTGGTCATTAACATTATTGTGTTAACGAAGCCAGACCAGGTGCTTGTGTACACTGTAACGACAATTTCATGATTTTGGTATTGGTAGGTTAGCCTACAAACTTTCAACAACAGAAAGTCACTTGTAACCTGCTTTGTTTGCTCGTAAAAGACAAAGATGAGATAAGATAGGATAAGAACTATTTTATTAATCCTTTTTGGGGAAATTGAAATTGAAATAAAGAAGGATTCTGCTTAAAAATGCAAAACACAGAAGATAAGAATTGGAGAAAAGACTTGAAATTCATTGTTGGCTGTGAAAAAAAGATGAAACATTCTGGGTTTCTTTTTGGCACAAGCCGTTAATATCAGTTTTGAGCAAGAGAACTCTAATCATGAAAAAACCATACAATATTATACAACCGAGGTGAGGAGGTGGAGTTAGAGCTGATTATATTCTCAGCCCATAGGATGTTAACATAAAACCCAAATGATTTTGAATACAAATGGAGTGTTTATTCTTATATGCACAGAGACTTGCAGCCCCCTTCCCCACGGACTCATAAAAAATTTGATACCATTTTTCCAATTTTATCAACACTCGAGATAGGTGTTAAATTCTCAGCCCATGGAATTTAAACACAGTGATGCCAACTGGGTCATTATTATTTTACTGAAAGCCCCATTAGCCAAACTTTTCCCCCCTGAAATCAGTAAATTTACAGAAAATTGGCACCACTCTTAACCAAAAAACCCCAAAGATTGTGAATGCAAATTGAGTGTCTATTTATAAATGCACCGCAGAATCGTATAGTTATAGTTAGCCATCTTGCCCCACGGGCATGTAAATGATGTTAATGGAGAACCCGCAGCTCAAATTTGTATATAAATGCATCGCAGAGTTTGCCCTCTTTCCTCATCGCCCTTGCCTACCCCATCCCCCACTCATCAATGTTTATTCATGAACCTGCAGAGTTCTGTACCTTAGAGTTTGCCATCTTTCCGCGGGGCCCCTGCCTGCCCCCTCCCCCGCTGCGCGTGGTGGTCATGGTGCGCCGCTCGCGGTCAAACTCCAGGTCCTCGAGACGCTGGGTCAGCGCCAGTTTCTGCTGGATGGCCATCCGCAGCAGCGAGTTGAGCGTCTTCTTCTCCTCCTCCGCTGCCGACAGCTGTCGCTGGCTCTCGTCTAATTGGGTCACGTACTCGTCGCAGCGCTGGGCAAACATGGCGCGGAGAGAGGCGAAGGTGGCCGCATCTTCCTTCAGGGACTTGAGCTCGTTACGAAGCTTCATCATAGTTTCTGTGACGATGACTTTTTCCGTCTCGTACTTCTGCTTGAGGTTTGCGAGGGCGACTTCGGCCGTGCTCTTGTTGGCTTTCAGAACGGATCTGAGTGTGGCGATCTGTTCACGCTTCGTGGACAGCATGGCTTTCAGTTTGATAATCTGGGAGGGGAGATGAACGGAGATAAAATAAGATTTTGCAGTGCTTTGTTCAGATAAGATAGTGCTTTGCTAATCTACCAAGGGGAAATTTGAAAGAAATAATCCAATAACTATGACAGTATAAACACAGCAGAAGAACAGTAGAAGTCAAAGTAAGCATATCGACTGGAAATGAAAGTACGTTACAAAAATTAATACGACGGTCTTTGCCTAAGAACCTGACCCTTGGGAGACAATAAAATTGGGTTCTTAGAGGGTGCCGGTTCTTTTGAGAAGAAAATTTTGCCTCAAAGAATAGTAATATGTGGTTAACTTTAATGTTCATAGATTCCCTGAGTTGTTTTCTTTCTCTCTTTGGATTCTTACTGTGGGTCTTTAGTTCGCTATTTCCGAACATTAAAATATTGAGATAAAGCTTGACATGTGATTTTTAAAAATGTATATCCGGCTTTCTTAAAACAGGTTCTTACACTTGATATCAAGCCAAAAAAGGGTGGGAAGGGGTGTTAATTAAAAACAAAAAATTATGTTTCATAGGGCGAGCGGGTTCGAAGATAAAGTGGGTTTGTAAGCGGAGAGTTCTTACCAGAGAGCACTGTAGCATTAAACCCTACCCACCCTCACAAATATATTAACTTTTTTTTTTTTTCTTAACTAAATCTTCATGAAGCCCAATACAGCTTGAAAGAAAATCGTCTTGAAATTGCTTCAGAAGCTGCAACATTTTCAAAGATCTACCACTAGCGCCAGCTTTACTTCCCCCCCCATCACCTACCCCCTGGTCCCATTTTCTTCTCCCAGTCTGACTCTCACCGTCCCACTTTACTCCCTCCCATCACCTACCCCCTTTCTTCTCACCTGCTCCTGCATCTCCTGCCTGTCGTCCTCCCCTGCGTCCTCACTGTCGGCCCCTCCCTGCTGTTGCCACTGCTTCGAGGTCTCCATCAGGTGCTCGATGGCCCGACGCAGGAACTTCACCTAGCAGAAGCATACAGTAAGGTTTATATAAACATTTGTCATCATCATCATCATTATGATGATGATAAACATTTATAATATTAATAATTATTTTTAGAGTCATATCCACTAAACTTAGGTCATGGCCCTTTTACACACTAAAATCTCATTAAAAAATAATATTATATGGAATATTAGATAATAACAATATTGTTACAAAACAAAAAGCATTCATTAGTACAAGAATATGATTTAATTAAGCTAGGCGATAAAAAAAAATGTAAATTTTTTTTTTTACACAACCTTTTCCCACAAAGCAACAAAGCATATTGAATCACAAAGCATAACCCTGTGGTAGACTGAAATCCAACCCGTCAACTTTGAAAAAAAAAAAAAACCCTTAGTTTACTGAAAAATGGTATCACTGCTACAAACACCACAAACATAGATGTCAGAATCTCTGCAAAAGTTAGGTTTGTGTCAACAACTATCAATGACACAAAACCTAGATGGCCTAATCTTAGTAAGAGTTAGGTTCATATTAACAACCATAAATAAAAACACAAAACCTAAAATTAGACATTGAATATATAAAAAAACTTGGGTCAACCGTACCTGATCCACAATTGTCTCGGACAATGTGCCGCAAGACGTAGGATCGGCCTTGCTCTCGCTCTCAGGATGAGAGGTGGAGGATGGACCTTTGGATTCCTGTGAGGTAGCATTGCTTGCGTCTCCCTGCATGGTCAGATTAGGCACAGAAAAGTGTCACGGAGTATAGAGGACAGAATACAGGAATACAGAAAACTGTATTAATCTGGATGGCTGCTGGGAAATGTAGACCATTATGTAATACAACACTGTATTTTTATTAATTTGTATAATCTAAAAAAAAAAGAAGATAACTTTTAATATGCCCCGATAAAATGGGTCTTTGAAACAAAATACAACAGTCTTTTTTTTTGTCTCTTTAAAGGCTACATAAATTATACAGATTCGACTTTAATTTTCGTGGGAAAAGATCTTGTCAGAAAGTCCGACTTTTTTCCTCAGGCCGGATATCAGGTAGGAAGTCGGGTCAGAAAATAAGACTACACATACAGATTCGACTTTAATTTTTCGTGGGAAAAATTTCAAAATACAGGTCTGAAAAATCTTCTCTCACCTCGCCATTGGCTATCACAGACTTTCCGCCGAAGTCGGGTCAGAAAATCTTGATTGTCAATATTGTAAAAAAAAAGGTCTGAAAAACCTTCTCTCACCTCGCCATTGGCTATCACAGACTTTCCGCCGAAGTAGGGTCAGAAAATCTTGATCGTCAATATTGTCTGAATTCCAACAATTGTCGAAAAGTGTACAAGTCTCAGGAACCTTCTCTCACCTCGCCATTGGCTATCACAGACTTTCCGCCGGGCCCGGCCTGCGCTTCCTGAGTTCCCTCCTCACCCTCTGTGCGTGCCAGAGCAGCGCCCCCCTTGGCGTGGTTGAGCATGACGCGCGAGGGCGTCTCCCCTGTGACCTGGCACACCAGGTGGTACAGCTGGGCCAGGTCCTCCGTGATGCGGTACAGGTCCGACTAAATACATGAAAAAACGGAGAGCGTAGATCTATGTTATATACATGGGTTAAATATGTTGAACTTTAAGCTTCTTAATAAATCTTGATAATAACTGGATCATTATTTTTTTTACTGAACCTCTTGCATAGAAAAGAATTGCAAATTGGATTATAAGACAGACCATTACTGGACTCTGACCTGCCAACTTTCTTTAATACTGAAACATTTACGGAAAATTGGCATCACCGTTTCATGTCTTTTCTTGTTTGTTTGTTTGTTAACAATAATTGCATGTCACATTTTTAACCCTTGTCATTGTTGTTGTTGGGTATCCATGAAGCAGGAATATATTAATTCTAAAGAAAAATTACAATTCTAAGCATTTCAATTTTTATAAAATAAAAAAAATTAAGTAAAATAGTTTAAATGGGAATTTTTCTTTGAAATTGTATAAATTCCGCAAATACCCATTTTGACCATTTAAAAAATGAGGGGAACTAAAGTTTAGTGTATCAAGTGCAAACATTTTCTTTCAACAGACGAAGGACAAAAACTATATTCTTTCCCTCATATTTTTTTTTTTTTTTTTTTTAATCTGAGAAAAACGAGAACCCTGCCTAAGAGATGATGAAACCACAGACTTGCATATCTGAGAGACTGGACTGGGGCTTGCCGGCCTCCTGCTGGGCAGACTTGAGGTCAGACTTAAATTCTCAGACCTTAGTCACTAAGTAACAAACAAAACAACCAAACAGACCTGCAGATCTGAGAGGCTGGACTGGGCACTGCCTTGAGGTCAGACTAAAATTGTCAGACGTTATTCACTTTATACAGCCCTGGACACTAAGTAACAAACAGACCTGCAGATCAGAGAGACTGGACTGGGCCTTGCCGGCCTCCTGCTGGGCAGCCTTGAGGTCAGACTAAAATTGTCAGACGTTATTCACTTTATACAGCCCTGGACACTAAGTAACAAACATACCTGCAGATCGGAGAGACTGGACTGGGCCTTGCCGGCCTCCTGCTACAGACCTGCAGATCAGAGAGACTGGACTGGGCCTTGCCTTGAGGTCAGACTAAAATTGTCAGACGTAAGTCACTTTATATAGCCCTGGACACTAAGTAACACACAGACCTGCAGATCAGAGAGACTGGACTGGGCCTTGCCGGCCTCCTGCTGGGCAGTCTTGAGGTCAGACTAAAATTGTCAGACATTGGTCACTTTATATAGCCTTGGACACTAAGTAACAGACAGACCTGCAGATCAGAGAGACTGGACTGGGCCTTGCCGGCCTCCTGCTGGGCAGACTTGAGGTCAGACGTTGGTCACTATATATAGCCTTGGACACTAAGTAACAGACAGACCTGCAGATCGGAGAGACTGGACTGGGCCTTGCCGGCCTCCTGCTGGGCAGTCTTGAGATCAGACATTGGTCACTATATATAGCCTTGGACACTAAGTAACAGACAGACCTGCAGATCAGAGAGACTGGACTGGGCCTTGCCGGCCTCCTGCTGGGCAGCCTTGAGGTCAGACGTTGGTCACTATATATAGCCTTGGACACTAAGTAACAACAGACCTGCAGATCTGAGAGACTGGACTGGGCCTTGCCGGCCTCCTGCTGGGCAGCCTTGAGGTCAGACTAAAATTGTCAGACATTAGTCACTTTATATAGCCTTGGACACTAAGTAACAGACAGACCTGCAGATCAGAGAGACTGGACTGGGCCTTGCCGGCCTCCTGCTGGGCAGCCTTGAGGTCAGACGTTGGTCACTATATATAGCCCTGGACACTAAGTAACAAACAGACCTGCAGATCAGAGAGACTGGACTGGGCCTTGCCGGCCTCCTGCTGGGCAGCCTTGAGGTCAGACGTTGGTCACTATATATAGCCTTGGACACTAAGTAACAGCCTTGGACACTAAGTAACAAACAGACCTGCAGATCAGAGAGACTGGACTGGGCCTTGCCGGCCTCCTGCTGGGCAGCCTTGAGGTCAGACTCCTGGTCCTGGATGCGCCGCTCATACTGGTCACACTTGCTGCGAAGCTCCTCTAGGGCCTGGCACGTGGGGGACACAAACAGCGATTTGGTTTTAAACACAAGAGAGCAAAGAGAGCAGGGAGTCTCACAGGAACTCTCTGAACTTCTCTTCAAAGTGTTTAAGTGTATTCATGGATACAATATGTATGATATAATAATTGCGTGCACAAGGAACTACTAATGAAAGCATTTATTAGGAATTCCTTGATTTTGTTAGCAAATGCATGTCTGTCTGTGTCTCTCTCTTTCTCTTTTTCTACATTTGAATAGCCATGTTTTGTGTGGATAATACATAATAAACCATACCAGGGCCCTAGTGAAGACTAAAATTATTTGTTCTCTCCTTTTTAGATCTAAGTAGATACAAATGGGAGTGTGGGTCATTATCCCATACTTATTTGTCTTTATTTCTGACGATCACATGTCATTTTGTTTTATATTACTTTCGATCTAGACCTGTATCCTATTAGAAACTGGAATGATCTCAGCTCTAGCTCAGACCTTGAAATACTAGCACTATGCCAAGCAGTTACTACTTCATTTTAGCTTTATAGGTGATCATATTCAAACAGAAAAGATTCAGAATCTCTAGGTTTTTCAAGTCTAAAAATAAAATTATTATTAATAAAAACATAGAAAATTGCAATTTCAAAATTTTGTTTAGTTGAGTGATTTTCTTCCCAATTGAAAGCTTAACACAAGGTGAAAAGATTGGAAATAGAGAATCTAAACATAATGAATTTGTAAATGAAACAGATAAGCCCCCAAAAATGTACTAAGAAGCAAAACTTTAAAACAAAAAATTCTAAAATTCATCTTTGAAAAGAAGTAAAGCTAACTTTAAAACGTTATTTACAAAACTGAGAATAGAGCAAAAGTTCATGAACTTTAACAAATAAGGTAAACTATCAAAGAGAGATATTTCAGTTCCATATGGTTTTTAATCGATTATTCATTGGTTGTTTCATAAGGCGATAGAACTCTTTAGTTGCTGGTTATTTGATTCAGAATCTAACTCGTGATATGACGAAAGTTGCCAGGGCAAACAGGGAGACGGTAATATCCCATGATGACAGAGGAAACCTGTATGTCTGTAGAGAGGTAAAGTGATCTCGTTTATTTACAACATCATTAATAACGTCATTAATAATGTGGCAAAACAAGCTTTAAAAAATACAACCAAGTTAAACATCCCATCCAGTGATGCCAACTGGATCATTATTTTTTTTTACTAAACCCCTAACTCTTTGAAGCAGCATAGCAGAGATCACAAAAAGATTACTTGACAGATCTTTACTAAACTTTGACGTACCAATTTTATTGTTGCTGAAAATCCGTAAGTTAATTGAAAATTGGCACCACTGGGATCCCATCTATCGTCTTAAACACTTTAAACGACAAGTGAGTTTTTTTTTTTGTGAAGTTAGAGGTGACCAAATTATTTCTGGATGGGAAAGTGAAGTTGGTCCCATGCTTTTTGACAGAGCGTTAGTGTACAAAAGTTTAGGCAAAACGCATTTGTGAGGCAGGTTGCCACTACTTTCCTCAAGCACTTTACTTTTTTCGTGACTCAACAGCCTCAGCTATTACTTCACACAAATGGCTATGGAAATTTGTCCTTGCAGTGAATCTAACCCAGCACCTTCATAAAGGTGGCTTAATTCTCTACCGTTGTGCCAATTTTAATATTCTTCCATTCAGTTATACCTAATTAAACATCTACTTCTAATTTAACAAAAAAATCAAGATAGAAGCATTTTAATGTCATCTCCCTTACGAGAAAATGTGAAAATGTCCCCTTGTGGAGGTTTAACTCCACCCTTTTCACGGCCCTTCATGAAAAAAAAACAAGCCAGGCATATTTAAGACTAAAAATTTAAAACCCTGACAATCTTTAATCTGTAGCACCTCAGAACATTTTGACAATTGCTGTAGTTGTAGCATTTCACTTGTGATTCACATGCTTTTAGTGATTGAGTCAGCTATCATGGCTATCCACATGCCTCTGCCTGTACCGTTGGTGTTCTGTCCTCTAACCCATTCTCTGAGGTCCCCTAGCAATTTTTTTCACTGTGTTCCCTGCACTATCTTTCGAAAGATCATAAAAGCTGTAACCAATTTTTCAATGTCATTCCTTTACATAACAAGCTGAAAGAATTCTGCTTGACTTTTTCTCACTTTTGACAATATTTTCCTATAAATTAACATTCAGGCTACCCAATTATCTGAATTATCAAAGCACTATATAACTTAATCAGAGGGAATAAAATTTGTTTGAGTTAAACTTCACAAAAAACCTTCTCAACTATAGTGTTGCAAGACCAAAGCCGACTGATAGAACAAACTCATTGATATGCTAATGCAAGACCCATAGATAGAAAAATGCCACCTTCTCTATAGCAAGGTCCCCCACTATAGTGTTGCAAGACTGCTTTCTGCTGCTCTAACAAACTCATTGATATGCTAATATAATACACATAGATAAAAATAGCTAGGGTACCTTCTCTATAGCAAGGTCCTAGATTTTAACGAGGCAAAACTGAAGCAAACTGACCCAATTCATTGATGTGCTAATGCAATAACCTTAGATAAAAATTAACTCCTTTAATGACTTAACATAGACCAGTTTGGCTTGGTTTGGTTGGTTGGGTTTTAACGTCCAACATCAGCAACGTATAGGCTATAGCGTGGACGGGCCCCAAGACGGACGTCTGACAATTTTATGTGCTGCCACACACGAGACAGGGTGGGGATACCATGACTCCTGCCTCAGCCGGTCACATTATACTGACACCGACCCAACTAGTAGAGAAAATGAAATAGAGAGATCCACAAAACCAACTCAAAGAGACCTAAAAGCTTGATGCGTCGTTGTTTAAGCCAACTGATCTTCCAACTCATTGATATGCTAATGCAAGACCCATAGATAGAAAAATGCTGTTTGCGGATACCTTCTCTATAGCAGGGTCCCCGCTGATCTAACAAATACAGTGATGACATAACCTAATCAGATTGACAAATTGATGCAATAACCATAGATAAAAATGTACGCTGCTACCTTCTCTATAGCAGGGTCCGCTGATCTAACAAATACAGTGATGACATAACCTAATCAGATGGACAAATTGATGCAATAACCATAGATTAACATGTATGCAGCTACCTTCTCTATAGCAGGGTCCCCGCTGATCTAACAAATACAGTGATGACATAACCTAATCAGATTGACAAATTGAAGCAATAACCATAGATAAAAATGTAAGCGGCTACCTTCTCTGTAGCAGGGTCCGCTTATCTGACAAATACAGCGATGACATACCTAATGCGATCGACAAATCGATGCAATAACCAATAAAAAATTGTAAAAAAATGTACGCTGCTACCTTCTCTATCGCAGGATCCCCGACTTTAGCGTTGCGAGACTGCAGGCGGCTAATTTCTGCGTGTAGGTTTCCTATTTCCTTCATGGCCGTGGTGTACTTCTTCTCGTTGTGCTGCCAGTTCTGCTTCAGCTCCAGCAGAATCTTCTTCTCGGGGTCCGTCTCCTCGGCAATCTCAGCCAGCAGGCCTTCGTCGTACGACACCTGAACAGACACAGTGGGACAGAGGCGGGGCATTATTCAGTAATGCTTTCGTAATCATTTTTTAAAGCTTATAGAGTTACGACCTAAAAAAGGTTAAGACAAATATTTTTACTTCCTCATCCAATACGATCAATAAAATGCTTAGTATGCTTTACTATTATTAAAGAGTACAGAGGCAGAATCACACCCCCCTGATTTTTTTTACTTGAAACTTTTGTTTTGTTGGGTTTTTTTTTTTGACTTTTCATTTTGTTTTTTGTTGTTTTTTAGTGCTGAAAAAAGTAGATCAGTGTGACAAATCCCATTTAACAACCGCATAAAAGACTTCCAACATTAAATGAATTGTTAAAAAAAACCCGTAAGACCAACTATCGAAAGTATTAACTGATTATGATGCATCATCGGCCACCCCACCTGCAAGTCGTTGGGCAGTTTTGCCTTCTCCTGAAGCGCGGCCACGTTGGAGATGGTGGTCTTGAGGTGGTCCGCCCGCTCCTTCTGCTCGATAAGATCCCTCTGGGTGTCCTCAATGAGCTTCTTGGCGTCGTCCAGCGCCTTCTGGAGCTCCATCTTCTCGTCCTCAGACTGCTGCAACAGAGACTCGAGCTTGCCAACCTCCGTCACCTGCAGGTACACAGGCAGAAAAATTGTGATTCACAAGCGATAACGCAAAGCTTTGCTCAGATCCAGTGTGGACTGAGTGGGTGAGTAGTCAGGTTAACAAAATCCAGGCATTTGGTATACATGTGCAAATGTGGCTTGAAAAAATGACTAAGCCTTTGTCATTTTGGCCCGGCCCAGACGCATTGGACTTCTAGACCAAGGTGGTTTTCTCGGTATTACTGAAACTAGTTGTGTATAAACTGTGCATGGAAAAAACGTGGCACACAATAATCCACGCAAAACTAAACAAAACAAAATGAAAAGGTTCAGTTGTTTGCTGTTAAACCTCATCGTGGATGGAAAATCACCAAGAACATGCGACTTCTGTGCTCATTGCAGGACAAAACAGCATTTTATATATGGCAGGCTTGACGGCGGGGCAAGGTATCAAAAAGCAGGACTGTCCTGCCAAATCATAATGTCGGACAATCGGCAGCTCTGACTTTCTGAGCTTTTTCTGCCAGTGAAACTGAAGTCGGCCTCGATCCTCTTCAACGCTGGGTGGGCACTGCCTTCCATGTCTTCCTCTGTGAACAGCGGCAGAACCCCATGAGATTTTGAGTAAAATCCACTAAGGATATGTCAAAGCTATTTTAATCTTAAAATGACTTGGTCTTTTGGGAGGAGTGCAGCCTCTAGGCCAAGATACAAATTTTGTAGAAGATAATGCATACTTTTGTGGCCGCTAGTAGGGATCGATCATGTTTCCAGAGTTAAAACAGTTTAGGGTGCCAAAGTGTTCAAGTGTTAAAGTACATGGCTGTTGCACTGCAGCCCCTCGCTGAGCCCACCCAGGTTCCTCAGGTTAATATTGTTTAGTCATCAAAATCATCGGTGATGACGAACCTGGCACTGCCTGACTGTTGAACTGCAGTCCCTGGCTGATCCCCCGTCTTCCCAAATCAGCAGCCCCTCGCTAACACAACCTCCCAATTGACTAATATCTATAAGTGATTCACTGAGGTCCCTCCAAATCGGCTAATGTTTGCGAGTGATAACGCACCTGGCTCTGTCAGATTTTAACCCAATAACCGAATAAGTAAGATCTACGAGTGATATGGTATGTACACGGCTCTGTCAGATTTTAGCCCAATAACGGAATAAGTAAAATCTACGAGTGATGTGGGAGTGAGTGAGTTGTTTTTACGTGTCAGCACGGTAACGGCTATGTTGTGCCCATGATGTCCAGTCAGTTCATGCATTATAGTAGTAGCAACGGTGATTCCTTTATCTCTCTGAGTAGTAAAATCATAAAAATTGTGCGTAAAAGGTTTGGTTAAACCTGGTTAGGATTATCACAGTTAAATTTTATTATATACACCAATGTCCTTCAGGTACCTAAGTAGACGCTGAGGACTAATATAAATAAATATGCTCTCTAGAGGCTTGTTGGAGTGATGTGATATGTACCTGGATCTGTCAGATTTTAGCCCAATAACCGTATAAGTAAGACCTGCGTGTGATGTGGTACGCACCTGGCTCTGCCTGGCTGTTGAACTGCAGCCCCTCACTGAGTCCCCCCATATCGGCTACTGTCTGAGAGTGAACGTACCTGGCCCAATAACTGAATAAGTAAGACCTACGAGTGATGTGGTACGCACCTGGCTCTGCCTGGCTGTTGAACTGCAGCCCCTCGCTGAGCCCCCCCATATCGGCTACTGTCTGCGAGTGATAACGTACCTGGCCCAATAACCGAATAAGTAAAAACTGCACGTGATGTGGTACGCACCTGGCTCTGCCTGAGAGTTGAACTGCAGCCCCTCGCTGAGTCCCCCCATATCGGCTACTGTCTGAGAGTGATAACGTACCTGGCCCAATAACCGTATAAGTAAGACCTGCGTGTGATGTGGTACGCACCTGGCTCTGCCTGACTGTTGAACTGCAGCCCCTCGCTGAGCCCCCCCATATCGGCTACTGTCTGCGGGTGATAACGTACCTGGCCCAATAACCGAATAAGTAAAATCTACAAGTGATGGGGTATGTACCTGGCTCTGCCTGGCTGTTGAACTGCAGCCCCTCGCTGAGTCCGCCCAGGTGCGCCAGGTTGCTCAGGTTGAACATGGACTCCTGCGAGATGCGCTGGTCCAGCTCCTTCTTCAGGCTGTGCTTCTGCTCCCGCTCCTGGACTAGAGCCTGCGTGGGACACACACATACACAGACACACTCTAATCATTTCTAGAATCAGAGATATTTAACTCAATTAAAAATGGAAACGACCAATACACAGTGGAAACCTCACAAAATAGAGGCTGTTTATTCTAATTTCTCATAAACCAAATTTTGAAAGAGAAAAAGATTGGTTGTTTTTTTTTCATCTTTGGCTGTATTGAAATCAGACTCATAATTTAAAGTTGTGGTTCAGGTATGTCCCCTTGTGTAATTCAAATCCTCTTAATACGAAGTTATGAACAAATCCCTAGCAATTTGAATTATGAGGTTTCCACTGTAAAAAGTTTTTAAATGCTCAGACGGACTCAGGATCAAATCTTACTTCAGCCACTTGTCCTTGATTCACCCTGGTTGCCTCACAATTAAGTTTAAACGGAATTGAAACCAGAGACATTTCTGTGATAAATAATGGATTTTCTTAGCAAGGGCATTCCTGGGGTAACTCTCCAACCTCTGGACTAACAGGATTGTCTTTTCCTGCAAGCCACTGATTTTGAAATGGTTTTGTTACCTGCAGGGCCTCTCCAAGCTTGGCCTCCACGATGGACTTGAGCCCAGCCAGCTCCTCCAGCTGCATGTTGAAGTCTTCGAGCTCGCCGCGGAGACGCAGGGTTTCGTGTTTGGTCGACTCAAACTCAACCTGGTTCTGCTTCAGCTGGGACACCTGTAGGGTGATTTATACACAGTCAATTGATTTCCCTTCTTGGCATAATTAAAATTCACAGCGGAAACAGACATGTGCGTGTGCGGGGGTGTAAGAATGGGGGAAGGAGGAGGGAAGAGATAGCTTTTACAGAGAACAATACACAGTCAACGGATGATTCAATCAGTGTAAAATTTACAGTTGAGAGAGAAGCATGAAACAAACTATCTACTGACTAACTACTCAGCTCAATTAAGTGGAAACTACTGTTAAAACCTGTATGGGAGGAATGGGACAGGTGAAAGAGAGGCACAATATGGTCAACTGATTCACTTCTTGACTAAATTAAAATTTGTCTCTTTGAGACACCTGGGAGATGAAAGGAAAGAGAGGCGGATCACCATGAACTCACCCACTGGACTAAAAAAACAAATTGTAGACATAGCATTTTAGCTTAATAGGCCTCTATTGCCTGAAAATTCAGCCATTCTCAAGTTAACAAACCATCAATTAGTTCACTTGGGAATGACTAAATTTCTTTTGGCATTTTCTGAAAATGAAAAGTTCTGGGATTTGTACTATAGAATATTAAGCGAGTACCATACAGTCTGACAGAAGACAACTACTAGGCACAACAAGTTGAGGCTGAGGGCGTCTACACCTGCTAGTGTACAGTAAAAAAGCCAGCCCTTTACCCAGAGGATACTGAAGCAAAGAAGGAAAAAATTGACAGCATGCATCTTCACTAGATTGAATTGCTTTTTAAAGGTTTCTTGATGCTTAAGCATTCATTAATCTAGTTACTTTAGTGATACAAGAACAAAAAAAATATTTAAATATCAATTAATAAAAAAAAAATCTCCTAAAGTTAATTTACAAAAAAAAATTAATTCCCTAAACTGCCGCTGTATTGGATCCGCATGGGGAATTAAGAAATGTTAAGCTAGGACAGCTTCTCTCTTCCAAAGACCAATTTAAAAAAAAATTCTAACCAATCTTGGCTAAACAGATATTAGTTGTGTTTCTAGGGAGAGAAGGAAAAACATGGATGAAAAAGGAGAGACTCAGAGAGACTTGCCTGTTTCTGCAGCGAGATGTTCTCCTCCTCCAGCTCGGCGTAGTCACTGAGGTTCCTGTTCTCGCGGACTTTGTACTCGCGACACTCGTGGCGGAGCTGCTGCCTCTGCTGCTCCAGCATCTCGTTCTAAACACAGGGACAGAAAGAGTGAGAGAAAGAGAGAGAAAAAAAGGAGAGTCAGGGTTAAATCATTCATGGTGAAACAAACTCTGGAACGGCTGTGGGGATTTCATTCCTTAAGTAAAGAACACTTAACCTTTTGCCATCAGTCTACAAACACACACACACACATGTTGTGCTCATCGATATGCCAGTATGTTAGCACATCATTGATTTGCACACATTCCTTTTTGAAACAATAAAAGTAGCATAGGTTTTATCTTTTCAGCATTTTCAAAAATTCCCCAACCTTGCCCACAAAAAAGGTATAGGCCCTGAATCGTGTGATGTGAAAAGGTTAAGCAAATATCTTTCATAAGTTTCAAAGGTACAATCAAAGACTCTCACCATGCGAAAAAAAAAGAATATATAAAAAGTGTAAAGATAATATATCAATGAATTTACATGGATTTATACAAGCTATAAACTTCTAGCTAGTTGATCTAACCAGTAGAGGAAGAAATGTGACAAATAAATTATGCCGAAATGTGGGATCAAAACTGGAACCTCTTTAATAAAAGCCCTGCGCCTTTTCATTTTGAAAGCCAGCTAAACCCCCCCAGCTCTGAATATTCACATCATAGCTCATGCTTGTTAACTTAAGTATCAAAAAAAAAAATGTGATAAACCTATCTACTTAAACTGAAAGATTAAAATCTTTCTTGAGAAAATCAAAATTACTTTTCAAAAGTTTAAAAAAGAAAAACAAGGCAGAAATTGAATAGAGAGAAAAAAAGAAAAGAGAATGAAAATAAATCTTTCCAACAAATTCAGCTAGAGCGCTCCATTTTTTGGCTCTGAGTAAAATATTTAATCATAAATCAATAAAAGCAGAAAATCATTGCAATACCAACGTCTGCATTTTTCTCATAAAACAAACACAATGTAAACATTAAACAAAACAGAAATGAATACAATCCAGCAAAAGAATTGCAATTATAAACTTCATAACAAATAAAAATTAATGATTAAAATTTTTAAAAATTTTAAAATTATGATGAGCCATTAGGTTAAAACAATTTAAAACTCAGAAAACAACTAGTAAGTTTATCTTTAAAAAAATAACAAAACAAAACGTAAGAAAAATGGAATGAATAAATCACCAACTCAAAAACATAAACAAAGCTGAGTAAACAGAAGATAAATGAACTCTGGTCTCACTAGCTCATAAATCATGTCTTGACGTTGTTGAACCTGAATAGTACACATAGTACACATATCTCAGTTATTGGTGAACAGATATAATGAATAAATCCATTGGGAAATTTGCACAGAAAAGGGAAATCATCTACCAAAATAATTTCTAAAAAAAAATGTTTTTTTTGTATAAGCTGTCTCTGCATTTACAATTAAGGGAAAAAAAAAAGAATATATATCTTCCAATGCTGGACGTTGAACCAACTTAACTCAACTCTCAACTCTTCCAAGAGGGAGTGACCTATTACTTTTATTTTTGCAAATCAAGAGGAAAAAATGGGGATAAAATGAAAAGGAAAATTCATAGATCTTTCTTCCGCTTAACTTGCAGCAAGAAAATATTTTCCCCTCCCAACTTTTAAAATATCAATATATTGAGCCGCTATAGCTGCATGAGATATTCACAAAAAAAAAAAAAAGGTATGTAAGATGTAACAACAACAAAAAACAAAAAAGTAAATACAAAAAATTATACAGATAATTCACTGTGAACTGAAGAGAGATTGAAGTAGGTGCCAGGAGAGGGTAAAACTATATGTGGAAATAAAAAGGTGAATACCAAATCTTTTTCGAACACTTCAAATTCTTTTCTTCTAAGCAGGTGGTAAGAAAAGGATAAGACGTGTATGTACATGTTGCAAACTAGTTTCGGGTTAAAAATCCCATGGTTTTCCAAGTGACCACAGTAATTTTAAAAGTGCAATCAGCCACCCTGTATTTAATGCAGCTGTCATCTTGTCCAATTTCTAATTTCAGCCTAAGGATACATGTATTGAGAAGGGTGCACTTTAAAATTTTGATGAAAAATTTAATTCTATGAAACCCCTCGCAAAGGTTTGTGTTTTGGTAGTTATTATGTCCAAAATATGGATGGAAGGAGAGAATACATGTACAAGGGATGTTCTGCAAACGTAATCATTATCAATAATGTTAGTCTCTTCAGGAGACAAAGGACTGTAAGGCTTGAAGTACACCCTGCCTACGCTACTACACATTTTAATGAAGTGAAAGCTGTGCCAAAGGTAGTAAAATAAAGTGATTTTGACTGAAACAAATTTTTTTCAAACACAAGTCCAAATAATGCATACGTTTTTTCCCCTGAAAATCCATGATAAATTTACAGAAAATGGCAAAAATAAAAATGTGCGCGTATCATCACCAAATCAAATGAAATAAAACCAAAAGTGATACAATTTATCAATATATCATTATCAACCCCGCTCTGTTTGTGTTACCCTATATGCTCACCAGGCCCACTACTACTACACTCTATCTGTGTCTACTCTAGACGCTCACTAAAATCACTACAACAACCCCCATCCACCGCCCTACGTCCTACCTGATGATGCAGATCAGAAATCTCAGAGGCGAGCCGCTCATTCTCCCCCGTGACGCGCGAGAGGTTTGCGCGCGTGGTCTTGAGGTCCTGCTCCAGGTCGGTGATGGAGGACTGGTAGTTCTCCTCGCGCTGGGCCGTCTCCTCCAGGAACTTCTCCTCCTGGTGCACCCCGCTCTCATGGTGCCGCCGGAACGTGCTCTGGTGCTTGTTCAGGGCCTGTGATGAAAAAAAATGAGCAATTAGACTTTTGTACATGTAATGGTAAAGATTGGCTTCTTAGTTTAAAGATAAGTGTACAAATAATACATCAGCAACTAAGCTGTATCACAGACGGGTGTTAGTATGCAACATCAGCACTATATAGGCTATATTGTGGATGGGTCCCAATTTTACATGCTACACACAGAGACAGTGCAGGGATACCATGGCTCCTTTTATTTCTACTGTACCGCCTTGTGTTATGTTGTATAGCATTGGCTCACAAGACAACAAACCCTTGGGAAGGTCTTTAGTGAACTTTGATCTGTCAACTAATTTTTTTTTTTTACTGAAAATCCTTAAATGAACAGACAATTGGTACCACTGGAACAAAGGCTGGTTTCTTAATGTGCAACAGATACATGATAACTAGGCCATGTCACAGACAGTCCCAAGCCATGTGCTTGTTTGGGGCCTGAGACAAAAACAAAAACAAAAAACAACAACAACAAAAGAAGACAAAAGCAGGATTATACATGAGATATTCGTAAAGGTAAAGTTTGGTTGATATTTGTACAGCATCAGCAGCTAGGGTATATTGCTCTAGTGCTTGTTCAGGGCTCCGAGACAAAAAAAAAAAAAAAAAAAAAAAAAAAAAAAAAAGAGCAGGGAAATATTTATCTATGAGATCTTTGTAAAAGTAGAGGTTTGTTTCTTTATCATGTGCAAAGACATGTCAGCAACTAAGTTTTACTTTTGGACGGGTCACAAGCCACTTTCTCTAATGCTCTCTCTTTCTTCAAGAAGGATAACGATTCTAAATGACATCACCCCAATCAGTAGGGATCAAAATCCGACTTACAAAATATTGAAAGGCTTTTCTCGATGTCTCAGCCTCTCTCTCTCTCTCTCTCTCTCTCATAGACTTATATATACTCTCACTCTGTCTCAGTCTCTCTTATCTCCCTCTCTCTCTCATAGATTTATAAACATATGATAAGCTTTCCATATGGGGTAAGTGATTCCAGACGGTATGTGTACTAATTTCACCCAACTCATGAATGACAAAGTTGTTCCATTCTACAAGCACTGTCTTGAGTCGAGAGTGAGGGAACAAAATCTGCACCAAGAGTTCTGTTTCACAGGAGCGGCAACAAGTACTGAATGAAAAGGTCAACTAACTTATACAGGAGCCTATGGCCCGAACAAGTCAGGATGACATTTTCTGAAGATTAAGTGGGAGGGGGAGGGGAGGGACTTACGAAAGTGCTAGTGCGTTGGTCTTCCAATCAGTGAGGTATGTGGGTTAAAACCAACGATGGGTCAAACATTTATTTTTTTCTATTTTTCCCACTACTGAATATGAGCAACTGGCACACAACCTGAAGAGTTCTGGTATCCCTGCACTGTCTGTGTAACAGCATGTAGAACTGTCAGATGTTAGTTTTTGGGTGCGTCCACAATATGCTAAGCAACCAACTCCAACCCAAGCTCATTCATTGGGGGGGGGGGGGGGGCGTACTAAAAGGTCACCATCTACTGCAATACGGAGGAAGACGATAGGCCCCAAATTAGCCAAGTATGGCAACACTCCCTCCCCCTGACCGCACAGTAGATCTAGATGTAGTCCAAAAACACTCCAGTGGGGGAACAACACGTATTACAAGGCTGGGATGCCGGCCGGCTCTGTGTCTTCTTCACTGCCCTCTCCCGTCTGGCAGCATCTAGACACAGTTTGTAATAATGATTTTCTCTCTCTCTCTCTCTCTCTCTGTGGCTCTCTCTCTATCTTTCTAAATCTCTGTCGGTCTGTCAATATCTCCCCTTCTCGGTTCATATCAATCCTGTCTCTCTGTCTGTCTGTCTCCTGTCTTTTCTGTCTGTCTGTCTCTCTCTCTCTCTCTCTCTCTCTCTCTCTCTCTCTCTCTCTCTCTCTCCCTCACGCCACCTGGCTTGGTCGCAACTACACAGAGTCGAGTACATTTTCCTGTAGATCTAATCATTATTATCTGTTATATAGTCGGGTTTCTTCCCTCAGGGCCTGACGCCAAAATATAATGGCCTGGTGTTCTATTACATCCGATTGTCCAATTACAATATGATCAAAATATCATTGTTGACTACACTATCCATTTTTCATAATGAGTTATTATCCTCGCGTGTAAGCTGCGTGTATATGCCAGAGCTAAAAGATACGCGGGTAAAAAAAAAATAAACAACGAACCCCATTATATCCAGATTTAGTTTTTGGTACCAATCACTGGCCCATACTTGTAGGGCGAACTGGCGCAGGTGGTAGAGCATACGATTGGACAATATAACTCAGCGCACTCACTTTCTCTGGAACACACTTTAATTGTAACTTACTTAGACCACCTTACTCGGGTGCTGCGTTATGTATGAACTCTCTGTCTCAGCTGGCCCCATTCTACTGACACCAACCCAACCAGAAGGACGCGAAATGGGACAAATATATTTTTTCACCGGTCATGTTCGAATCCGGAACCTCCCAATGGGAAGACAAACACTTGTGCCAGTTCGACCACCTCTCCTTCAACACATGAGGAAAAAAAATTACCTAGATTCTATTTTATTTCACATTCTTGATCAAACACCGTAACGCTTCGAGTGTGCTCTATGTCGTGTGTTACTTAAAAAGACTAAATTGTGGTTAACTTACTTATTTTTTCACAGTATTTATTCCCCTGGAGGAAACCTAGGAGACAATAACCTAGAGAGAGAGAGAGAGAGAGAGAGAGAGAGAGAGAGAAAGAGAGAGAGGGAGGGAGAGAGAGAACTCGGGAGAGATCTCTTCCAACTGAGAAGTTACATATTGAATTTCGCTTAACAATGTCTATGAGGAAAATCTGACACTCTATAATACATCACAATCGTCAAGTGCCTACGAAGATCAAGGAGAAGATGGTTATTCCCGGCAACATGCCCTCAGGACTCAGGTAGCTGTGGAGGCAGGCTCTTGACTTGCAGACTTTGAATCAGGACGGGCACACATGACTACATGCAGTAGTCTGTTATAAGGGCTGTGTGGGAATAGTCTTTTTACATTACAAAAAAGGGGAACACTGACCGCTATGAATGATGAAGACAGTCATTTTTTCTCTCTTCTAAACTGATTTGTAAGTACATATATACAATGTGCATGTATATAGTAGCGCATCTGCCAAGTTAGTTTTAAAAAAAGTCATGTGACCTTGTGGGTGTATTTTAACACCTTTATCATTATTTTTCAGAGATATAAGAACCGGTATGCAATATTCAAGCTGAGACAGTAATCTGATTAACCATACAATACAGTGACAGAAGTAAACAATAACATAAACTTGGTCGCGTTTTAATTCAGAGAGGGGCTGGACTATGCCATCGAATCAATCGATTACAACGCGGCAAAAGTGTGGAACCAATTAAGAAAATAAAAAAAGTTTGTTACGGAGGGTTTACTTTTTAAAGTACCCAAAACATGTACAGGGTTGTGTTTGGTATTGTAGAAATCAGGACCAATGGGAGAAGGGTGAAGCAAAGAGGAGGGAGAAGGCAAAATCAAGAAGAAAGATAGAATAAGCGAATAAGCACAAGAAGATGATAGTGGACATAATGTAGGAGGAGAACAATAACAACAACATCAACAACACTAATAATTACAGCAGCAACAAAAGAGATATGTAGATAGGTAGAGATACGGAGAAGGGAGAGAAAAGCGCAAACGATAAAGAGGGGGAGAAAAGTATGGGTGGGTGAGTTTGTTTTTACGGCAAGTCAGCACGGTAACGGCTTTATATTGCGAGGAAAAAAAAAAAAGAGGGGGTGTACAGATGATGGAGAAACCGACATGCAGACGGATATAGAGATACGAGACCTATCAGACACTGGCATATGCACGTAATTATGACACAGAGGTTCACTGCCAACTCGCCACCTGTATGATCTGTATGTGAATTACAGGTGAAGGAATAATCCGCCGGCATGACCCCAATACCCATCGCCAGGTCGAGTCAGTTCAAGAGCACAGCACCCCTATTCAATCTTTCAGTTTCATCGCTTCTCCTCCCTCAGTTCATTAGAGGTCTTGTGATGTCCAGGGGCATAGCGAAACGAAGACGGTATAGTTACGAAATCCGCCTACGGCGTTCAACCATGTCCTTTTATAACAACTAGACGGATACGGTTCAACCCGATGAAGACAACTGGATGAATATGCTTTAACTGAACTTTTACGCTTCACTTATATATAAACATAATTATCTAGAATCACAAGACACAAACCCTTGGCATTCTTTACCATAGCTGAACTCTGATCTACAAACATGAACTCCACCCCACCCTTGTAAATTTACGGCAAATTGGAATCACTGTCAACCAAAGCTTCTATATTCTAGACTTAACAGTTTCAGAAAGCCCCCCCCCCCCCCCCCCCCCCAAATGCCAAAACGGCATGCTTATGTCATTTATTATAGTCGCACGGATCGTTAAGCCTGTGTTGGCAAGAGCGTGATTCAAACAAAATTATTCTTGCAAAGCGAAGAAGGCACGCCTCCATAAACGACAGAGACAAACAAGTGTAACAAGCAATACACGATGCCCGTTCCTGTGGAACCACGGAGACACACCCACATTCTCTCTTATCTTCTCTCTCCCTATCTCTCTCTTTTTATCTCCCAACATTTGAACAGCGTAAAAATATTCGTTGAAATGTACTGAAAAAAGGTAGTACGATGTGAATATACAGACTAAATGATTGTGTCACGTATGACCTTAACACAAACCCCCCCCCCCCCCCCCCCTCAACATTTGTACAATGTAACAATATTCATTGAAATGTACTGAAAAAAGTTTGGACGATGTGAATCTACATACTAAATGATTGTGTCACGTACGACCTTAACTCTCTCTCTCTCTCTCTCTCTCTCTCTCTCTCTCTCTCTCTCTCTCTCTCTCTCTCTCTTTTTTTTTCTTCTCCCAACTAAAATAAGTTTGGACGATGTCAATCTACAGACTAAATGATTGTGTCACGTACCACCTTAACCCTTTCTCTCGCTTTTCTATTTTGTTTTTGTTTGTTTGTTATTTTTAATTCTTTCTGAGCCGTTAAACTGAAGTGTGTAAGTGTAATGAACAAGCTGGACAAGTTTACACAACTTGAAATTTGAAAGCTCAAGTTTGGATAATAGAAACCGACAGACAGATTAGTACAAAGTAATGCTCCTTTTGTACCTGACGAGGCCTAACTTTCTTGTGTGGGGAAGAAGGGCGTGGAAAGAGGCTGGGGAAAGAGAACTAGAGAAAGAGAAAGAGAGAGGGAGAGAGCGAGAGAGAAGGAGAGAGAGAGAGAGAGAGAGAGAGAGAACTAGAGAAAGAAGTCTATCCGACTAATATTCTTCTCCAGAAAATTAAGATCAAGGAACCGAATCAAATGCGAATTCTGTGGAGTGCATGATTTCATTGGGCATTTTTTTCTGCTTGTTTTTCATTGTGGGGGGGCTTAAGGTTTTTTGAATGTTTGTCTCCAATATTCACACGAAAACCGGATTTAGAATTGAAAAAAAACTGAGGAAAAAAGGAAAGGGAGAGAGAGAGACACACACACAGAAAAGATTTTGACTACCTGTGCGTATCTTCAGGGGAGGGTTAACTGGTGATATTTACACATTTAAAAATGATAAATTGAAAATCTTCCAGTGGGCCCACCAAAGGTTAACAGAGATAGCAATAAAGAAAATTTTAAAAAAAAACGCTGAGGAAAGAGCTTGCACCACGCAGCATCCTTCTAGTGTACCCGCTTTAAGTCAACGGGGTCGCATCGCGTACATGTAAGCGCTAAAATAAGCTTAGACATTTCATTTTCAATATAAAAAGCTGAAGTTTTCGCATCTGACAAAAATGTTAGGCTATCTTTAATGGTTCAAAAGATATGAACTTTTGAAGAGAAAAAAAACACCCAAAAAATAGTGCGATTTCATGAGCGTTGCTGGCAAAATCACTGCATAATTATGGCTTGGGTTGAGAAATCGGTTTGTAGATTATCAACTGCCAGTTTCTTTGGTCAGCAAAATTAATTTTAAATAGTTGGTATGGCAAATGTTAACGGTTAGGTAAAAATCAAACCTTACTCACTAAATCCCTTCTGTCTGTCTCTCTCTCACATTCCCTTTTTCTCCGTACGAATCCACTCTTTTCATTTCTATCTAAGGGCGAGAGAAGAGGGAGACAGAGAGAGAGAGAGAGAGAGAGAGAGAGAGAGAGAGACAGAGAGAGACAGAGAAAACAACATCTAGATGGGAGGAAATGCACCGACACGAACAACGTCCCCGCCCCCCTCGCACACACATACACACAGCCTTTGTATGTTCAGCAAAAATGGAATTAATATCACGCATCTAACCAGGTCAAGCTAACGACAATGGTATCACTATATAGGCTATATTGAGAACGGGTACCAATACCGAAGTCTGACAATGACAATATCATGTACTGCCACACACGAGACAGGGCGGGGATACCATGACCCCTGTCTCAGGCGGTCACCGACCCAATTAGTAGGAGGTGGGGGTGGGGGGAGGGGCGAAATCGCCAGGGCTCGCACATCAGGTAAAAATACATGTAACACTATTAACAATTAACATAATTGAATGTTCATCAAGTTCGATAATTAATCACTCTAAGTGCAAAATGAAAACAGGCGGAAATTACAATAAAATTCTCCGGTGAGCTCAGTTTTATCGAGATTTTTCTATTCCCCCCACACGTGAGAAACGATCTGTAATTATGATTCAGATGTACATGTATATGCCTTTACCATTTGATTTCCCAACCGGATTTAATATCGGAGTCTTGAGAGAGAGAGAGAGAGAGAGAGAGAGAGAGAGAGAGAGAGAGAGAGAGAGATAGACAGAGAGAGACAGACAGAGAGGGTGAAGAGTTTTCAATGGTTGGAATGCACTGAATGAGAGCAATAAGTCAAATGTTCTGAATTCAAGAAAAAGACATCAAAGTAAAATAAATGAATAGTAGAAAAGCACGTAACAGAGAGGATCCGTTCAGTCACTACTATCAACGTATTACCAGACTCGATACTATTTGAGTCTCTTGTGTACTACCATTAGTGCCGAAGGAAGAGAGCTAACGCAGAAAAAAAAATATATTATCGATTTACAAGAGGCGACGCAAGCATTTACACATGTGTAGTGTGAATATTGATATTATAATGCTATATAAAACGGGCCGAGGCGATAGCTTTTATTAGTTATTCTTGACAAACAGCATTCGGTAGTCGGGTGAAAAGTGTAAAGGTTTTGTTTTCAGCACCTCGATAGACCAAGGGCCAACTGCCTCCCTTTTAACAGGTTTTGACCGATGTAATAAATATGTTTATATTGCACTATAGACCCGGGTCATGACCAAGCACTCACCTTGTCAACCTAGACCAAATGGCATACGATCCGATCCGTCAACGATTATAGCGTGTTTGTTCACGCTGGGTGTTAATTAAAAAACCAACAATTCAACAAAG
Source organism: Elysia chlorotica (assembly GCA_003991915.1). NCBI lineage: Eukaryota > Metazoa > Mollusca > Gastropoda > Plakobranchidae > Elysia > Elysia chlorotica. Next base: position 490,447 of record RQTK01000153.1, on the reverse strand, counting down.
TACAAGTAGGAGTACTATAATACTGAGCGTTCGCTGAATCACACTGATCACCTCTACTACTCGTTTGTAAGAGATTGTACAGGGCGCGATGTGCCAGAAGTCGAGTTGAGTTGGTTTAACGTCTATCATCAGCACTATAAAGGCTATATTGTGGACGAGCCCCAAGACTGATGTCTGACAATTTTATGCACAGACGAGACAGGGCGGGGATACCATGACTACTGTCTCAGCCGGTCACATTTAACTGGTGCCAGAAGTAACGCTCTTAATCTCTGTAATGCCTTAACTCTTTTTCGTCTCATAAGTTGACAGATGAGGGAAAAAATTGCAATGAACGCCAAAACATGACTTTGTATAATACTTATTTGAGTGTATGTTGGCTTAGACACCCCCTGTGTCAAGTAAATGCAGAGCATAGACTTTTGACACATCATCACGCCAGGCGATTTTGGTCATGTCAGAAGAAAAAGAAATTATCATGAGACGTGAGCGCGAGACTCCGAGCTCTCTCGAAGTCTGTAGCTCTGTTAGGGCAAGTTTTGCACAGTCCAGAATGGAACTTTTTAAATCTATTTCAGGTGTGGTCAAAATGAGACCTAGATAGAGACCAAGAGAGATCGAAGGGGATAAGAAAAAGAGAGAAAAGAATGAGAAAGAGAGAGAGAAAAAGAGAAAAGAAAAAAAAAAAGAGAGAGAGAGAGAGAGAGAGAGAGAGGGAGAGGGGGGGCAGAAACTCAGAGATAAAAGAGAGAGAAGGAAACGAGAAAAAAACAACAACGACAAAAACAAAAACATCAGTCCCGTGGATCCCAGTTAACTGAAATGCCACCGACTCGCACAGAAAGATTTCATGCCTGAGGGAAAAACGACAAAACATATCACGTCACATTTCGCTACAGGGTTTCGCCTTAATCACCGAAGACCTCTGGCGACAAAAAGATGGAACAAGTAAAGGAAGGGGGGATAAACCGGCGGGCACAAGGTGTGTTCGCGACTATCACTACTTGTTATTGTCGGAGCCTCTAAAATTTACGAAATGAGAAACAAGGCAAGCGTAAGTTAGCAGAAAAAAGCTGACTCATTCCACTGTATTTACAACAGAATAACACGACAAAGAACAAGAGACGCAGAAAAAGGGGGACAAGGCGAAGAAGAAGAAGAAGATTGGTTGGTTGGTTGGGTTTTAACGTCCAACATCAGCAACTATAGGCTATATAGAAGAAGAAGAAGAAGAAGAGACGAAGAAGAAGAAGAAGAAGAAGAAGAAGAAGAAGAAGAAGAAGAAGAAGAAGAAGAAGAAGAAGAAGAAGAAGAAGAAGAAGAAGAAGAAGAAGCAGAAGACGAAGAAACAAGAACATAAAAAGAAGAAGGGGGATGATGATGATGAGGATGATGATGATGATGAGGAGGAGGAGGAGGAGATGGCGACACAAGAACTGGGCGAACGTTAACTGCCTAAAAGCAACTGTAACAAACGTCGCAAGTTGATGGTACAGCACACGACCAATCGCTGTAAGGTTCGTGGGCCACGGTTCGGGTCTGTTTAAACACTTGATCAAACAACGGAAAACAAACACTGAAATACCCCGCTGGCACGTGTAGAAAAGCCTAGTTGACTTTTTTCATTCATCCCAAAGGATTCGGGGTTTGGCAAGCCTCTTCTGCAGTTTCTAAGTCTTTTAGCCAAACTAGCTCCCAGAAAATTGCAGTCTAAAAAAAATCTTTTTCACACCACATACATGAACATATATAGGGCTATTTGACGGCGCGAATGTCTCGCCAGGTTGCACAACTCGCTCAGGTACATTTGGTTTGTTATTTTCTTAACGCGTCTTAACTAGGGTATAATCGTAGACGGGTCCCACGATTAAGCATCTGACAAGTTTACGTGGTACCACACACGTCACAGAGCGGGGAATACCAGGATCCCTGTCTATAAGGGACTATGAGGGATCTTTTACACCCCGCAACGAAATTAAAAGGACCGAGGATCGGAGACAAGACAAGCCCATTTTCCCCATTATTCATTTAAAATATTTTAGATAACAATATTATATAATAATAATAATAATAATAATAATAATAATAATAATAATAATAATAATAATAATAATAATAATAATAATAATGAAAAAGCGCTTAGCTCGGGAAAATAAGAGAGCGCATGTACTCTCCTTACAACACAATACATTCGTTTCAAACAATTCATTATTTAACTAAATCATATAAATATTGATATAGCCTATTGACTATTATTACAAATTGATGATTTTAAGTTTTGAAAAGGCACTTTCATCTTGACACACACGCACAAAAAACAACAACAACAAAGCCAACAAAACAAACACACAGACACACAACACGTCGTCCATCGTTGCCCGACCACTACAGATGCGCGATTCCTCGCCGGTCTATATGTCAGCACTGGGCCCCCACTCAAGACGATAAGTGCATAGCAGCAGAGATCGATTCGATAGTTTTTATCATTATAATAATAATCCTTCGACCAACACTCTTAGTACAGTGCACATCGCTTGCGATGTATACGAGACGATAACGGATGATATAATCATACCTTTAGAGAGTGGGAGAGAGAGAGAGAGAGAGAGAGAGAGAGAGAGAGAGAGAGAGAGAGAGAGAGAGAGAGAGAGAGAGAGAGAGGTTCTCTCACACAAAGAAAGGCTTACAAAAAACGCACACACACACACACATGCACACCATCTGACAGCTGTAGACTTTATACTCCGTCCATCTTTGCCAACTAGTCTCCCTAAAAAAGCGTGATTCCTTGCCAGTCTGCTGGTCCGATCAGCCTCAGCACTGGGTCATCTATAGCCCTCTACAAGGGCACGACTGGGCCCCCACTCAATACGATCAGTGCATACTACTTTTACTAGCAGCTGAGATCGACTCGATATTTTTTATCATTGTGATAATTCGTCTACCAACACTCTCAGTACAGTGTACAAGCTTTGGGATCTATATGAGACGATAACGAATGATCACACCCTTTAGAGAGAGAGAGAGAGAGAGAGAGAGAGAGAGAGAGAGAGAGAGAGAGGAGGGGGGGGGGAGATTTCCTCCTCAAAAGAATAGTCTTTAAAAAAACACACACACACACAGTCAAACATCACACTCCGTCTATCTTTGCCGACCAGTGTCCAGTATAGATGCGTGATTCCTCGCCGGTATGCAGTCAGGTCAACCCCCAGCAGTCCAGCACTAGGCCGTCCCACTCAAAACGATTAGAGCACTCAGCAGAGATTCGTTCGATACATTTATTAACGCACATGTATGTACAATAATCCTTCTACCACTACTCTTAGTTCAAGCTTTGCGATCCGAAAGAAGATAATGGATGACATTATCACGTCCCTAACTGCAGTTATGCCGACTAGACTACTACTACTACGACGACGACTACTACTGCGACTACTACTACTACTACTACTACTACTACTACTACTACTACTACTACTACTACTACTACTACTACTACTACTACTACTACTACTGTTACTATAATAATATTAATATTATTATTATCATCATCTTTTACTGACGCTCTCCGTTACAACATCATAGTAACTATATTTGCTCAGAAAGTATAACCCCTTGGTAAAACATAACAGAACTCTGACCTGCTAACCTTTTTTTTTTTATTATTATTACTTTGTTATTGAATCGGTAAATTTACAAAAATATTTACACCATTGCATAAGGCACGGTTATTTTAAGTCGAGGATATGGTAGAGCTATGATTTGACGCCGGTGCAGATTCCCTTACCCACATAACCGTCTTCGTTTTCGCAATACATTGTATGCCTCGTTATTGCGGGGCTCTAATATAAAATCTGTCAATCCCTCTGTACACTACCAGGTGCCCGTCGGCCCCTGTGGAATGTGACCAGTATCGACCTGGGTTACGTGCCTGACGCGCCGACCCGCATACTGTATAATGATGTACTTTGTAGGGAATTTCCCTCTCTCTCTCTCTCTCTCTCTCTCTCTCTCTCAGAACAGTCGCTAGAGGGACGAGCACACGAGCAGAAGCTCCGAGGTCCGAAATTCTCAGTTAATGAATATCATAATATGTTTTGGCTTTGCTGACAAATTCGCCTTTTCCGTAAACTACTAGGATTCTTTTTTTTTTTTTTTTTTTTTTAAAAAAAAGGGGGAAAAAAAAAAAAAAAAAAAAAAAAAAAAAAAAAACTATAAAAATCCTGGGGGGGAAAGGTGTATACTTTTTATGATCACCACGAAACAAGAATTTAGAATTAAGAAAGGTGATGTCACACCTTAGCCGATATGGACGAAGTGACGTCAGCGGTACACTTTCAAGATGCATCACTTACATCTCGACCTTACCGGCTTACCCTGGACACGGCCGTTTCAATGACTCACTGGGTTTTCACGCCAACTATGCCGTACTTGAGAAAAGCTAAAGAAACAAGTTGGTTTTCAGAAAGTCCAACATTAGCAACCATACAATGGTGCGAACGGGACCTCAGAGTGGGAACCCGGGATTATCCGGTGGCATAAGTATAAAATGTATACCGCCGACAACGACACCAGCGCTACATGGGGAAAAAGAACCCAACAAAAACTGGCCGTTAGTGAGGGTCTCGAACTCACACTCAGGTTCTAAGTACTGTACAGTATATGAATGTCGGTGACAAGAAGTTACATCGGACCTGGACATTTAATGCTTTAAAAAAGAAGAGACAATCATGATTTGGTCAGGACAGGTAGGGCGAGTATATCTTGTTTGTATGGGTGCTAACGTCCAATGTCAGCACTATATAAGATATATGAATGAACCAAGCCTAACGTCGGACAATTTTATGTGCTGCCACAAAGAAACAGTGCGGGAATACCAATACTACCGCCGCAACCAGTGGGGTGACGACATCAGGCAAATTTAAATGTTTGAACGACTGAGCTTCCAGACGGGAGCTCCCAATTATGAGAGACCAACGCTCGACAACAAAAAACAGCAAAAAAACCCAAACAAAACCGTCTGTAATGTTATTCCCGTAAATCCTCGGAGACGTCAAACGTGGGAGTAGTTGCGAACTTTACTTGTTCCGATCAGATTTCCTAACATTGCAGTAGTTTAAATTACTACAGACTTAGCGATGCACGCGACGTTAATGGACGACGTAATCTCGCCCTAGCCCATTGGCTGTCTAACTCTATGATTGGATGCCGTCTTGCTTTTCGCCCTGACCCCACTATCACAAGAACTCTATTTACACGAATGACCTAGTGCCAGAGTGATACACACACAGACATAATACACAAACACACGCACAATATACAAGTGAACATGTCTGTCCATATTTGTGCTAAGATCGTTGACTAACAGTAGGAGTCGAAATGTCTAAACCCATAGAAAGGGCCAGGGCGCCTGGTATGCGCTGTCAATAGCCGGAGCAATGGGCTGTGAAATCGATAGCTTACTATCAAACTGTCAACGTCTGGTGGAATACATACGATTGTGGTTGTACAGTACATTGGTACATGTACAGCACACAGTACTACCGCAGTCTTTCGCTTAAGTTACCTGTGGGTTGTGCTATGCTAACTGCTATTGATAACTCATATGTTCAGGCAGGGAGAGGGAGAGATAGATAGATAGATAGAGAGAGAGAGAAAGTGTGTGTGTGTGAGTGTTCAGTGACATTTTAGACCAGCTGTCAACAAAGATTGTTTCAAGATATAACAGAAAAAGAAGGAACATTTAAATTTGAGTATTACGCGCTTGTCCGGGGATTAAACATTCCTGAGCTTGTCTCAAAAGTAACAATTAATTACTTATTTTTCGTTGCCTTCAGATTATCTTCTGCTCTAGATCAATTAGAACTGGGGAGATCGTGTCTGTTTTAGGGATCTAAAAATAAGCACCTATCCGAACTGATCAGATGACGAGACTTGAACCAATTCTGAATGAAAACTGCTCCTGTAGCAGGCAATTGCACACCATAGATACGCATGATCTCTTTGAAAAGAAAAATCAGGATGAAAATTGTGAAGATTTTCGATCCCAGTTGGAGATTGTTGAAGAAAAGAGTAAAAAGAATAAGAAAGGACTGGAATCATATAGTAAAAAAATACAAAAGTAATTTATAACGATAATCAGTGGGAAAAGAATACAGTGCACAGGTATACACAAATGTTAAATTCTGAGATGGGAAAATGGACCAAAGTGTGAATGTAATGATGATATCAATCCACATTGAGTTGATGTGGTAAACAAAATGTACACTACAGGCATCCATACAAGAAGAAAAAATACATGTACGCACACAAACAATGTGACTGCACATATATAATAGTATACTTATATATATTTTTATACATGTTTACCAACAGCAGTTGGAGGATACAAATTAATAAACACCTATCAGTATCATTGATCAGAGTGAAGAGACACCTGAGCTAGTCCCAGCTGGTAACCTAGTGTAATTGATGTACATGTTCCAAAGTCAATGTCCAAGGGCTTTTAACACATTGAATTGCAAATATATAGTTTTATAGATCCAAGACAGGTACTTTCCAATGTTTACAAAGTTATGGATGTAGGTCTACTGTGTGTGAGTGTTCAAGCTGCCTGTATGGATGGGCTTTTTGCCAACATTTAAATGTATTTTTTTTATAGAGAGGTTCTGTTAGCAAATGCTTATAAATAGGTGAATTTAAAATTATTTCTTTTTTCTTTTCAAATACTAAAGAGGAATTGAAAGGTTTCTAAAGAAACTTTACTGATGGTTGCTATTGAATTGATAAATGAAAGAAGTTTTTCTTGGGGTATTGTGACAGAAAAGGGCAAAATATAATCCCCCCCCCCCCAGATTAAAATTAATTAAAGAAAGGCAAGAAAAAGCAACCAAAGAAAAATTATCATACTTCATAGTGGTCAAAAGATTGTTATAAATTGTAATATCTATGTGTTACTACTACAACCCGACTATCTGAATTCAGGAATAGGAAGGAATTGGTTTAAAAAATTAATAGTTTTAATAACTGTATGTTAAAAAAAAAGATCCACCTCTCTTTTTATATTATCACGTCTTATCAGCTTTCAAAAGCCAAAGTTGAGCTCTTTTTACTAGCCTTTGAAAATCCTATGTATGATTTTTACTAACTTTATTTAAAAGTTAACAACAATACATGTACAAAATCAATTACTTAAAGGTGTAAATCTACCGTGACAGATTCAAACTTATCTTACAACTGTTAACAAAATTTATTAGACCTTTAAAAATGAAATAAACCAATCTTTGTTCGTCTGTTCTGTTTAGAAGTTTCTTTGAGAAAGAGATCTGATGAGTAAAAATAAAAGCTTTAGAAGCTTAAAAATAGTTTTCATAATCTTGAATGCAAAGGATGGCCAGTTTAAAAGTTGATTTGTCATCTCCTTCTTAAATCCTCCCTCTCTCTCTCTCCTTTTCCTCTTCTGTATCTCCTCTTCATTCTCTCTTTCTAACCAGAGAGAGAAGGAAAGGATTTCAGTGATAGAGGGTTGGTCTCTTTAAAAACAGGAGGTGGGTCAAAATTTATTTTTCTGATTTTGTTCCCTACAGGTTGGGCAGGTGTAAAGTTATCGACTAAGACAAGAAAAGGTCTTGCCGCACTGTCTCATGTATGGCAGCAAATAAAATTGTCAGATATTAGTCTTGGGATCTGTAGCATTTATATCTATAGCCTAAAAAAATAAAATAATATTGATGTTGATGCAACAAACAGCTCTCGCTCTCTCTCGTTTATATTGATTTAAACAGTGCCAACCAAGAAATCAGTAAAACAGGTTGATTACAAAAAGAAGACCCTATTCTTTTCAGAACAACAGATCACATAGTATATCAGAGAATGATGTGTCCAACACTTTTTAGTAATTAAAGAGGGAAAGATTGGTAGTGTGTACTTAGCGTTTAAAGTAGTATTAAAAGACATGATTTATAAAAATGTATTTTTACAGCTTGGTGCTGTTCTCAGGTATAGACCTAGATCTAGTGTCAATCTACATCCCGTACATTAAATTTGAGGTAACAGTCACACTTACAGGCATTAAAATAAAATATCGTGATTATAAAAAATAAAATTTTAATGTCTGATAAATAGATAGGTTTACAAGTAAAATGTTAGATAATCGTAATGTAAATAGACCTACAGACAATGACACCAATCACTGAGGTAATCGTTTGCAACTCAGAAAGACTGGCAGACCATAGATCTAAAAGTAAATTTTAAAGTAGTTTACTTTTTACATGGAGATTTACAAATCTTGAGTCAAACCTAGATCTAGATAGGGTAGAATGCATTTGTGAACATAACATAGCTTACGTCTCGTAGTAAGCTTTTAATTTTTAAATTGTTATGACGGGACGTGAGCTAGATCTAGATTCAATCTACATCTTGTCTAGACTAGTGAATTCTACCCCTAGCTAGATCTCTAGATCTAGGCCGAACGTAATTTAAACATAGATTTTAAATAGATTTAGATCTAGATCTAGGCGTGTATTTGATATAATCACACAATCCTTAGTATGAAGACCTTACCTCTTTTACACACTGAAGCTCTGATTTAGTATTTTCCAGTTGGGTCTCCAGATCATCATACTGTTGCTGTAACTGTTGCTTCTCTTCCAAAACTACCAAACCATACTCCGCTGCTTGAAACTTTTGTTTAGTTGTCTCCTCTAACTCATGAGACAGCCGATCTATTTCGGCTTCCAGTTCAATATTCGACGCCATGGTGCGGCAGTCGACTTTAAATATCTGAATTAGTTAAAAATGGGACTCGCCGACAACACGGCTTTTCTTCCATCGTATGGAAAGCCTTGCATCCCAGTCACCAGTAGTTCGCCATGTTTTTAATTTTCTGAGTTTTCTCAGACCTGAGAGCAATCAGTCATTATGCAGCAATGTCAGGGGTCACGTGACTTTTTGTTTCCGGGGTCAATGGTATAAGTTTAGCTTATCGGTTTACCGGTACCAAAGCCATCTTTATCAGTTGTTCTCTTTTATCTTTCTCCGACTATCACCTTATCTTTAAAAAATTATTGTGCTTCTTTTTTTTCTTTTTACCTATTCCATTTCTGTCGGCATGTATGTCTCTCCCTCCATCTCTCTCGGCATTAGAATACAGTGTTCTGCCATTTATCTGCAAAGTACGTAAAATCGTAAGAAAACAGTACAAACCATGTGCGTGTTTGGGGACATAGGAATTACGAAGCGGCATTTAATTTGTGATTGGGGATCACGGATTTATAATGAGGAAATATTAAATATTTTTTTTTAAGTTATGGGAGGAAAAGAAACTTGATTGTCATTATCAGCATTTCAACTCGGGACCATTCCTCTTTCCTGTTTTTTTTTTATAATCTGTTTGGATATAGCCATGTATTTTGGTTGAGTGTTTTGGGGATATCATGTTCCTTCCTTAGCTAGCATGTCTCCTCTTTCATTCTCGGGAATGTTTATATGTCCCGGTATTTATTGAAGTTTAAATGTGACAGCATGAGTAGGAGAACGTTTGTAAAAGTTTTTAAAAAGCTTTTGATGTACGAGTGTTCTGTATGCCAGTTGTCAACAGATTGCAGGACATATTTAGCATCAGAGCAAAGAACGAGATCAGATCGATAATAGGCTTCTATTGCTACAGATTTTGCCTCGAAATTTGAACAAATTTCCACACAGGCATTTGATAGGTCTTCACGGGTACCATCTGGAAATTGTATGCTTGAACCATAACTAGCATTTAATGTACTTTTAAAGGCTGAACCATCTGTCTTTACTAGAATAGAATTTTCGGGATATTGATCGATAGTTCTTTGTGCAATACTCATGAGATTTATCAAGTCATAACCTTTATTTTTGATGTTCTCTATCAGTTGTGTATTTATCTCAGATGTTACTTGTCTTGTCTGTGGTGGAAGATCATGATCAAAAAGTGAGATAGGTTCTCTATTTTCTGGTAAATGATTTTTATCTCGAGTTTATCAGCTGTATCCAGAATGGAATTCCTTTGAAGTCTTGATGTTGGACTCCATCGCTTTATTGTTGACGGGACCCAAGACTGACGACTTGCAATTTTATGTGCTGCCACACATGAGACAGGGCGGGGAATCCAAGACTACTGTCTCACCTGGTCACATTAAACTAACACCGACCCAACCATTAGGGAGCGAAATCGGCAGGGCTCGTACCACAGATCCTTTTGCGTCGGAAGCCGATGTTCTACCCCACGACCGGGGGCGCGGTGGCCCAGGGGTAGAACATCGGCTTCCGACGCAAAAGGTCCTGAGTTCGAATCCTGGCTGTTGCAATCCCTACTGGTTGAGTCGGTGTCAGTATAGTGTGACCGGCTGAGACATCAGTCATGGTATTCCCACCCTGTCTCGTGTGTGGCAGCACATAAAATTGTCAGACGTCCGTCTTGGGGCTCGTCCACGATATAGCCATAAGTTGCTGATGTTGGACGTTAAAAACCCAACCAACCAACCAACTACCCCACGACCATCGTGCTTGGATGTATAAAGACCAAGGCCTCCATCCTTCATAAGAGAACAGGCCAAGTCATCGAAATGATTGGAGTGAACACATTTTAGCGTAAAAATTGTAACAGTGGTCTACCTAGTATAATTATTCATTACAACAGTTAGTTCAGACTGAGACACGGATAAACGTTTTTGTTCAGGCCATTCAGCCTACAATAATTATATTAATGTGAAATGATCCATCCAACGGTTCATACTATTTTAATGGTATGATTCACTTGGACTCTTACTTTGGTGACTTTGCCTTCTATATTTGGAACCCTCGCCCATGTCACAGCCAATTGTTATATGAAAACGAATCCAAGACTAAAAATTGACTATTAAATGCTGCCACGCAAAGACAGTTCGGGGATACCATGACTCATGTCGGCGGGGAGTGGGGAATAGAGTTTGTAGTTTTTACAGCACGTCGGCATAGTAAACGCTAAAAATGTAGTAGATAGCTAGGCGTCTATTTGTGGATCCCCGGTTCGATCACACGTTTGCGAAGATTCTTTGATTTTGGTTGGATTTCTATCCGTACTGCTTGTCGATGTGATTGTGGTTGAGACAGAAGTTCAGGGTCTCCACGCACTGTCTTTGTCTTGCAGCATTCTAACTTATGCCCATTTCCATTGACCATTGAGGATCTACTTGCACTGCTCTTTATTATCGTTATGTTTTATCTTTTGACCTCTCTTCCCTTTTTCCTTCCATCTCACCTATGTTTCTGTCTTCCTGTATTCCTGCCTCTTTGTCTCTCTCTCTCTCTCTCTCTCTCTCTCTCTCTCTCTCTCTCTCTCTCTCTCTCTCTCTCTTTTCCTTCTCTCTCTCTCTCTCTCTCTCTCTCCCTCTATCTCTCTTTATCTCCCTCTCTCTCCTCCTCTCTCTCTCTACATCCCGGCCCTTTTTTCTTTCACTTCCCTTACTTCCCCTCTCTCTTCTCTCTCTATGTGTATCTTTCTCTCTATCTTTATTTTACCCTTACCCTTCTCTTTTCATTGTGTTCTTAAACTTTTTAGACAAACAAACCAAGCCCCATAGCATGTCTTTAGCATATCTTAACTTTCCCAACTTTGGTCCTGGAATGCATGGCTCATTGAAAAGGTCGATACGCTACAGACATTAAAATCAAAAGGCATCAACATCGACAGTCAAGCATTCAGCAAATGTTTTACAATCACAAATCCTCCTCCCACAGCTATGAAACAAAATTATTTTCCAGCCTAACGGGACACAAGCAAGCAACAAACATACAAACCAGCATGCGCTTTATAGTCATGATTCTAAAGAGAGAGAGAGAGAGAGAGAGAGAGAGAGAGAGAGAGAGAGAGAGAGAGAGAGAGAGAGAGAGAGAGAGAGAGAGAGAGGTGAGTGAATGAGGGAGAGAGAGAAAGAGTGAGAGAGAGAGTGTGTGTGTGACATTAGAGTGAGAGAGTGAGAAAGAAAAAAAAAAGGGGGGGGGAGAAAAAGATAGAGGGAGAGAGACAGAGAGAGACCTAGAGAAAAGGAGAGAAAGACAAAAAAGGCAGATAAACAGACAGACATGCATTCATGTATTAGATAAACAGACAAATAGAAAGAGAGAAAGAGCGAGTAAAAGAGCCTGAGATCGAAGTATGAATCCAGTATTTTGGGGATAACAAAACGGACAATCTGTAGTTAACTGGTGGATGCATTATTTTCAATGTTAACAACGACTTAAAGAAAAATCTCCCTAAACGCGCTCGAGTTTTTCTAAAACAACAAACGAAGTCATCGACCATTAATGTATTTACTTCGAGGTTTCTAAAAGTAGCAGGCAAAGTTACCGAAGTAGACAACAAACTACATTTAGAGCCCAAGAGAATTATGCCATTAAAATAGTAGGAACCATTGGATTATTTTTATTGCTGCAGTGTAGGCTGAGTAGGCTGAGCATAAAATCTGAGTAAGTGTACCAATCTGAACTAACTATGGCGACGGCTTGTTAGACATAGATTACTGTTACTCTTATTGCGTTAAACAATTTTCACCCCAATCCTTTCGGTGACTTGGCCCGTTCTTTTATAAGCCTCGATTTAGTTGAATAATTATGAACTGTATATCATTTAATAGTAGACACCTTTAGATCAGCTTACATTGTAGCCTACGCTGAGAAAGCTTAGAAAAAATACTCTCTCAGTAATGTGTTCTAATTATAGTAATGATTAATTAGAAGTAGATCATTGTTACATTTATTAAGCCGAGATGTGTTCCCTGTGGTCAATTCTGTGACTTCTAACGTTTTTGTTTGTACTTAAGAAGGCCCTCGTCTGGGCACATTAAGAACAGGTTATTATTGTTTGCAAGAGAGATGGTGTGCGGAAAAATGTGTTAAATGGTACTTTAAATCTTTTACGTGTAGCACGATACATGGAAGAGACACGACATACCTGAACATGCCGAGATGTTTTCAACAGACAAAAGGGTGTAAACAAAATATTAATATTGCCTAGGTCTCATGTATGACAATGATAGTCCTTAAATTGGATATATATTGAGGTTGAAACAAAACAAAACAAACCAAAACAACACGTTATTGGTGTTTCGGTCCTATCTAGGCAGACAAAATGACGGTAGGCCTATAAAATATGACAGTGTCAGTCCTCAATCTTAAAAGATAGCGAGGTAAAAAAATTTTCAAAATAGAAACGGCTCAGACAGAGAGAGGCATACACAAATACGAAGACAGGGACAGGGATATATGGATAGGCAGACAGACAAACAGCCTATCTAATAACACACGTATCTCCAGTTCATAATAATTTGTCTCTCCGTATGTAAATTACATAATATGGCCAGTCTAGTTGTTTTTGTTTCGAATAATTTTTTTTTAAGTAAACCGATTAAGACACATCTTTTTGGCAAGGGCGGCCGTTGCCTTTGGGTAGGGTGGGCAGTGCCTGATCTGTATTTCGAAAAAGGGGTTGTTTTACAAAACTACAATGTAAAAAATAATATGACAAAAATTAAAATCAATAATAATTGTACCCGCCAGAATCTGCAACTAAAATATATTAAACCTTAGTACGCTCTTTCCGAACGCGACGTGGTTTAGATCGACATCAGCGGCACACTGTTTCAATTTTTAACAACGCAGTGCCCTGTAGAGTCCCTTTCCACCAAGGTAGTATTCCTAATACAAAATTTGGACTTTGACCCTTTAGCCCGACTTGGTTAATTTTTCTGATATATTGAACCAAACCCTTTTATATTTCTTGAAGTGATAACTCCAGACCTCTACATTGATTCAATCAAATATTTGGTAGTCAATTTAATTTAAACATGTACATATAGGCCTCCTATTAATATACAATCATTGTATTTATTGTTTTTCACCCAAAAGTTTAAAACCAGCTGTGAATTAAATATAGGCCTACTTTGGCATTAGTGCAATACAATATGACCAAAGATCACATATTGCTAGTAAAAGGAATCTGTGCCGAAGATTGAGTCTGTGAGACAAACCACAAAGGGATGGACCAAGGTCTAAGCGTATGACCTCTCAGGCCAAGGTGGTTTCATTTTCAGGCATCTGAGAAAATTTGGGTTGCCGTCTGTCCAACCAGACAGTTTATGTTAGCCTAGGATCTCTGGTTCAACCGTTCTTAGCTTAATCCCCACCCCCTCACACACTTTCACTTTTTTGTTGCTTTAAGGGTGTGTAGGTGTTGCATTGAGAACTTGTGCACTGCATTGTCACTACTCAGTAATTGTTGCTGTCGTTATTGTGAAATACTGCTCAAGAATAGTGTAATCATTTGGCTTTTTTCATTGTGATCTAACTATATCTAGATTAGAATCTACTTACCGGCACTGTCTCCATTAACAAAGCAGTATGAATTTATCGCTGAGTGCCCTGATTATTATTATTATTATTATTATTATTATTATTATTATTATTTTAATTTTCGTCGAGCTGAGCTCCTATATAAATAACAGAAAGATCTACACTGCTCTCACAAATAAGTAAGGAACATTATTATCATTATCATCATCATCATCATCATCATCATCATCATCATCATCATCATCATCATCATCATCATCATCATCATCATCATCATCATCATCATCATCATCAT
>RQTK01000153.1:450962-475794 GCA_003991915.1 Elysia chlorotica | reverse complement strand
TATTATTATTATTATTATTATTATTATTATTATTATTATTATTATTATTATTATTATTATTGTTGTTGTTGTTAACCGCGTTGTTGCAGAGAGTTATTGCAATCTTTTTGTCTAAGCTGATATTCTTACGTTTGTTCTCTAATGAAGTCGCGGAATTAGATAATTTTAATGATTATTCTTTTTTTTTTTTAATAGTGAAAGTGCCTTTTTGCCCGACTTGTTTTTTGAGGTACGAGCCGCCGCTGATTCTGGGTTCGTCGTTTCGATAAACTTTCATTACTAGTAATTATTAGTTACTAGTATCTGATCGATAACGAAACACAGTTGACAAGATGTCGGACAAGTGAAGTCAGATGTTCAAAACGAAGTTGCGCCATATAATTTAGGGTTGTAAGTATAACTTGAGCTAACGACCCGTCATAAGTTATAATAATAAGAAGGTTAACGATGAGTTGTAACATAATCTATTGCGACGTTGTACTTACGCTGCCTAGATGTACGGTACATTAGTTTTGTTGTTGTTTTTGTTAAATTGTTTTACAAAAGATCTAGTTCTAGATCTAGATCTAGATCTAGTATTTATAATTATTGTTTTATAAATAAGCACACTAGATCTACATTCTAGATTTATCTCTTAAATACATTTGAGTCTTTACCTTTTTATTATTAGAAGTATTTGAAGTGCTGAATGGTCAGACCGAGGCACTATAGTAGACCCATCTAGATTTTATTAAAATTTGTTTTTAAAATCGTAGGTCTAAATGACAGGAAGGGACATTAACATGATTAAGATTAGGTTTTATCAAGCATAGTTTGTATTGTGAACACCAGTTCCCTGTAGAGTGTGACTACCAAACCTAGCCCTATTTTATTTATGAAGGAATACTTCATCTTCACTGCAGCAAAAAGGAAATTCCAAAATTTCTAGTAGCTAGATCTACATCTATCTGACCAGCCTGAGCAGTTCATTTAAGGCACAATAATTACGTAATTAAAAAAAAAAAATGTCTTTTTGTTTAAATATTAACACAAAAAAGATTAAAAAAAAACCCCAACATTTTACATATTGTACCTTAAATGAATTGTTCTTGGTCAGATATTTCGGAAGCAACGAGCAACAAAGCCACTTCTGCTGAACAGCGCACGCCGAAGTCGGCAAACTTTGATGACGTCACAAGAAAGATTGCGTCTGCTGGTGCAGACAAGTGTCGGGCGTCTTGGAAAAATGAAACTAAAGTGATCAAAAGATATCGGCCGCACTTACATTGTGGCTGCAGGTTGATCAAGTTAGATGTGGTCAACACATTTCATTAAAAAAATTTTTTGTCACAAGTCCATCAGTGAAGAGATTGTTTCTTTGAGAAATTTTCATAATTTCACTTCATTTTTGTAAGAGGAAAATTTTAACCAATCCGTATGTTTAATCGTCTCATTTCGTTGATAATAATTATTTGGTCTTGGAGTAAAAAAACAAAAACAATTTTATTATATTTCCTTATAGTTTGTGGTCTAAGTTAAAAAAAATAATTCACTATTGTTCTTAGTACCCCAAGATCTATAGATGTATAAAACGGAAACATTATGCATTTTTTAAATCTTAGGATTGAGATAAAAAAAATTTGAAAGGTTACCTTTAAAATTGTACATAAATGATGTTTATTTAAACTTTTCATTTTAAAAGGTATTCAAAGTCAAGTGGGAGGAAGCTAACATGACCCTTTCGTCGACAAACTGGTTCACTAATGAAATTCAACAGATGATGTTCGGATTCGGCGACTGTAGGAAGCCTCTCCAGGAAACAGCAGTTTTAGTGGAAGAAATTGTCCATCAACAAATGGTGGCCATGATTCATCTATGTGCTGAGGGAGCTGCCACGAGGGGAGAAAAGCAGATTACCATAGAGGACATTCTTTTTCTCCTGCGGAAAAATAAGGACAAGTTGAAACGATTACTGCGATACTACGAGGTGAAAGACATGAAGCATGTCATTAAGAGCACTGTGTCTGCTGCTGATGAGACTAGCAAGGCAGAAGTTTTGATCACCCAGGACAAAAAAATGGATTCTAAGATTATGGGCAAGAATCGACAGATCTGCTACGACTTCCTGTCCGTCATCGATCAAACAGGCGAGCTCTTGGCTCTCTTTCAAGACAAAGAAATTGATCTGGTGAAGCACGAAAGGCTCGTGAGAGCGGAGCTCCAATCGCAAGGCATGGATACGAAACAATATCTTGAATTCTGTCAAGCCAGACAGGCCAATTTCAGTCGCAAGCACACCAAGTCTCAGCGGTTCAAGGACTGGCTACAGCTGAACCTGAAACCAGAGATCCAGTTGAGTGCGGCTGCAGTGGAACTCTTCAGCTACATGGCCTACGAGGCTGTGGCACAACTTGTGGACTTGGCTCTCCTCGTGAAGCAAGACCAGAGAGCCAGGCCTGGAGACCCTGTCTCTAAGCATCTACCTGGGCTGTGTGTCAACTACACAGACCTCTACGCTGGCAGTGTCTACAGCCGGGAGGACGTAGCTTATCAGAGCTTGTGCTCAGACGGGCTCACTTCTATCGATGGTTCCCATGCAGCATCCACTACTGCGACATCAAAACCCAGCAAGAAGAAGAGGAAAAAGAGTGGTCCGAAAACCAGCGTGGACAGCGACTGGAACAGTACCATCTTGCCGGAGGATGTGAGCGAGGCTTGTAGACGATACTTCATGGAGATTAAGCCATTCACATCGATAAATAGTACCAGTGGCAGCCATTGTTCCCCATGTAAAGCTAATTTGTGCACTTGATCATTTTAACTGTCGCCATGAGGAATCACTCAAGGAAAAGGAACTCTGTGAATACTGTGAATACTCTTTAAAAGTTGTTTCAAAAAGTTTGAAAAACTGTTGTTTATAATGTACTGCTGTGAATACTGTGAATACTCTTTATAAGTTGTTTCAAAAAGCTTGAAGTTGAAAAACTGTTGTTCATAATGTTCTGCTCCCAATTTTTCTTTAATGTGTAGGCCCTTTTGTAAATACTCACTGTTTCAAAAAGCTTGAAAACTTTTGTTGGACTGCTCCTATTTTGTTATTATATTTTATACGCCATTGTTGAACACTCACTAGATTCCTCAAGGTTGAAACTGTTTATGATCTATCCAAATTCTTTTTTTTTTAATACTGTGTAAACTCTGTTATAGATATAAATCTGCATCTATATAGCTTGTTTAGCTTTGTCTTAATTCACTTTAAAAGTGAATCATTAATATTCTCTCTTAAGTTTAAAACTGTTTAATTAAGGATAAGTTTACATTTAATAAAAATTAATTAAAACCTGCTGGGAAAACTTAAGTTGCAATGTGAATTTGGTACACTTCTGATGCCTGGAGTTTCATTCAGTCATTGTTACTCTCACATTTTGTTCTTTCATTGGGAAAGGGAAGGTACATTTTTAAATGATAACTTTTGACAAGAAAATGATAGATTAATAGCAGCAAAAAAAAAAAAGTGTAAAAAGTACAACGCAATCTTGCCTGATATTGAGAGTTCTATAGTACTTAGAGTATGTTGATTATTTGTTTGATAGAATTTAAGCTAATTTTTATTGTTACTTTTATAATTATATACATTGGAAACCTCATAATTCAAATTGCTTGAGATTTGATCTAAACTTGGAATTGAGATGATTCGTTACACGAGGGGACATACATGAACCTCAGAAGTGATAATTAGTAGACAGCTTCTTACCTTATATAAAAAAACTGCGTTTATGAGTTTCCTATTGTTTTCTTTATATATAATATAGCAACCTTCTCCCAACCCCAGGGCAGCAAAAATCATTTAGTGAATTCTGCTTGACAAATAGTACTTTTGAAATTTCCAATGGTGGTGTGAGATTCGAATTAAGTGAATCAAACCAGAAACTTTGAATTCTGAGTCTGATTTTAAGAAGAGCCAAAGACAAAAAAATACTACAATACTATTTTCTCGCGAAATTCAGTCAATGAGAAATTTGAATTATCAGACTTTTTTTGTTGAGGTTTCCACTGTATTAATTATGCTGTTTTAATGAGATGATGCGGGTGGTCAGAACATACCCTCCAACTTAAAAAATAGTGCAATTACAATTTTTGCGGTAGAGAAACTCTTTTCTAGTTTGGCATAGATCTGCTAGGTTCCCAAGGTTACTGGAAATTTCATGTCTTGCCACACACAGTGGGGATACCTGAACTATTTTAGCTGCTCACATTATACTCACTGATACTAGTTATACTTAGTTATATATTGACCCAACCAGTAGGGGAGAAAATCCAACAAACAATCTAGGCTGATACTGCTTAAATCAGTTTGTTCCCAATGCAATAACAGGGGCTTGCACTGAGATCTACAGGGATTATCTCTCAAGACTTAATTTCTACTGAATTTTCTACTCATGTGTGTTGTGGCTGGGTAAAAAGGTGGAATTCAATGGACTTCTTGTCTTAAATATTAAGTTTAATTATCTCTTTCTTGTAATTGTATGGGGAGAATCTAAAAGAAGTTCTTAAAAAAAAACACACAACAAAACAACAAATAATTGAGATTGAGATATATAAAAAATTACAAGTCCATAAAACAATATCAATAATTATGTTTAGTGTACGTTATTAGTTAACACAGGGGAGAGTAAAGTGTCTTTCTTTTCCGCCCCTTTTCTGGGGTTTTACAGATTTGATACAGTGAAGGTTTGGACAAAACAGGCAATCAGAATGATGAATGATAGAGTATGATGTATACATAATGCATAGAGATTTACACAAACCTGATTAGATATAGTTTTCATTTATCAATATTGCTTTTAGTTTGAACAAAGATTTTCAACGAAAGAGTCAATCAGTTTTGTAATGTTTGATGCATACATTAAGACAAACCTGGTTGGTTACATATTTTTGATCTGGAAATGTTGCTTTATAATACTTATATTTTTCGAACAGTGATTTTGAACTAAACATTCAATTCAATTAAAATTGTTAATAATTATATATAGGCCTATCTACAGAAACCTGGTTGGATACAGTTTTGATCTGCCAATGCTGCTTTGAGTTTGAACAAAGATTTTGAACTAAAAGTCAATCAGCATTAATTCAATTATACATGTTATATATACAAACCTGTGGTTGGATACAGTTTTGATCTGCCAATGGTGCTAGTCTATGTTTTAATCTTTTATCTGATGCATATAATTATTATGGTTGTTGATAACTCATCATAAGGCTGAAAGATGTGTCTCTTGTTATAAAATGCTGCTTTAAATGATTCATTATTATAAGCTGGTTTTTCCAGATCAATATCAAGACCAAAAGCCGATTTTACTAATTATTGGTTTACTTAAAAATTGTATTAATGTAGGATTTAAAACAATACTGAAAAAAAAACTGGTGCCCAGCCATGAAACTTGGGGTACTGGTAGTGAATTGCTTGAGTGGAATAGTTTAGAACTATTATATATAGCAGTCTCACAAGATAAACTGTAAATTGATTGCAGCGCAGAGTTACGGTAACTGTGACACTAATGTTTTTGATGTTTTCTCTGGCACTACTGCTGTTGTTGGTGTTGCAGGTGAGCCTGATGTTGATGTTGTCTCAGATTAAGTCCCAGGTACTATTGACGCAAACCTGGTTTATGTAGACGATGTAGCCTATTAGTAGTATTAAGGTTGTTTTATTAAAATTGGCTTTACCAAGAGATACGTTTATAAAATGTTTAAAAGCTTAGGCTGTTACTTATTTATTAGGTAAAGTATTGTAAACTTTATTCAATTTCCATACTTTCATCATAGCTTTCAACAAATGCACTATGGCCTTGTACTAGCGGTTCTCTTACCTTTTATAAAAATACTTTTGTTGATTCCCATCTGACAGTGTCAGTGACACCATGTCAGCAACATATGTACAGCCTCTGCATGTGCTGAATATATATTTCTAAGATGGTGTCTACAGTCTACACTGAGGCTAAAAGCTTTGTGTGATGTAGTGAGGTCTACATTTCCTTTACCTCAACCTTTGTTGCAGCTTCTGCTTTTTTTCAAGACGGAAGAGCTACTTTTGGTGGCATTACGTTGCACATCTGTGAAGTCTGACTTGGCCAAAAGCTGGGAACTTTACATTTCATTCCCCATAGACACCATAAACTCTGTCTTGTTTTTTTCTTACTTGGCTGAAGAGCCTCTCACATTCAGCATTGCTATGTGGGACAGTTAAGATTCCTAGCATGAGGAACGCAAGTTTTTTTGGGCTTTGGTTTTATCCATTGAGTCCTTGAGTTCAGCTATCTGGAACCATTGCTGATCAGCTGACATTCCTTGCAGATGTTGGAAATTTTGTAGAGTGAAGTTAGTGAACTCCAGGTCAAGGAGGTCTGTGGCTTCAGATACTGATTCACTACAGCCTCTTTGAGGAGCATCACACTCACAGGAACCTTCTAAAAAAACCTCACTGATGAGAAGGATGCCTCTTGGTTTTTAAGTATCTGCTCCTTGAGCATGGACCAAAACCTCATCCTCAAGGGGAACATTTTGTAATAATGTAATCACAGGCTTTTGTATAATAGTAATAGTATTTCTTAACGGCTGAAAAGAATGTGATCAGGTTTTCTCACTCTAGTGCTTTTCCACAAAACCAAGTTTTTTTTTACATTGGTTTGTCCATTAAGTCCTTGAGTTCAGCTATCCTGAACCATTGCTGATCAGTTGACATTCCTTGCAGATGTTGGAAATTGTCCTGAGTGAAGTTAGTGAACTCTAGTTCAAGGAGGCCTGTGGCTTCAGATACTGATTTATTTCCTCTTTGAAGAACATCACAGGAAACTTCTTCAAAATAACCTACTCACTGATGAGAAGGATGCCTCTTTGTTTTTAAGTACATCTGCTACTTGAGCATGGACCAAAACTTTATCCTCAAGGGGAACATTTGCAATAACGTTACCACAGGCTTTTATATAGTATTTCTTAACGGCTGAAAAGAATGTGATCAGGTTCTCTCCCTCTAAGTGCTCTCCCACAACACCAAGGGTGATGCATCATCTTTGTGGTTGGCTATGCCCTTGTAATTTAAGGTATCTCACATTTTGTCAGTTAGCTATTGCATCATGTTTGATAAAGCTGCCATTTGTGATTTGAGGAGGCCTAACAGTGTTGCTCTGAGTGCATGTATTTGTGGCTATCTGATCTGAAGTGCCTTGTTCACTCTTTAAAAACTATTGATAGAAAAATTTAGGAAGTGGCTAAAAGCCCTATACAAATACAAATTGTTGTTCAGACATCTTTTTATTCTTTTGGCTGGTTTCTTTTTTCTCTTCATCTTTCTTGCGACTTTGTGTCTTCTGGTTCTTTCCAGCAGATTGTGCAAGCTGGTTTTTTTTGTGCTTTTGCTGTTGCAGGATTTTCTTGTTCTGAATTTCTCTTTTCCCCAGGTTTCTTAGGTATCGTGAAAGATTTCAAAAGAGGCTGCTGTTCTACACCTTAAAACTTTTCACCAGGATGTCCCACTGGCCATTTAATCGGGGCAAACACTGTCCAAGAGAAAGCCATCATGTGCAGACATGCTTCAAAATATTATGGGTAGTCTCCATAAAGCTCTTTCAAGCCCTCTATCTTTTTCATCCTGTTGACACTTGCTCTATGTGATTGTAAACACCAATAAGAAGGTTGTCTACAGTTATAGGTAACTCTCTTACAGCCGGCTGTGCAGCTAGGTTTATTAGGTGACCAGGGCATCCAATACATACCATATTATCATGATGGCATCTGAACTTTGCAACCACTCCATTTGTCTTAGCAACCATGTCTCTATGTAACAGTAAACATCAATAAGAAGGTTGTCTAAATCTACAGGTAACTCTCTTACAGCATGCGAACATTGTCCAAGAGAAAGCCACCCTGTGCAGACATGTTTCAAAATGTTGTGGGTACTGTCTCCATAAAGCTCTTTCAAACCCACTAACTTTATCTTCCTGTTGACGCATGCTTCTAGGTAATGGTCAACACCAGTAAGAAGGTTGTCTACAGTTACATGTACTCGTAACTCTCTTTCTGCCTGCTGTGCAGCTAGGTTATAAGGTGATCGGGGCACCCAATACATACCATATTTTTTTATTTTTTATTATTACCACTCCATTTTTCTTACCAAACATCACTGCAGCATTGTCCGAACCTAATGACAAACATTTTGTTGATGACATCTGAGCTTTGCAATCACTCCATTTTTCTTACCAAACATCACTGCAGCATTGTCCGAACCTAATGACAAACAGTTTGTTACTGTGATGTTTTTCTCCTCCAACGTTTTTATTATAATACTAGCAATGTTCTCCCCTGTGGATGCCAACTCTAAAAATGGTAGTGAACGTATCTGACACTTGGTTTCTTTAATGTTGCGGCCTGGATAGGTAACAATGATGGGCTAGACCTTTGCATCAGCCGCATGACTTCCCATCAGTTGTAACTGAGAAAAGTGTTGTCTTCAGTACTGGAACCACACGTTCTGTTTTTTCTCTGACCATCTCCTTCATGATGCAACTTGACTTTGTTCTACCTCTTATAAATTTCTTTACTTTCTCTAAGTTGGGGAAAGCACTGTTCAAGAGCTGTCCTACTCCTATAGGGCATGCTATACGAGACTTTCTAGTTCTACAGATACAGGTAACTCTATTACAGCATGCAAACACTGTCCAAGAGAAAGCCACCTTGTGCAGGCATGCTTCAAAATGTTGTGGGTACTGTCTCCATAAAGCTCTTTCAAGCCCTCCATCTTTATCTTTCTGTTGACGCTTGCCTCTATGTAATAGTAAACATCAATAAGAAGGTTGTCTACAGATACAGGTAATTCTCTTACAGCATGCAAACACTGTCCAAGGGAAAGCCTCCTTGTGCAGACATGATTCTAAATGTTGTGGGTACTGTCTCTATAAAGCTCTTTCAAGCCCTCTAACTTTATATTCCTGTTGAGGCTTGCCTCTTTGTAATAGTAAACATCAATAAGAAGGTTGTCTTCAGATACAGGTAACTATCTCACAGCCTGCTGTGCAGCTAGGTTTATAAGGTGACAGGGGCACCCAATACATAACATATTATCATGATGGCATCTGAGCTTTGAATCGCTCCATTTTTCTTACCAAACATCACTGCAGCATTGTCCGAACCTATTGACAAACAGTTTGTCACTGTGATGTTTTTCTCCTCCATCCGGTTTATTATAACACTAGCAATGTTCTCCACTCTAAATCTAAAAATTGTAGTGAAAGTATCTGACACATAGTTTCTATGTTTCGGTCTGGATAGGTAACCATGATGGGCTAGAGCTTTGCATCAGGCGCGTGGCTTCCATCAGTTGTAACTGAGAAAAGTGTTGTCTTCAGTACTGGAACCACACGGTCTGTTTTCTCTCTGGCCATCTCCTTATTAATGCAACTTGATTTTGCTCTACCACTTCTAAATTTGTTGACTTCCTCCGAGGTGGGGAAAGCACTGTTCAAGAGCTGTCCTACTCCTATAGGGCATGCCACGGCTATGGGAATGTTGTGTTCCACATAGAACGCTGCAAACAGGCACTCAGCTCGAAGGACTGCTTCATCTTCTTCTTTCGACTTGCAACCAAAAGATAAAATGGATTGCTGAGACAACTGGGATAACGCAAATGATTCCTGATGGAGTTTCGTCTTCATATGCTGCGCAATGTCACTCCTTCAACCGCGTGATATGATGAAATCTCTTTTACATGTTTTGCAAAAGGCATGTTTGGTCGAAACCTTTGAGTTTGTTAAAAACGGAAATTCCTTTTTGTACTTTTCACTCAAAGTCTGGTCGCGTGACTTCTTTGGTTGCAACAGTTTAACTTTAAGCGGACCCATTTGTCTGGGCCTTTATAAGGACACCCCAGTTTCAAAATAAAATGACTTTAGGATGTACTATGTCAGGAACTGAGAGCATGTTTTTTTTCACCTCGATCACAGTGGAGACTATGTAGACCTATCTGGTTTAAGATATAGGCATAATTAATTCCTGGTCTCGGCCTAATAATAATACAGTAGGCCTACTTATACTGACTTAACCAAGAAGGGGACAAATCCAACAAATAAATTTGCCCAATTATGGGATCAAACCAGGGACCTCCTGAAGGGAAAGCCAGAGCTCTAAAACTTGAGCCAGCTACTCACTTTCTTTCTATTCGTTTCTCTCTCTTTCTCTTGCACATGTTGATTCAGTGAAAATAATAACACTGCATTTATATAGCGTATATCACCTTCCTTTGAGGCTGTCTCCACACATTACATATCTTCTTCTTCTTCTTCTCGTTCTCCAACACTCTCTTCAAATTCTGATCCCAGCCAGGGCAATGAGGGCTACCGTTTTCTCTAGCTCAGGAAGGGGCCCGTATAGCTTCGTGTGCATGTCTATTCTCTCCCTCCAGATGGACTGTCTAACATTGCTGTATATCCTGCAATCCTGTAGCACATGTTGGGCTGTTTCTGCTGCCTGTCCACACAAGCAGAGATCTGTTTCGCCGACTTTAAATATCTTGTGGATGTGGTGTTTTAGTCGGTTATGTCCAGTCCTGAGCCTAAAAATGGTGGTTTGGCCTCGTCTGCTTAGGCAGTACACCCCATCTTGCTTGTTGTATTCAGGGTGACTCTTTTTCCACTTTTTGTTTAGGCTGGTTTTGATTATGGACTTTACTTCTCTGTCTGGAGGTCACTTTCAATCTGTTCCAGTACTGATCCTTCCTAGGCTGTCTCTATGCGCTTTACTTAATATTGTTTTTAAAAAAATGAGAAAAGAGCATACACATAATTATGCACATACACAGAAAGATATTTATGTTGCAGCACCAAAGCATTTATACAAGTGGTTTTATAAGTATTAAGCATTTTTTTTTCAATTCAAACTGTGGCAGATTTCCTCACTTCTGGTGAGATACTATTCCATACTGTGGATCCTGTATGGCTAAAAGCTCTTTGGCCTAAATTTTTAGGTTCATCATAGGCATTGTTAGACTCATGTTATCAGCAGATGTCCTTAATGATCTTACACTTACAGGCGTATACACATTTATAAGCTCTGACAGTAAAAATTTTATAACAAACGTTGCCAATTTATACTCTATTCTCTATTTTACAGGTAGCCAGTGCAGTTCCTTAAGAATAGGAGTTATGTGTTCTTTTCTTTTTCTTCTCGTTAGTAGTCTTGCATCTTTGTTTTGAATTAACTGCAGTTTACAAGTTCTATTTTTTGGATGAACAGTTAGATGTATATTGTAATTATCTAATCTGGAAAGGAATAGTGATTTACAAGCTGCTTTGTAACATTAGTCGTATAATGATGGTGTATATTGTTACATTTTCTTAATGGAAATTAAGATGTTTACCTAGATGGCTAATTGACAATTTTGTTGTTTAAGATGGTCCCCAAGTTTTTTAAAACCCCAAGTTTTTTAAAACTTGATTTGACATTTTAATAAGCTGATCATTTACATTAAACTGTGGACTTATTTTTTGTTTTGGATTCAATATGAGCATGAGTTCTGTTCTATCATTTAATTTCGGTTTATTATTATCCATCCATTTCTGTACTTCTTGAATACATTGCTCCATTTTTCAACATCATATCAAGATCTTCAGGCTGACATGATTATGACATATGATTTACAAACCTGTGTATCATTAGCATATGTTGGTATTAGACCAATTTTAGAGAGCATAATTATTTCTAAAAATATTAACAAGAGGTTAAGTGTATAATGTGAAAAGAATGGGTCCCAAAACAAATCCTTGGGGTACCGCACCAAATTCAAGTTGTTGGAAACAAAGACAGAGCAGATATCATGCATTTCCTGTATTACAGTACAAAAAATTTGTTCTATCTAGTTAGTAAAGTACAATGATCCAAGTTATTAAATGCAGCAGGCGAGTCCAGGAGAACAAGATCACATACTTTTTTCCCCATCAAGTTCTAAAGAATATCATTCACTACTTTGTCAGTCTTAAAGTACTGTGTACTAATTTCATCTGTTTTGTCATGAGACTTTAGTTACATTGATGTACAGTGGAACACGTTTAAACCGAATAATAATTGTTAATTTTTCTTGATTGAAAATTACGATGTTTTCATATATGGNTACATTGACAATTCTGTGTTTAAGATATTGCTCAAGTTTTTAAAAAAACTTGATTTGACATTTTAATAAGATGATCATTTACATAAAACATTGGTACAATGGTAGACTAATTTTGTGTTTTGGATTTAATATTAATAATGTTATTACAACTAGTCAACTTTAGTTACATTGATGTATTTTCATGTTACTTGCAACACAAATGTGTTCATAACTAACTACACTGTTTAATTAAATTGTTAATTTTCCTTGGCTCTTTTTTGTTTGTTTCTTTTTTTGGTTTTTTTTTTTTAATTTCAAACGTAAGTTAATTTCAACAAAAGAACAGTTTTTAAAGCTTTTGACATTTTGGATGCACTTTTTAACTTTAACTTTACCCTTTTTAATATTAAATCACAACTTTTTGTGGATACAGATTTTAGACTTTCATGAGCAGGCTCTTTCATGAGCAGGCTCAGGAATGGAAAGGTAATACTGATGCAAAACTGAAAAAAAAAATGAGCAAATGTTCTTATACACCCTAATACTATTACGTGACACATGTAATTATGATATGTAATGTTTAATTAATTTAAAGACATTATGTTTTAATGACAGAAAACCAACAAAAACAGAAAAAAGTAAAAAAATGAAGATGGTAAACAAGTTATCGTTTTCACAGGATGTTTTAACATATATCATACATGCATGCAAATATATGTGTAAATGTAATAGTATACATAATATTATAACCAGCAGTTTTTGTAGATACATGTATGTGAAATTATAAATGCAAAATGTATAACATTATAAATAGTGAATTGGTAATTTTTAAAATAAATATGGTAAAATTAGTTAATATATCTTAAATTCAAGCTGTATTTAAATGCAAACTACTTTTAATCAAGAAAAAGCGATGAATTCTATCAAGAACAAAATGTATGATACGGTGTATTGATATCATTAGGCAATAACAATTGAGAGAAAAAGGACAATTCATGTAATAAAAACGGAGTTGGTTTCTTCAATGAGCGCACAAGGTTAAGCGATCATATGTATATTTACAACATATACAGTGGAAACCTCACAAAACAAAGCCTGAAATTCGAATTTCTCATAAACGGAATTTTGCATGAGAATAGGTTATTTTTTTTTCTTTTTGGCCCTTCTAAAAATGAAACTCATAATTCGAAGTTTTTCTGGTTTGATTCTCTTAATTCGAAGCCCACACCACCAACAGACATTTCAAAAATACTATCTGTCAAGCAGGATTCAATGCTTACTGCTGCCCAAGACATACCTTTAAAAGAAATGGGGTTGGGAGAAGGGTTGCTATAAACAGAAAACAATAGGAATCTATCATAAACTAATTTTAACTCTTATATAAGTTCAGGTATGTCATTTTCTGTAAATCGAATCCTCTTAATTCGAATTTTAGATCAAACACGAAGCAATTTGAATTATGAGGTTTCCACTGTAGTTTTAATAACGGATTTGGAGCACATAGTAAAAGGAAAAGCAAATCAGTTCCTACGGTAATCTCACACCGGTATCCTAAAATCTTAGAACATTTTGATGAATTTTTATAAAATACTAAATGGTAAAACTGGTAGACTAATGCAATAACAGGTATTTGTGCTTGTATTAGAATTTAAACTACTGGTGCATCTAAGATTCTTTCCTCAGTTTGGTTTTAATTAAAACACAATTTATGGCATCTTGAGTTTCAATTTGTAGCAGATACTTTACTCGAGGCAATAGTCAATTACAGTTGCACTAAAAAAACAGCAACACTAACACGTAATATTGTTGCAACGGGCAGCATTTAATTTCTCATATTATTATGAGTGTGATTCTTGACTTATTGTCTTGCTAACATAATGGTTTATCTCGCAGAAAGAATAAAACAACACTGACCCTCCATAAGAGTCTTTGAATAATTCCCTATCTATCTGTTCTATACAGTAGAACTCGAATACAATGAACTCGGACTGCAAGTGAAAGAACACTCTACATTCAAAGAACAGAAGCAAAGTCCCGGTTTTTTTCTTTGTCTTTAGTAAACTATCTTGGATACAACAAACTAATGTCATACCCACCCTCAGATCCAACGAGCTAGAAGTGCTTACAAAGTTGTAAACAAGACACTCTAAATCTAGTTTAAAATTAGACGATCAAAGATCTGTCGGGTCAACCATAAAAAACATAACACTTCTACCATAAGCCAGGAATGATATCAAGTAGTGTAGTGTTCAGTGAAAGGGGTAAGTCACAATAAAAATGATAAGCAGAAAGATGAAGGTGAGAGAAGTGGCAGATGACGTATGACAGTCGAGCAGATAAGGGATTAAAGAGTTAAATCCATCAGTTTAGAACAAGAGATGGGTGATTTGTGTGGTTGGCTTGGCACCATCTAGGTATAATCATGTAAATTGTAATGTGGGTACGATATTGACAGCAGTGAGTCACACATGACTTCAACGAATGATACATCCAACGAACTATTGAAAATTAACAAGCTAGTTCGTTGAGTCCGAGTTGTACTGTAACAAGAAAAATGGGCGATGCCAAATTTTTACAATATTAGTTTTAATACCACCTACACTTAACCCTCCCCCCCCCAGACAATTTTCAAAAGTTACATCCATTTTTCTTAAAACTGCTGAAGGATAGGCATATCCTAAATACAAGAACAAATACATGTATATATAACTTGTAAGCATCTACTTCACCAAAATGCAAGTGTGGAGAAAAGCTTCCAGTTCCATGCATGTTTTCACATTTTCCTTCTGTATATTTAGGAATAACAACCTTGATGTGTCAGCTCCAATAATAAGCTATAGCAGAAAACTTGACGGTATAAAAATATAAAGGTTCATACCCATCAACCTCCTATTCCAAAAAACAAAGGCATTAAGGGAAATAAGAAGAAGAAGAAGAAGATGAAGAAGAAGAAGAAGAAGAAGAAGAAGAAGAAGAAGAAGAAGAAGAAGAAGAAGAAGAAGAAGAAGAAGAAGAAAAATGAACTTATTTAAAATTGATAAGCTATAAATATGTTATACATATAATAATATATTATATAATAATATATTTAAAGTTGAAACTAAAACCATGAACAGTATCATGATTTCGGTTTAATTTCCTTGTAACTCATGTTTCGCTTTGGTGTAAAAAGCTGAAGTTTGGCGTAACTCTGTAAAAGTTTCCTCCAATAGCAGGACACATCTTCCATTCGCAGGTGGTCTACAATAAACTTTCGACCCCTGGGAAAAAAATAGTCGAAGACTTCATTTCAGATTGAGACTTGAATAGGCCTAGATGTTATGAAATTAATAATACTAAAAATAAAAAAGGGGGTTACATGAATGCAAACACTGATTTTATTTCATCTCTATGATATTCTTTTTAGCCTTAATTTTATAATTTCTTCGCTATGAGAAAAATTCAGGCAAGGTATTGATAAAAAAAGGTTAAACAATGAATATTATTGAACTCAACTTAAGTATTCATGTAAGCCTACTTTACATATACAGTGTAAAAATAAACCTTCTGCCCATATAAAATATTTTTCATGTTTTTATTTCAACATTAATAAACTACTACAAGTATGTTGAATCAAATTTCTACAAAAAGCATTGTTCAGTCAGCTCCATAAATATTTTTTTCAATGCTAGTAATGGTGATCTAGATAACAGTTCAATGATCTAGATAACAGTTCTGATAATATTCTGTTACTATGAAAATAAGCCTGTCTCAATGGCAGAATCAGCAGCAGTAAAAGAGATTATAAGTATTGTTATAATAATAATAATAATAATAATATCAATAATAATAATAACAATAATAGTTGTATTTGTTAATTACCATTTTTAAAAATTATTTTAACTACTATTACTAAACCACAAAAAAATGTAATAACTTGAATCACTCCGCATTTTCACATTGGCTACTCATGGATTAAAGTGGTGGTGGACAGCCTAAAAGTAAGTAGTTTTTATCTTAACCCCTTTGAGACATAAATTTACGCAGCAGGTCCAATTTTTCGTGACAAGATGCCTAGCCCACAATGCCATTCCATATGATGCTTAAACGCACAATCTATGTTGTGTTTTTGACTGCATAAAAAGGCACTGAATGCAAAGCAATTAAATAACGGATCTCATAGTAGAATTCAGCGAGGTTGATAATGTACAAATCATACCACTATTCAATTTTGAGAGTAAATTTTGTGTTTATTTCTACCTTCTTTCTTCTTCATTCCCGTTAAAAAATTGCAAGTCACGATAGAGTCTTCAACTACTTTTTTCTTCTTCACATTTTTCTTGATTTTAAAATTATAATTCCTATCTTTCCTTTATTTATTCCTTTTGAATTATATACTACATTACTATTGGAAAGAAAATGTTCTTAGCTGTAATTGGTGTATTATACAGGTGTATATAGCTATTTTCAAGAAAACAAGCGTTTTACAAGCAGAAACACCACCAAAATGACATTGTCATGGGTAACCAGAATAAGGCCTGTTACGACGATTGAAAATACTTCCGCCACGAAGGGGTTAAGCTGATTCCAGTATGAAAATCCCTTCTGATTTGGGCTGCATGAATGATGATCAAAGATGCAACTGATTAATAACTAACTATGAAGCTTGCAACAAATTATCGTGCCACATTACCTCTCAGCTATGCTCTGCATGACGTCAGGGTTAGACTTGGCAAATTGGAGTAAATCTCTGAAACAATGAACTAGACATTGAGGTCCACATGGATTTTTAAACATTGAAATTTAAATGTAAATGGCTCATTCTCAAAATATGGTATCAATTTATGAACTGAGTTTTTAAATTGTGATTTCATTCATAAAAGATGTTTCTTATACTCACTAACACAAGAATGGGGTTAAGAGTTTTAAAAATAGTTATGCACCTCATTTTGCAAAGAAAGTTATGTAACCGTTAAAGAGTCATACATATTAAGATGTATCGTTGACACAAATATTACCTTTTTAAATGCTGTTAAAGTGTTATCTAAACGATATGTCCCTATCAGTTTAAAGCAATTTTGATTTTAATACATGAACATTACATTTATGTTAACTTCAATGTTTACTTTCGAAATTAATTTCCTATAAATATATTGCTCATTGGACATATTGAGAACCAAGAAAATATAGTGGTCTTAATTTGCAGCGTTTTTGTCCCAGTTTAACTTAAACTAGATATACATGTAGATCTACTGTACAACTGTAACTAGACTAAGTTAGAAATTCCACCACTATAATTACAATTTCTCTCCAAATAAGGTGTAATTTCCAAGGATTAACATCAGTATCACATACATGCAACGAATTGGTTTCTTTGCAGGGAAAAAAAACGATTATTATGTCAAAGTGGGTTGCACGACGTGTCAAAATAATAGAAATGATCCAACATAGTGTAAAAAAATGAAAAAAAAAATGCAAGTAGCAAGTAAGGGGATTTATTCTGGAGAATTCAAGTACATGTAACTTAATTGACTCACAGTATTTTGTCAGCAATGCTCATGAAATCCCACTATTTTTAGGTGTGTTTTTTATTTTCTATTTATATCTCTTAAATCAATAAATAAAGATAGAATATATTGTTTACAGATCTGAAAACTTCAGCCTTCTATCTTTCAAACAAAATGTCTGTTCATCGCTTACATACGCAATTTGACTCCGTTGAGTTAAGGATAATATCATTTTTATCAGAAGTCAAATTAAGTGGGTGTACTGCATTAACAATGAGTTACCTGACATCAGATAAGTCCTGTTTTACCGGAACGTAGTGGACCCAGGGTTTGAGGCGCGGGTAGAAAAACTCAAGCCACTCGCTGCCAACGTGAAAAACAGTGGACCCACAGAGAAACAGATGTTTGAATCTGAAGCTGGCAGCAACGCCTCGAAAGTTGAACAGGTACCTACAATTTTAGATGGAGAAAGGTCATAGGCGTCAGCGTGATAAAAATAAATAAATTGCTCTTGGATATAACAAAGTGGGGCTGGATTAAAAACTGTATCATTGTATCATTTTGTTATAGGCCAAAAGTAAGTAGTAATATAAGTAGAGCTGGATTTTAGGTATTTTCCCACAATGGTTAGAACAATTCCCTTAGATGAAAATGATTGCACTTGTGGGATTAGAACCCTCAACTTCTAGATGCAGTGGCACCAAATTGCCTTGCTATTCAAAGAGAGCATGGTTAATACCAATAGACCACTAGCACTACACTCCATAAAAGTTTTAATACAATAGAGTTGGACCTTTGTGACTTCAATAAAGATGATTTATAGAGCATCATATTGAGCATAATTTTTCAGATGCTTAGTTCAAGGTACTAGTTTTACACATTTAAATATCATTTAAAAACTACATGGTTTTGATAGACAATACAAAATTTTATATATTAAAGTTACAAAACAAATTTGTAACAATTAGAACGAAATAAATCAAGAAGATTGAGTACTTGTTTGGTCTATATTTTCAACTTCAGTGAGCTTTCTTTTCTCTTCTTCTTCTTCTCTCAACAAATGAATTTACAGCTTTATCTTCTCCTTTTTCACCCTCCACTTTCTATTCTTATCTCTCTCTTTCTCTCTTCCTTTTCTCTCTCTCTCTTTCTCTTGCTTTCTCCCCCCCCCCCCCTCGTTCTCTCTCTGGATTTGTCTTACCTGTATTTACAATGATCTTCTAGTTTTATTTCCTTTGCTGGTGGCATATACAGAGTGTCCTGCAATAAAAAACATTAAATAATAATGTCAATATGACCAGTTAAAATGACCAACTTTAGCATGATAAATTTTCTGAATTACATTTTAACTTAGACAACAAAAAGTTGTTCTCTGTACAGCAAGCGTTATGTAATTTTTAACTCAGCAGGGTCAGAGCATGTACACATAAGTGATGAGTGTAGATATTTTTTTTTTAAAGATAAAAGGCTGAGGTTTACAACTCCGCAAAATTTATTATAATATCTTTATTGGTTCAAAAGATACAAATTTTGGACCACCCTGATTAACAAGTAATGATGACAACAACACTGTGACTTCGTTGAGTTAACCTTCAAAGCATTGTAGATAAATGTTTTCCCAAAAGATCTAGGGCTACTAACTGAGTGTACAGATATGATTTTATTTTTTGGTCAGTGTATAAAATGGCTTTTTTTCATTACCTACAAATACAACAAAATCTCAAGCGACTACATAGACGATCTAATCAGACATCAATCCTAAGTGTTAAGTTATGCAAGAGTGAGGGCACAGTTGTTCATGCAATCTCTCGATTGTTCTCTATCTCTTTTCCTCACTTGACGCAAGTTAATCGATTCTTATGATTGGTTAACACGATCTATAAAAGTGCTTTCTGACAACAGTCGGACTACTGGATTAAGTTAAAATAAAACCCACACGAGGTATCTTTAATTTTCTTTTTTACTCCATCCACCCCCTAACCATCCAGTCATATGATTATGGTGTTAATTATTCACGAGCATCACAAACCGCATCAGACTTCCAAGCCTGGTTTTTTGTGTACTGAGCATCCACCAAATCTCCGTCCTCCCGAGACAGTCGGATGAGCGGGTCTCTCTCGGCACTTGTGCGAGATCCTCGGAAAAATGCCTTGTCCTCCTTCTTCTCCCACGGCCACTGCTCAGCAGCTCTGAGAGAAAGAGAAAGAGAAGACAGAGATAGAGAGAGAGATGGAGAAGAATTGTCAGGAAAATATTAAGTATGACATTATTTAAAAAAAAAACCAAACCAAAAAAAATCTCCACAAAATTCCTGTAAGTAATTAAATTCATAGAAGTGATTGAAATTCTTACAAAGCACTAGACTAAAGATCAGGATCTATATCATTGAAAAAATAAAAAAAAGCCAAATTTATGGCTTTGCTAAACCTGTGTTACAACTTTCTTCCATCCACCTTTTATTCATAATCATTTTGGTTAGAATAAAATTTTATGTTCACACAATGTGATTCTTCAACGATTGAAAATGTGTATGATTTTTCCTTTTTGCTTTATTATAGCACCCAGCATGAGTATAAAGTAAACATATTTTAACATATATCTTAATGACAACTAATAGCAAGCTTTTTGCTACATTCCGGTATATCTGAAGACAGAAAGAACAATCATAACAAAGCTCCCTTTTGGGACACTACCTTTACAACAAGAAATGGGACCATTAAATTAATTAAAAAAAAAACATAACAAAAAACGTGACTTTACTGTGAGATGATCTCCCTTTGCAAGTCCCACCGTCCGAGGCCTGTGGGATATATAGGCCAGACAGCTGGGCCACCTTCCCAAAACGTCCATGCCGGGTACATTATGTCCCAGTGTTGATACCCCTATGAAATAAAATTTGTGTCATAATAATGGTTGCACGGATTTACAAATATCGAGAGAAATTAAAACAAATTACAGATCAATCTCTTTGGGACAGCCCAAAATAGAAATTAATTTTATCCCAAGTTTATATTAAACAGTGGTTAGTGAAAGAAAAGGGAATACTAGATGCCTAAAAAATGTATCTTAAGCTGTACCAATAAAAAAAACCCAACACAATTAATATATGTAGGATTTTTGATGGATAAGAAAAACCAAGGAAAGCATTCAATTATTAAAGATTGTATATAATATAGAAACATTGAGTGCCAAATATCAAATTGAAGGAAATAAAAAGTACTTTAATTCGACAGCATTGATAGCCCTGTAAAACAAAACTTAAGTTCTCATAATAATCACATGTATTTACAAATTAAAAGGAAACCTAAAAACAAGGTATAGCTTATTCAGCACTAAACTGTTTGTATTTTTTTGTTTATTACTTGTGTTAAAAAATTAAAAAAAAATCAATGCCCTGCTTATATCAAACTTTAAACCATTGTTGTGATATTTGTTGTTAAAATATTGACCGGCCTAAATGTCAATGAAATTTAATTCTATCAAACATACAATTTTACTGAAAGAAAGCACAGGGAGTGGATCTCGGTGTCGATTAACTTGAGGCCAGTCGTTGACGTTTATAACGAGCTCCATATCTGGAAGTGAGTCCACCAACTCCAACAAAAAGTGCTCCACTCCATTGCACCTGAACACAGGATTGAAACAAAGCCATTGTCAGGGAGTCAATACTATAGATCAGTGAAAAAAGTAATTCATATAATATATGTGAGGCAACCAGGGTGGATCAGACAGAAGTCGCTTATTGAAGTTCTGAGCTAGAGTCTTCTAAACAAAGAAATATTACTCCATGTTGACCTTAATTCATTCTCATATTAAACATTAATTATTGTCTTTATTTCTAGAAATAATAGTTTTATATTTTCAATGTGTTAAAGTCAAATCATTATATTTTTTTTCACACATTACAAATTACTTAAAAAGTCCAAATTCCGACTTATACCTGATTCCCCTGGCTGTTTCACAAATTTACTAAAACCATTAAAATGATTACTAGGGCCACAGGCTTTTCCATTCCTCCTACATTAATTTTGCTCAACATTTAAAATTGGTATGATCATGATCTGTGTCCACTAGAAGTGGATTGCACATATGGGATCTCTTTGATTATGAGATAAATTAATTTTATAATATAACTGAGAAAAGCTGAAATAATATGGATAATTTTGATTTGGATTTATAACAAGATAATTATTACCCATGTATAATAAACTTAAAATAAAAATTTCTACAGTGCTCTTAGAATGTTAAACATACTTATGCTCAGTAAGAGCAGTTTACAATACAAAATACATACATGTGCATTTTACTAACAAATATTAGAACTCTATGCATAGTTAGAGATATAATTATGGAAAATAAAAATACTGAAACATTAGTAGAATTTAAGAATATGTGAAGCAAACAGGGCAAAATAGGCACACGCAGAATTAAGAGCTTTTGAGTTATTTATAGTTGGCTTAGAAAATATAATTGTGAAATAGTGTAATTATACACTTAAACTTATGAGGTTGAAAATTTTTTTACCTCTGTCCTTTCTGCATGGAACTAAAAATATTTTTTTTTCATTGAAAATGAAAAAGATTAATAAGGAGTTGTTTTTCGATGTAAACAGAGCTTTAGCTGAAAATATATTATACCAGCCACGTAAAATTGCAATATATACCTGGAGGAAAACATGCAGTCATATTGCCGATAGAGTTTGTGGTTGATGATTTGGTAATGGATGCCGTACGGGATGGCTGCTCTCAGATTTTTTTCTGTGATACCTTTTCTCTCCTCCCAGACCCTCAGGTCTCTTTCAAGAACTCTATAGATGGATACAGAAGCAGAATCGTCTGTTTGCAAAGCACATATTAAACACTTTTGCTTGAAAAAAAAAAAAATTCAAAATGTAAAAAAAAAAAAAAATTAGTTCAGTTTTTCTAAGAGGCAATATATCGCATTATATACAACCTTAATCCCTTATTTTACCCTACTAATATTGAAGTATGAAACAAAAGTACATACTCGTATATATTGTAATTTAAAACACTGAGTGATGTTATCTTTTGAAAAGATTTTTTCTGAAGCCCTATTGAAAAAAAAACACATAGAAAATAATGAGTTAATCACCTGTCATAGCAGGAGCAGTAATCACTTTTACAATCCTGATAGGCTGATACTGCGCTTTGTATGAGCTCATTGTAATGTGACCATCTGCTAGCTGCAGGTAGACGAACAATGTTTGTGGTATTAAATGACAGAGTTATAAAATTGATTTATAAAGAAAAAACACCTATCCACAGCATCTTTGGTACATGAAAAAAAATGTCTTTAGGCCTACTTGTCTGCATAATTTTTAAAAACAATTAAAAAAAACTTGTGTATTAAGCATTACATTTTAATTAGGTAGGCTACATTTTGATAGATCTTGATTTCTGAAGATCCAAAATCTCGGCCTAATGTAATCTAGTTTTATCAGAAAAAATAGTACAGTTCTTTTCATTGTAATAATAAAGTTAATTGTACGAGATTTATATATAGATCTATATAAACTTGATTTTTAAATACAATACTAAAAAAGAGTTCAAAGATCAAAACAAATTAAGTTTTAATTTAAACCTTCCTACCTTTGTGGTACTTTGTTTTCTCATGACTCTCATGCTTTTCAGAATCACAGGTTGACACATTCAGCACAAAAAATACAATAAATGTAAACCACAGCATTGTATGGTGTTCTCTCATACCTGAAATTTAGCAAGCAATTTAGGATCCGGCTTACTCTAAAATCTAGATATATATATGATCACTATCAATAAAATTGTCAAGATCTTTAGACCTCTGCTGTAGATCTAGATCTAGATGTAGTCACAGCGAGAGGGCTAAGACTAGAGTATTGAGTTCCCCCTCATTTGAAGATTTATGTAGATCTAGATGTAGTATAGATCTCGGATCTAGAGTCTAAATCTAGATCTAGTATCTCTAGATCAGATGACTAGAGACATGGAATTGTAGTAAAGTTGTGAACTGAAATGCAGTGCTATCCACAGATTATATAATGGTGCTATCTCAAACTTTACAATGTTACCACTAAATCTAGAGATCTAGTCTAGATCGCAATTCCCATCCATAAATAAAATACGTGTACATAATCTAGATTTTAGGAAAGGAAAAAACAAAATTGATCTTCTCTTACATTAAATTTTAAGTCATTAATTTTTCTTG
The DNA here is from genome assembly GCA_003991915.1 of Elysia chlorotica. Classification (NCBI taxonomy): domain Eukaryota; kingdom Metazoa; phylum Mollusca; class Gastropoda; family Plakobranchidae; genus Elysia; species Elysia chlorotica. The sequence continues at coordinate 451,989 of RQTK01000153.1, read as the reverse complement.
GCTAAACCATGGGCGTTTATGTGCGAAACAAACCAAAGCAGTCTTTTTCGGTACTTTTAGTGTTTTGAATAATTTGTTCTATAGATTTCTATCAATAGCACTAGATAGCTCAGTAACTTCACAGCTCGGAGGAAACATGAATGTTACTAGGGAGAGGAAAAGGGGGGGCACGAAGCCTTGCCACTCACCACGCATTGCGGGCCGATGCGTATAATGTTATAATAGAATTACAATACTACTATTGCATCATAGTGCGCATCTGTGTGTAATCAATCACAGCTTTTTTCTTCTTTTTCTTTTTCTTCTATGGTACTCCCCCTCTGCCGCTTCTTACTCTGCGTATATTTAAATGCAAGTTTCTAATCATGTAATCGATTCTCAAAATGATATGGGAGTCAATGAGTAGTGTTAAAAAAGAATGTTTTAACTCTACTTAAAAATATCAAACTGCGGAGGCTGAAGCAGACTTTGGTATACTATTCAATAATTATGTCAAGACCTACCAAATGAAAATATTGTTCACCATAACCCTTTAGCTGAACTCTGAAGCTACTTTTGAGGTAATTAATCATAATTTTGTAAATGGACTTTCAAGTAAGATAGGGGAAAAATTAATCTTTTAGACTTTGATATATAAATATTTCTATCTTATAATCAATCCTAAGTTTAACTGACATTTTCTCCCGCTTTATAAGTCTGTCACCGTGGTTTTGGATTTCCTGAAACTTGCCCACTTTTTTTTGCAAGTCATTACAGACTGGATCACCTAAATAAACAAACATTTTATTTAGTACCAAAGTGAGCTATCATTACGAGTATTACATTCAGTAGGGACAGTTTAAACTCTGCGTCAAGTAGGCTTGGAGGCCGAACGAATTGTTTAGTCCTAACTATGATACTGATTTAAAATAATTAATTCGGTGACTTTGGTCGTGGTACTATGTAATTATAAAAAAAAAATAAAAAATCAAATAAACAACCAAAACAACATCAACAACAATAACAACAACAACAACAACAACAACAA
>RQTK01000153.1:423179-438609 GCA_003991915.1 Elysia chlorotica | reverse complement strand
GCTGCTGCTGCTACTACTACTACTACTACTACTACTACTACTACTACTACTACTACTACTACTACTACTACTACTACCACTACTACCACTATCATTACTACTATTACCACCACCACCATACTACTACTAACTATAATAAAAACAAGAATGGTAATAAATAATAATATAAAAAATAATACCAAATAACATTTACATTATACGCATCAGAATTTTTTAAAATGAAAATCTTCTCTTCTCTGTCACCGGAATATTGAAGTGTTAACATCATTTAGGCCCAATTCAACCATTTCAAAGAACATCTCCCGTTCGACGAGGGAATAAAGGAAGGCCATGGGTAAAAGTTTTCTCGTTCAATAATCCTTTGCAGACTGGTGCTAACGAACGTCTAGCTAATTGAGCTCTGCTACAGATTTAAAATAGCGCAAAGAGCCACAAGTAAAAACGTTTTTATATAATTTTGTTTAATCTTGGATATAATAAGTGAAAATCAACAAGACTAACCCTTAATACTTAATTAGCCACAAGCTTAGCTAGATTAGGAAGGTGAACGAACCAAATTAATGATGTGTTTGAAGTTAACTTAGGAGAGTTGGTTTAACGCCCACCGACCGGCTATAATTATTGTGGGCGGGATCCAAGACTGACATCTGACAACTTTATGTGTTGCCACACACAAGACATTGTGAGGATCCCATGACTGATATTACCGATCCAATAAGTTACAGGGGACAAATCGAACAAATAAATATGCCGATCGTAGGATTTTAACCTCCAGATCTGGAGACCAACGCTCTACCTCTTGATCCAATTCGCTCCCCCCCCCAATCCAATTCGCTCCCCCCCCTCTCCCCCTTAGAAGTACAACACGTATGTTTGTGAACTGAGGTGAGGACTTACGTGATTTAAGGGGACTGCTAGACCTCCGATTTTCTCTCGGAGCAGTAAAACTAGTTTAGACTATTTGAGGTGCACATGCTTACTAAATTCATTTAAAGCATGCACACCCCCCACTTTACCCAACCCCGCCAAAAAACCCCCCACAAAACAACAAACAACAAAACAAACAAAAACAAAACAAAACAAAAAATCTCGAAACAGAATACCCCCCCCCAAAAAAATGCGAAACAGAAACAAAATAAAGCAAGAAAGAAAGAAAACAAAACAAAAACCACTAACAACAGCAAAATCAAAATAAACAACAAAACAGACCACGAAATCCAACATTAAAATAAAAAACAACAAACAATACAAAACAAAACAAAAACGAATACCAGAAACAAAGAAACAAATATTTAAAATCAGCAAAACCATCAAGAAAAAAGCAAAAGTAATCAAAATAAATATAAATAAAGACAAACAACAAAACAATACACAGTTAAACTGTTAGATCCCTCCAAAGACATGTTGGCACCACTCCTTATCCCCCCCCCCCAAAAAAAAAAGAAAAAAACAAAAAAAAACAAACAACCCAATAACAAACAAAAAAAACAACACAATTTTAATGTGTATACTTTGAAAGAGCGTCAAAGAATCAAACTAAGCATAGTAACCCCCAAAAAAAAAAGAAAAAAAAAAAGAAAAAAATATACCATTTAATCATAACTCTAAATATGAAGTAGTATTTTCTGTGGCATGCGTTTCTTAAAATCAATTCCAAAGATGTTGTATTTATACATTCATGCATGGTCACGTCCAATTTTCGTTGCGTTTTTTAGGTTATGCAAATATTTTGACAATGTATTCGTAATACTCGTTATTGAATCTTTTTTACTCAAAGTTAAAAATCTTCAATCAAGTTCATATAGAGAGGAATACAATTTAGTGCTCTATTCATAATTAAGTTACTTAAAATGCAATCAAAAGGCTTTTTGGGATACGCAATTTGCGTATAGTGAATAAACACGAAGAAATGAAAATTTTAAGATCCATCCTGCACTATTCTACCAGTTTTAAATAATCTTAAACATTCAACATCCGTTGGCAGCCACCCAAGAAATAGTATCATACTAATCATATTTTGCAACATATCGCTTGGGATAATATAAAGCTGACTAAATACTATCGCTTGAAATAACGACACAAATCTGGCAGCCTGCTATCGCTTTTGTTAATTGAAAACAACAACACGACTGAATAATTACGATCGCTTAAGATAATAGAAATACTGACGGCATGATAGCATTTAAGATAATATTAATAACTGACTGCATGCTAAATGAATTCTAACGTTCGTGGTAATGGAAAAAAGTGACTGCATTATATCGCTTGAGATAATGGAAAACTGGCCAAAGTAGAGGGCTTCTATTAATTGACAAGTCCATTACTTTTAACAGTACAATCCCGGGTAAGGATAAAATTGGCTATATATTAACCTCGTCACCCAGAAAGACTTTCCGTTCTCATGTACTCTAATAATGCGGGCAAAAATACAGAATACAGAAATGAGCACAACTTTCTTTATCCCAAATGGAAATTTGTTTCCATTGCCACAAGTGTAATCTAACATTTATATGCATGTACACACAATATAAACACTATTGATCTCTTAATACAAGTCAATAAAATAAACAGTACAAAACAAGATATAGTATTACAAATTTGTAGCATATAAAATTAAATAATAATGCCGATTGTATTATAAGTATAATTATGAATAATTACATAACAATACCTGTCTCAGTACTGGACCCTGAAAAAATTGTTGAGCAACAAAGCTATAGTGTGACAAACAGTAAAAGTTCATGTCAATAATATTACGTTTCTCCTCCTTAAGCTTTATTTCTAATGACTCAAGTAAAGTAAACTAAATCACCACAGAAACAACAACAGCAGCTGCAACTAAAAAAAAAATAAAAAAATAAAAAAAAAAGTACCATTTAATCATAACTCTAAATATGAAATATTCTTTGGCATGCGTTTGTTACAATCAATTCCATAGATATATTTATAGAGCCATGCATGGTCACGTCCAATTTTCGTTGCGTTATATAGGTTATGCAAATAATTATTTTGACAATGTATTCGTAATACTCAAAGTTAAAAATCTTCAATCAAGTTCATATATACACGCGGAGAGAGAAATACAATTTAGTGCTCAATTCATAATTAAGTTACTTAAAAGGCCACCAAAAGGCTTTTTGGCATATGCAATTTGCGTATAGTGAATAAACACGAAGAAATGAAATTTTTAAGACCCATCATGCACTATTCTGCCAGATTTAAATAACCTTAAACATTCAACATCCGCTGGCAGCCACCCAAGAAATAGTATCATACTAATCATATTTTGCAACATATCGCTTGGGATAACATAAAGCTGACTAAATACTATCGCTTGAAATAACGACAAAATCTGGCAGCCTGCTATCGCTTTTGTTAATTAAAAACAACAACACGACTGAATAATTACGATCGCTTATGATAATAGAAATACTGACGGCATGATATCGTTTAAGATAATAACTGACTGCATGCTAAATGAATTCTAACGTTCGTGGTAATGGAAAAAAGTGACTGCATTATATCGCTTGAGATAATGGAAAACTGGCCAATCATCATCATCATCATCATAATCATCTTCATCATCATGTTAATGGTGTCATCACCAATACGGCATGTTTGTGGTAAGGTTATCTCTTTATTTCTACCAATGGATCTAATGCTATTTGGACAAAAAGGACTTTAAGTCAAAAGTAACTCATAATAACCAGATAGATGCTAAATGTTGCGGTAGCTTGCAGCTCCTTGTAAACCTCATTTTTCTCGAGTTTATGATTAGTCGTTAGCTTGCTACTTTATTGTGCGTACGATCCAATAATTATGCCTAACACTCACCCGTTCACCCAACGCCTCCCGCCCTTCCACCAAGGTCACCAGCGAGAGTGGCAAGGTCACAGTGGAAGCCAGTAGATCTACGCAGCACAGCGACACTGTGAAATAATAATGCTGAATGTATACATGAGTATAACTATGGACAATTACATAACAATACCTGTCTCAGTACTGGACCATGAAAAAAATGTTGAGCAACAAAGCTATAGTGTGACAAACAGTGAAAGTTCATGTCATATTACGCTTTTCCTCCCTAAGCTTCATTACTGATGACTCAAGTAAAGCAAACTAAACACCACAGAAACAACAACAGTAGCAGCAGCAACTACAACACAACCACCTCCACTACTACCACCACCACCACCACCACCGACAAAAAATTAGCAACCCCAGCAACAGCAAATTTAATATGCAAGAGCAAAAAATCATCATCATCATCATCATCATCATCATCATCATCATCATCATCATCATCATCATCATCATCATCATCATCATCTTCATCATCATGTTAATGGTGTCATCTCCAATACGGCATGTTGGTGGTAACTTTATCTCTTTATGTCTACCAATGGGTCCAATGCTATTTGGACAAAAATGACCTTAAGTCAAGAGTAACTCATAATAACCAGATAGATGTTAAATGTCGCGGTAGCCTGCAACTCGTCGTAAGCCTTAGTTTTCGTGACTTTATGATTAGTCGTCAGCTTACTTGAAATAACACGCATGCTAGGTTATTAATACGGATTGTGAGTGGGCAAGTGGGTTGCGGAGAGCGGGCGGGTGGTTCCAGTGGTCGCTCAGTGGCAAGGTCACAGTGGAAGCCAGTAGATCTACGCAGCACAGCGACACTGTGAACATGTTGGCCATGGCCCCGCGCAAATGTGGCCGCGTCAAGATGGCCAACACCACCCACAGGTTCCCGTGAAACGTCACCACAATCAACAGCGCCAGAAGCGCCACTGACGCATGCGCAATCGCCGTCGAGAGTTGGTCGCCATCTTGTGCCCCGGCCGTATAGTTTTGGTCTAATATGTCTATGGTTGTGCTTCCATCTGATGCATTCAAAAAGGGGGCGTTCGGGGCCCAATGGCTAGCCTGTCTTGCAGACAGGTTTGAGACCATTTGAGATTGTAGAAGTGGGTTGTTGGTAACCTCTGCACTAGTCGCATTGTGCGCGTCCATCGTTACTATAATATTATTTTCCCGTTTGAGTCAAGATTCAGAGAGACGAAACGACGAGACACTCTCTGTGATTACATTACAGCCTTTGCGATCCAAACGACGAAAACGAATGACATAATAACGCCCATTGGGCTTAGAACTTTTTGACTGCTCATTGGCTCCGTAAGGCTAGCGTAGAGATATGATTGGATGCCGCTGTAGTGTCCATAATCATCGTCTTCGATTTCCTTATGGACGCCGTTATCACAAGGTCTCTCTTTTTTAATGAAGATAGTGAAAAAAGGAGTGTCACGTTTGATGTAGATAAAACCAGCTATTGCTTTTGCTTGATCTTAAACACGGTGATTAATCTGCGAGCCACCGATTTGGCGCTCTCAAGCTGGCGATATTTTTTCCTGTAAAAGGAACAAAAAACAAAAAACAAACTATTAGAAATTTCATATAAACGTAAAAAGAAGCAGGCTCAGACATAATTATAACTTGCTTATTATGGGACCTATCCACAATATAGTCTATTATAGTGGTTACGTTGGATTCTAAGCATAAAACCCATATGCAAACCTTGCTAATCCTATTTTTACACCACCACACAGAATTATGCATAATTATCATCTAAAAGTTTAAAAATCACCACAGAGCAAAGAACAAAAAGCAAACATACAGACAATAAAATTCTATCAATCAATGAGCACTTGTCGTACCTTGATGGTTCCAAGTGCTAAATCTGAACAGACGAATGGCCATTCAATACTAGTGCGCCTCCATTCTCATGCATAATTGATCGATATCCAGGAAGCGCATTCACATTAGCATTATAGGGTTGGTTTTTAGAATATGATTTGTATTGTTAGTATATAGGGTTGATTTTTAAAATATGATTTGTATATGCGCATTCATATTAACAGCATAGGGTTTGTTTTTGAAATATGATTTGTATATACGCATTCACAGTAACAGTAAATGGATGGTTTTTAAAGTATCATTTGTATTGTTAGTATTACATCTCGACCTGTATAATGAACATTTATTTTTTCTTTTAATTTCGCTGCAGTTGTAGATCATAAGCTATCCCTGGCATTTAAGACATCTGGCGAAAACGGTAAAGCGTTGGTCTCCCAATTTGGAGGTAGGTTCGAAATCCATGATCGTTCAATAATTTAATTTGTCCAATTTCCACCTCAACTAGTTGGACCGGCGTCAGTTTAATGCGAGCATTTGAGACAGAATTCATACAGTATCTCTGCTCTGGCTCTGAGATAAAATTTTCAGACGATAGTCTTGGGACCTGTATACTCTTGCTTCTCGAATAGCGTTACTACTCGTGCCAAGAGGAAAAACTTTTAACAATCGCCTGTGGAATTAGCTTTCGTCTAATTATACATCTTTGAGCATAATTACATGGGAACTACGGACTATTTTCAGATTATGTATTTCTCCAGCCAAGACAGATATAATTAAAAAACAACAACAACAACAAAGATTTAATGAAAACCTGTAAAAGTTCATTAAATTGCTTTTAAAAGATCTAAATAACAACAACAATAATTAAAACAAAGATTAAAAAATAAACACATATCAACCAACCAAACAGACAGAACAATATAACTTGACCTTTTGGTCTAAATTTAGAACGTTTAGAATTACACTGGCCAAATTAGCCTTTTACGAACAGAAATCAAAGCTCATATGTTTGACCTGAAATTTACATTTTAATATGGAGGAAGTGGAAAGTTTAACAAAAGCTCCTTTTTCTTCTTTATGTAAAAAATCTATCACAGAAACCGGCGACCATCGCACTTCATATCTAAGGGAAAAATAAACACTTTCCCCCATACCCCCTTTTTTGAAAAAACAAAAACAAAAAAACAAAAAACAAAAACAGCAACTCTTCAACGTTCAATGAGAAACAACATTTCAAAAGACAACACCGATAACAGTGTCATACTCCAGTTAAAAAAATAAAACAAAACTCTCGTTTCGTTAACCTTGTAGTATTGCACATTTTAGCATTTGTGTTTCTTTGGTGAAAATGGAGAAATTTGAAAAAAAAAAGGTTTAAGATAAAACTGCAAAAGTTTTATTGAAAAAACCCACACAAAAACAAACAAACAAATCAACAAAAACAAAAAAAAAACCGCCCCACCCTCCAAATCAAAGAAACACCACCACCACCCCCCTCTCAAAAGAAAAAGTTATATAAACGCAAACCCATTAGCCGTCTTTGAACAGGAAGGAAGGCTAAAATGCAATTTAAAAAGGTATAAGAAAAACCTGTAAAGTATACATTTTTTATACAATAAACGTTTTTAAGTATCCTCCCCCCCCCACCCCGCAAAAGAGAATAAAGAAACAAAAAGCGTTTAAGGCGTAACGTGAGAACCTTTGAAAAAAGGTAAGCTTTCTTACAACAGGAAACAAGGCTATGATATTTAATCCACATTTTACATTATAACTTCTTGTTCTTTATGGATGAGATGTATTACAAACATCGGTGGTTATGGCACTCCTCAACAACAACCAAAAAAGACCCCCCAAAAAAAACAACACCAAACAAACAAAAAAACCAAAAAAACAACAAAAAACCACAATAACATAAAAAACAAAAACAGACAAAAACAACAACAAACAAACAGACAAAACATTAAAAAAAATGGAAAAAAGAAACAACTACAAAAAATATCTATGGGAAACAATGTGCTTAAAAAACCCCAGCTATAGTAATGTCATGTTCAAAAAGAGTTCTTTTTATTTAATGACTAGCTTCTGTAGTGTTTCACTTAAAATGGACATAGATCTAGTTGAAAAAATATGTTTTAAGAAAAACTATAACAGTTGGTTGGTTTGGTTGGTTGGGTTTTCCGGTCACATTATACTGACACCGACCCAACCAGTAGGGATTGCAACAGCCAGGATTCGAACTCGGGACCTTTTGCGTCGGAAGCCGATGTTCTACCCCTGGGCCACCGCGCCCCCCAAACTATAACAGTTAAAAAACAAACAAACAACAACAACCAAAAAAAAACAAAAAAAAACAAACAAAACACACAAGCAGAGATATAAAAACATAAAAAACAACCAAACTTACAAAAAATTACGCTTTTCCCACAAAAGGTGTCAAAAGGCAGGTCACATTAGACGTCTCAAAACAGGAAGCAAGGTTACGATGTTTAACCTGGATATTACATTGTTTTATGGGGAGGGAGTGGCTACTTTTAAAACGACTTCTCCTTTATGTATCAGATCTGTGACATAAATCTGCGGTCATAGCCCTCCACAACAAACGGACAAATGAATTTTGGTCGCAAAAAAACCCCCACTAAACAAAACAAAGAAACAAAAAAAACAACAACAACAACAACAACAACAACAACAACATTAAAAAACTCATAGGTCTCGTTAACAGCTACACTGTACTTCTTGTTGTGTTAATTCCTTCTTGCTTCTGTGTTTCTCCAGTGGAAATGGAAAGAATGAAAGAAAAACGTGTAACAAAACTAAAAGTATTATTAAATTGATTTAAAATATCTGAATAAAACAACAAAAACAAATAAAAACAAACAAACAAAAAACTAAACAAACGAAGCTTAACAAAAACCCTTTACTAACCTACTAAAGAGACAAAACAAAACTTTAATATTCACGTATTAAGGTGAAACACTGAAAACTGCCAGGGCACATTGACTGTCTTAGAACAGTAAGCAAGGCTAAGATGTTAAAAGCTTCATTACTTTTTTAAGACGTTACTGCGCTCTACGAATTGACAAGATAGAAAATTATGACAAAATCGACGTCTACACGATGGAAGTTGGATTCCGCCGTTCTTTAGCAAAATATACATATATTTCATCATCTCTATGGTTGAATACGACTTCAAGTCTTCCTTTTTTTCCTACCGTACTTATAATAAACCAGGTGCAAAACATGCTTTCTATAAGAACAAACAAAGACATTGGTTGGAAATAAAGGGCAAACGTATTCTTATATTTTAGAGAACTTATAAACATTGAACCGTTATGAACATTTCAGTATTACAGTACTCAAAACAAGAAAGGAAGCAACGGTTTGTTGTTGATAAAAGATTGATAGCTAGTCGTATTAAAAAAATGTGCATGGCAATATAGGTAGGCATCTATCATCAAAGCAATTCATCATTGACATGATATTTCGCAACCTTTACGGCGGTAAACTTATGCTGATCAACACAAACATGTAAAGAAAAAAATTAAATCAGCTGTATTGCTTTAGAAAAAGTAAAATGTTTTGCAAAGATTTATACCCCGAAAAGTGGAAAATGCGGGTTTTAATAACATGAATTACTCTTTTGCTTTGTAATAAACCAAAACCAAACCTAAAAGCCCCCTGTCACCTAAACCTAGCTTACTGTGAGCTTAAACCTTTGTATTAGAGTTTTCTACAGAAGTATTAGATAGTTTGTGATGTACTTAATAATAGTCAGTTAAAAAGAAGCACTTGATGACCTTTGATCTAAAAAACACCAAAGCCCAATGCAACAACACTCACGGCAAGTAACTTTTAGTACGTCATGGTTTATATGTTTAACGATTATTCAAATGTCAAAAAAATAAATAAATTAGAAAGTACTTAGTTGTAGGTTAGGCCTATTTTTTCGCTACTTTACTATTATCAACTAAAAATATAAAATAAAATAACCATAACAAAAAAAATATCAAACAGTGTAAAACAACGACACAGAGTTTAAACAAACACCAAACAGTGTAAAACAACGACACAGAGTTTAAACATAAATCCACAACAACCACCGAAACAAACAAAACCAAAAAATACCGACCTCACCCGAAAACAAATAAAATGAAAAGAAAACAACAAAAGTATATGATGTAGCTCAGAACACAAACCCGTGAAAGATTAATGAGATTAAAATTTCGAACTTGCTCTTCCTAAAACCTTGTCGCGAGTTCCTGTGTGTTGTATCATCTTGATAATTTAATTTCGTCGGACGTCATAACATCTAAAAACATACCCGTCGTTTCTTGGTGATTCTAATTACACATTTTATTTCACAGAATGCAGAAACGTGATGTAACATCCTGGATTATTGTTTTCGTTGTACAAAACTATAAAAATTATACACACAAGGCCACAGTAAATATTGTTCTTGTCACACCGTAAAGGATAGTATAGTGTTTGTAAAACACCGCAACACATTTTACAGGTTATATATAATACTTAAAGTATCACATCCACTAACTTACATTGTTTACAACTTGATCATTATTTTATTTCCGGCGCCAACTTGTAAAAAACAACTACATATAATCTTGCCAGATGTAACAACTCTGTTCCAACGAACGCGATGGTAAATTTTTTAAGACGTTCCAAATATGGAAACTGAGAAATCTACTTCATACACTGAATGTTTTAGAAGACCGTTTTTGTTTTGATACAATTTAATGTAAGTTTTTCAAAGCTAGAGCTACCTTATTAGTTAGGGGATGCTTAATAGTGACATAAGTAAAAGTAAAAGTGTTAGTAGTAGAAATAGAAGAAGTAACAGAAGTAGCAGCAGCAGCAGCAGTAGTAGTACCATGACTCCTGTCAAAAATTGAAAAGAGATTTCCAAACCGTGACTGCGCATTTTAAAACTATATCTAAATCCTTTCTTATGAGAAGGCGACGAAAATTTAAATACGAAAAAAAGTTAAAGATGACAAAAAGTTAAAAAGCCCAGCAGGCGAAGACAAACACAAACAGAGCAGGGAACAAAACCATTGTCTTGGACATTGGTCGAAAGATGAAAAGAGCTTTCTAAAACCTTGACTGCGCACTTTAAAACCAAACCGAGCGTTAAATCTGCGGGGACCTTTGGCGATCCCATAGTGAGAAAAGATTCCCGTAGTTGTCGCCCCTTCACGCAGTTCGGTACCCACTCCACCACAGACAGCCGTGAGGTCCACATAGAGGTATTGCGAAAACGGGACCCCATACCAAAACGAGGACGATAGGTAAGGGAAACTGCGTCTGTGTCCGTGTTGTAGTTGTAGTTGTAGTTGGTTTCACATCCAACATCAGCTCTATTCTGTGTACGAGCCCCATGACTGACGTCTGACATACTAAAATAAAGACGATAGGTGAGGGAATCTGCTTCGGGGTCCATGCAGTTGTAGTTTAGTTGAGTTGGTTTAGCATTCAACATCAGCACCATATTATTGTGGACGAACACCAAGACTGGCACTGACAATTTTATGTGCTACCACACACGAGACAAAGCGGGGATACCATGACTCCTCTCTCAGCCGGTCACATTATACTGGACACCGACCCAACCAGTAGGGAACGCAACAGCCAGGTTTCCTCTCTCTCTCTCTCTCTCTCTCTTTCCCCCTCACTCTCTATCCCTCCATTCTCTTTGCTACATCCTCTCTCTTCATCTCCCTCGTTCTCTCTACCCATCTCTCTTTCTCAACCTCACTATCTCCACCTTTACACTAGATCTCTGCTCTCTTTGCTACATCCCCACTCTCCCTCGCGTTCCCTCTCTCTCTCTCCTCTCCCTCTATCTCTTTTTCTATCCCCTCTTTCTTCCTTCCCCCTCTCTCTTTATCAACCTCACTATCTCCACCTTCTCACTAGATCTCTACCTCTGCACCTACACTCTCTTTGCTACATCCTCTCTCCATATCTCACTTTTTTTCATCCTCCTCCCTCTGCCTTTGTCTCCCCCCTCTTTCTTTCTCTCCCCTTCTCTTTTTTTCTCAATCTCACCATCTCCACCTTCTCACTAGATCTCTACCTCTCCACCTACACTCTCTTTGCTACATCCTCTCTCTTCATCTCCCTCGGTCTCTCTCACCCTCCTCCCTCTCTCTTTTTCAATCCCCTCTTTCTTCCTCTCTCCCCTCTCTTTCTCAATCTCACTATCTCCACCTTCTCACTAGATCTCTACCTCTCCACCTACACTCTCTTTGCTACATCCTCTCTCTCCAGCTCTTTCGCTTTCTCTCTCTCTCATTTCTCTCTCTTTTCCTATACCCTCTTTCTTCCTCTCCCCCTCTCTCTCTTTCTTAATCTCACTACCTCCACCTTCTCAACAAGATCTCTACCTCTCCACCTACATCTTCTCACTGTATCCCTCACTATCCATCACTCCATTCTCTTTGCTACATCATCTCTCTCGCTTTTTCACCCTCATCCCTCTATCTTTTTCTATCCCCTCTTTCTCACTAGATCTGTACCTCCCCACCCCAAGCTGCATAGCGGCGACAGGGCGATAACACGCCGTCCTAGAGATGAACGCGTTAACCAGAATGGACATAATTCGGTGTTAGCTGGTCGTCATGGAAACACGCGGGTTGAGGTGAGGGGAGGAGGGGAGGAGGGTGGGTGAGTGAGAATGATATAAATAGATAAATATACAGATAGATAGGTAGATAGGTAGAAAATAATAATACAATTTATTGCCTGTGGCGACTCTAGAGTTTCGAGCTACTGCTCTCTCCAGGCAACTTGTGCTTTCTGTTTGATAGATAGATAGATAGATAGACAGATAGATAGATAGATGGATAGATAGATAGATAGATAGATAGATAGATAGATAGAGAGAGAGAGAGAGAGAGAGAGAGAGAGAGAGAATGCATAGGGTAGAGAAAGAAAGGTAGAATGGAATATAGAGGGGGAGAACAGGCTCAAAGATTGTGAGAGATTGGTTGGTAGCCGGCTGAAGTTGCTGATCAATTTTATGTCTAAACTACGGACAAATTAACAGGATCAAATTACAAGACAGCGACCGAGGCAGAGATGGGGAAAGATAGTAAGAGAGAGAGAGAGAGAGAGAGAGAGAGAGAGAGAGAGTGTGATAGAAAGTAATATCCAAATGCCGTAAGTACGAGGACCCGCTACCTTAGAACGCGTCGTAAGCCTTCTTATTCATGTATTGTTATGACGCATCATAAGCCACGTCGACGTTGTACTTAATAAATCAATGATTTAAAAGAGCAGCATAGTGATAGCGACATAAATAATATTCTAGTATAGTACAATAGTTTAGAATAATCTAGTACTGTATCAATATTAACTTTATTTACTGTGAAATTACAACCCGTGTATATCCAACCCAAGTTAGTAATTTGATCCTGTTAATTTGTCCGTCCCTCTTTCCCCATCTCTGTCTTGCTTGTAACCCCCCCCCCCCCCCGTTTGTTACTATCAAACACATACTTTCCCTGTCTGTTCGTCTATCTCGCCCCTCTCTCTCTTCTTCACTTTCCTACCACCCTTTCTATCTTATTTTCCACCCAATCACCTACACGAGACGCGCCACGTTTTACAGAAGTTAAACTTATTGTCCACCCAATTAACCACATGAGACACCATCGAACTCTACAGAAGTTAGGCTTATTGTCCACCCAATTATCGACATTGCACGCATCGAACTCTACAAAAGTTAGGCTAATTGTCCACCCAATTATTGACATTGGACGCATCGAACTCTACATAAGTTAGGCTTATTGTCCACTCAATTATCGACATTGGATGCATCGAACTCTACAGAAGTTAGGCTTATTGTCCACCCAATTATCGACATTGGATGCATCGAACTCTACAGAAGTTAGGCTTATTGTCTACCCAATTATTGACATTGGACGCATCGAACTGTACAGAAGTTAGGCTGATTGTCCACTCAATTATCGACATTGGACGCATCGAATCTACATAAGTTAGGCTTATTGTCCACCCAATTATCGACATTGGATGCATCGAACTCTACAGAAGTTAGGCTTATTGTCCACCCAATTATTGACATTGGACGCAACGAACTTTACTGAAGTTAGGCTTATTGTCCACCCAATTATCGACATTGGACGCATCAAACTCTACAGAAGTTAGGCTTATTGTCCACCCAATAAACCACACGAGACACATACGTACTCAACAGAAGTTAGGCTTATTGGCCACTCAATTATTGACATTGGACGCATCGAACTCTACAGAAGTTAGGCTTATTGTCCACCCAATAAACCACATGAGACACCATCGAACTCTACAGAAGTTAGGCTTATTGTCCACCCAATCACCCACATGAGACACTATCGAGCCCTACAGATGTTAAGCTTATTGTCCACTTAATCGCCCACACTGGACGCATCAAACTCTACAGTAGTTAGGCTTATTGTCCACCTAATTATCGACATTGGACGCATCGAACTCTACAGAAGTTAGGCTTATTGTCCACCCAATTATCGACATTGGACGCATCGAACTCTATAGAAGTTAGGCTTATTGTCCACCCAATCACACACATGAGACACGCCACACAATACAGAAGTTAGGCTAATTATCCGCCAGTTTGATGCAGCCAAAAATAAAACGCACTACACTCTACATGGGTCCTGCTGCGCACCATTTCTGGGCGCGGATCAAAACGGCTCAGAGCTTTGTACGCCAATAACTCTAAATCTGGAGTTAGACTAATTGTCCATCCATCGACCAGGAATAAATGCACTGAACCCTACAGGAGTTAGACTAGTAGTCCACTTATATCCATCACGTGAAACGCACTGCACTGCACTCACCAGGGATCCGTCTGTGGACCATCTTTGTCCTGGATCAAAACAGCTTTGCGCTTTTTACGCTACAAATAGCTTTAACCTTAGGTTGTCCGGACATCTCAAAGCTATGGCACAAATCGATAGTTTCGCTTCATAAAGAGCAATACATAAAAACGAAATCCAATTTTTATATGAAGAATACATGTCTTTTATATGCTAAGACTTAACATGTTCAAAAAATATAAATGTACCACACAACAGTGAACAAGCAAATAAAAAAATAAAAAATAAAAATGGATATTTTATATACGGTCAAAGCATTGACTATTTACTCATAGTACTAAAAGAGTAAAAAACAAACAAACAACAAAACAGCAACAACCAAATACAAATACATATTCGATATTTCGCTGAATACAAGAACAATACATTAATTACATCATCAGACTAAAAAAGTTAAAAAAAAACCCACACCACACACACAAATTTACACAACAACAAGCCAAAAAAAAAAGATAATTCTCTCACTACATGAACAATACATTAGATTTGTTATGAGACTAAAAAAGGTTAAAGAAAAGGACAACGACAACAAACATTATAAAAAATCGATAGTTCGCTAAATACACAAACAATGATTTATTGTCAGACTCAGAGCAATGGAAAACTAAAAGGAAGAAGAAGAAGAAGAAGAATGTTGTTGTTGTTGTTGTTGTTGTTGTTGTTGTTTTGTTTGCTTTTGTGTAACTTTTCTGATGGATTTCCTTATAGGGGTGTGTGTTTTGCGATGACTGCTGTTGGTGGAGTTTTTTTGTATCTGTTTGCTATTGTCGTTGTTGCTGAAAGAGTTGTTTTTGTTGTTGTTGCTGTTGTTGTTGTTGTTGTTA
>RQTK01000153.1:368338-382427 GCA_003991915.1 Elysia chlorotica | reverse complement strand
GGCTTGGCCTCGGCCGCGCTCTCGTTGGCGATCGCCTCGTCGGCCTTGACCTTCTTGCTGGTCTCCTCCACGCTGGCCGACTCGGACTCTATGATGACCATCATGCGGTCAGTCTCCTCGGCGCTGACCACCAGCTGTGGCTGGAGCAGTTCTAGCTCTTCTTGCATTGTGGCCACCTGTGAACGTAGGGATGTAGGGGTTAAGTGGGTAGAAAGTGTCGTTTTATCTAACTTCTTGCATTGTGGCAACCTATGAACGTAGGGATGTAGGGGATTCAATGGGTAGAAAGTGCCATTTTATGTGACTAGACTATTGTAGAGAAAAAGTACGGACACAGGCGACCTATGAAAGTAGGGTTTCAATCGGTAGAAAGTGTCGTTTTATATGATTATTGTAGAGAAAATGTAGGGAGAAAGATGGGGTATAGGTGTCAGTGCTAGCTGGGACTGGTGCAGTTCTATCTCTTTTTGATTTGTGGCAACCTATGGAAGTAGGGTTTTAATGGGTAGAAAGTGTCATTTTATGTGACTATTGTAGAGAAAAAGTAGGGAGAAAGGTGGGGTATAGCAGTTCTAGCTATTCTTGCATTGTGGTGGCCACCTATGAAAGTAGGGGTTCAATTGGTAGAAAGTATCATTTTATGTGACTAGACTATTGTAAAGAACAAGTAGGGAGAAAGGTGGAGTATAGGTGTCAGTGAATCTATGCGCTCAGTCCACTCTGCGTTGACTGCTAGCTGGGACTGGTGCAGTTCTAGCTCTTCTTGCATTGTGGCAACCTATGAACGTAGGGATGTAGGAGTTCAGTGGGTAGAAAGTGTCATTTTAAATAACTTCTTGCATTGTGGCCACCTATGAACGTAGGGGTGTAGGGGTTCAGTGGGTAGAAAGTGTCATTTATAACTTCTTGCATTGTGGCAACCCATGAAATTAGGGATGTAGGGGTTCAATGGGTAGAAAGTGTCATTTATAACTTCTTGCATTGTGGCCACCTATGAAATTAGGGATGTAGGGCTTCAGTGGGTAGAAAGTGTCATTTATCTAACTTCTTGCATTGTGGCCACCTATGAACGTAGGGATATAGGGGGGTTCGGTGGGTAGAAAGTGTCAATTTTTGTGACTATTTTAGAGAAAAAGTACGGAGAAAGGTGGGGTCCAGGTGTCAGTGAATCTATGCACTCAGTCCACTATGCAAGTCCACTAACTGGAACTGGAGCAGCTCTAGCTCTTCTTGCATTGTGGCAACCTATGAGAGTAGGGGTTCAGTGGGTAGAAAGTGTTTTTTTATGTGACTAGACTATTGTAGAGAAAAAGTACAGAGAAAGGTGGGGTATAGATGTCAGTGAATCTATGCACTCAGTCCACTCTGCGTTGACTGCTAGCCCTAGCTCTTCTTGCATTGTGGTGGCCACCTATGAAAGAAGGGGTTCAATGGGTAGAAAGTGTCATTTTATCTAACTATTGTAGGGAAAAATAGGGAGAAAGACGGGGTATAGGTGTCAGTGAATTTATGCACTCAGTCCACTCTTTAGACATCTATGTGGACTCCACGTCTCCCTACTGCTATAACATATATTATTTGTGATTATCAACTGCCCAGTTACAACGGAAAGTGGCTGAAACCAGCTTCGCTGGACACCTATGCTATGAAAAGCCCAGCATGGTCAACTCTTCTGACTTCCGCTTAATGTAACAACGTATAACCAGATACCTCGCAGGTAGCAAACGCGAAAATCTCTAGACCTCTATCTAAAGCCTATTCCACTCTATTACTCTGACTTCTCAATATAGCCTATATAGTGCTAATGTTGAATGTTAAACCAACTCAACTCAACTCAACTCTGATTTCTATTTATTGGAATGGTAGTGTCATAATAAATGGCTACATTTCCACATTTAGTCTGCTAAACCAGTATGTTGTTGGTCTGATTATTGCAAGGTCGTCTGAGTTTTTGTTGTTGTTGTTTTTGTTGTCGAGCCCGGGCGATTTCGCTCCCTACTGGTTGGGTCGGTGTCAGTTTAATGTGACCGGCTGAGAAAGGAGTCAGGTCCAGGTTCGAGCCCGGGCGATTTCGCTCCCTACTGGTTGGGTCGGTGTCAGTTTAATGTGACCGGCTGAGAAAGGAGTCATGGTATCCCCACACTGTTCATGTGTGGCAGCACATAAAATTTCAGACGCATTCTTGGGGCCTGTCCAAATAAGCCTATATAGCATGCTTGGACGTTAAACCAACTCAACTAACAACAACAACAACAACAACAACAACAACAACAGACCTGGACCTTTTGCGTCGGAAGCCGATGTTCTACCCCAGGACCAGCAGCACCCGCTCCCTTTTTACGAGCGAAATCACCCGGATTCGGACCCGGACCTTTTGCGTCGGAAGCCGATGTTCTACCCCAGGGCCACCGCGCCCCCCGATCGTTTGAGTACTCTGACAAGACATTAGTTACCTGGGACGCGGCAAACGCCAGTTTCTCCAGTCCCACCACGTAGCGCCGTTTTCCCTTCATGGTCTCGTCCTGCTTGATCCTCAGCAAGTTCTTGAATGCGTTGATAAGCTCCAGGTAGGATGTGGGCGTCACGTAATTGTGTCTGCCTTGCTCCTCCAGGAATCTGGGGGCACATCAACAAAAATCGTTGGGGATTCAGAAATGCATATGGATGGAATGATGTGTCAGGTAGGTTTATCTAAAAACTCAACTATACTGTACAATGCCGCTATACAGCATTGGACATACAGGCAGAAACCCAGACGTCACTGGAACAAGACCAAGAATAATAAAAATAAGAACTCAAACAAAATCATCAAAACCAACAGTTAAGACATCAAAAATATAAACGTCAACAACATCAATGACATGAAAACAACACAACACCAACAGATACAAAAACAAAAACTCTAACAATATTTAACATCAACAAGAATAACAACAGCTGGACACCACAGACGCCTTCTCCTTGGCCTCGATGTCGGCGTGTTCCAGAAACTCGTTGACTACAGCCACAACAGGTACAACAACAACAAAGAACAACAGCAAATAGCGATAAAACAATAGCAACAACAACAACACTACTGACTTCGAGGAGGGTTATCTTGTTATGAGGTCATCTCTATAAATAAACCTATTGTCTACAAACACAAAAACCGCAAGAAAAACATCATAAACAACAACAACAACAACAACAACAACAACAACAACAACAACAATACCAACACGACCACCACCACCATCAACAGCACTGACTTCTCCGAGAGCTGCCTGGTGCTCTGATGGAAGTAGCGACAGATGGTCACCACAGACGCCTTCTCCTTGGCCTCAATATCGGCGTGTTCCAGAAACTTGTTGGCAACAGCCACAACAACAAGAACAACAACAACAAGAACAACAACAACCACAATAACAACATGACAACAGCAGCAAATAGCAACAAAACCCCCCAAAACAACAACATTACTGACTTCTCCGATAATTTCTTTGTCCTGATATCAGCTTTTTGAACAAACCTATTGTCTACAACCACAAGAAAAGGAACAACAACAATAACAACAACAGCAACAACAGCAGCAGCAACAACAACAGTACTGACTTCTCTGATAGCTGTCTTGTGCTTTGATGGAAGTAGCGACAGATGGTCACCACAGACGCCTTCTCCTTGGCCTCGATGTCGGCGTGTTCCAGAAACTCTTTGGCTACAACAACAACAACAGGAACAACAACAACAACAACAACAATAACAATAACAACAACAACAACAACAACAACAACAGCAAATAGAGACAAACAACAGCATCAACAGCAACAACATTATTGACCTATCCGAGAGTTATCTTGTCCTGAGGCCAGTTTTATGAAAAAACAATAACAACAACACTGACTTCTCAGAAAGCTGTCTGGTGCTCTGATGGAAGTAGCGACAGATGGTCACCACAGACGCCTTCTTCTTAGCCCCGATGTCGGCGTGTTCCAGAAACTTGTTGGCAACAGCCACAACAGCAAGAGCAACAACAACAACAACAACCACAATAACAACATGACAACAGCAGCAAATAGCAACAAAACCCCCCAAAACAACAACATTACTGACTTCTCCGATAATTGCTTTGTCCTGATATCAGCTTTATGAAAAAACCTATTATCTACAACCACAAGAAAAGGAACAACAACAACAACAACAACAACAACAACAACAACAACAACAGTACTGACTTCTCCGAGAGCTGCCTGGTGCTCTGATGAAAGTAGCGACAGATGGTCACCACGGACGCCTTCTCCTTGGCCTCGATGTCGGCGTGTTCCAGAAACTTGTTGGCTACTCGGGCCAAGGCGTCATCCGGCCACGCCTGAAATAGACACATTGCCTTCTCCTTGGCCTCGATGTCGGCGTGTTCCAGAAACTTGTTGGCTACTCTGGCCAAGGCGTCATCCGGCCACGCCTGAAATAGACACATCGAGTCCGTGTTGGTGGCATAGACTTAAGATTTTTTTTTATATAAATATAGCTCACATTCCATTTATACAGGGAGCGTTGCGCGGTGGCCCTGGGGTAGAACATCAGCTTTCGACACAAAGGGTCCGGATTCGAGCCCTTGTGATTGCGCTCCCTACAGGTTGGGTCGGTGTCAGTTTAATGTGACTTACTGAGCCAGGAGTCATGGTATCCTCGCCCTGTCTCGTGTGTAGCGGCACATAAAATTGTCATACGTAAGTCTTGGGGCCCGTCCACAATATAACATATATAGTCCTGATGTTGGACGTTAAACCAACTCAACAACAACAACAGCGGGTGCTCACTGTATCGCAATGAACAAAGGGAAACAACCAATGTTATATTAGACCACTGGCATTGTTAGAATGAAAGAAAGATTAAACAAAGGTAGTTTCGTATTTGGTCTAGATAGCGTCCACGTTGTTGTAACTTAGTTGCTGTAAACTTTGTGCCGTTTTCCTCTCCTCCTGACAAGGGAACATCTCAACATTCACCTTATTTCTTCATTGAACTGAATGTAAATGAATGAAATGAAATGAAATGAAATGAATAATGTTCATACTGAGTTTTCACCGAGGTTTAAAAAATGAAGCAACCACTTTAGTCATCTTAAGCCATCTACGTAACATCCTCTCTTTTTTAACACTGTCTGATGGTATAGTGCAAGCTTATGGGCGAAGCTCTCTAATTCGCAACTGTCAAATATGGAGTGCAAAGTCTATAATACACGCTCAACCACTCCTCAAGAAAACGTCACCCTCCCCGATCATCACTCTGAAACTCTCACCTGGAACCAGTCAATGGTGCAGCAGTTGATGAGCGATGGGAACAGCCTCAGCCTGTTCCTGAACGCATCCCCTATGGGGCTGAACGCGATGATGATGTGGAGGTTCGCCTTGCACTGACTCACGAAGAACGCGAAGAGTGCCAAGGGACTTAACTCTGCGTTCTTGTCTCCGGACGCTTTGGCAGCGGCGACTCGAACGGCCTTAGGATGGGGGAGAAGGAGGGAGGAAAAGGGAGGGTGGAGGAGGAGGGAGGAAAAGGGAGGGTGGAGATGGTGGGAGAAAAAGGGAAGGTAGAGAAGGTGGGAGGAAAAGGGAGGGTGGAGAAAGATGAAGGAAAAAGGAGGGTGGAGAAGGAGAAAGCAAAAGGGAGGGTGGAGAAGGAGAAAGCAAAAGGGAGGGTGGAGAAGGAGGGAGGAAAGGGGAGGGTGGAGAAGGAGGGAGGAAAAGGGAGGGTGGAGAAGGTGGGAGGAAAAGGGAAGGTGGAGAAGGAGGCAGGGAAAAGGGAGGGAGGAGAAGGATGGAGGAGAAGGGGGGGGAGAAAGATGGAGGAGAAGGAGGGTGGAGAAGGAGGGTGGAGAAGGAGGGAGGAAAAGGGAAGGAGGAGAAGGAGGAGGGGAAAAAAGGGAGGATAGAGAAGGAGGGAGAAAAAGGGAGGGAGGAAAAGGGAGGGTGGAGAAGGAGGGAGGAACATGGAAAGTGGAGATGGAGTGAGGATAAGGGAGGGTGGAGAAGGAGGGAGCAAAGGTGAGGATGGAGAACGAGAGAGAAGAAAGGAGGGTGGAAAAGGAGGTAATAAAAGGGAGTGTGGAGAAGGAGGGAGGACAAGGGAGGGTGGAGAAGGAGGGAAGAAAAGGGAGGATGGAGAAGGTGGGATGTTAAGGGAGGGAAGAGGAGAAGGGATTTAAAAGGATGGTGGAGGAGGGAGGAAAAGGAGGGAGGAAAGGGGAGGATGGAGAAAAACTGTTATCAACAAACTGGTCTACCTGGTGTTAATCTATCCACAACGTAGAAGCTACACCGTATTTTGGGGGAGGAGAAGGAGAGAGAGAAAGAGAGGATGGGGAAATACGGTTATCGACAAATCGGTCGTCATTTTGTAATCTATCCATAATGTAGAAGCTACACCGTATTTTTTCTCTTTTTCTCATCAAACATTTTATTTTCCAATCCACATCTCTGCCTTCCCCGATGATCCTACATAACCTCCCACCGATCCCAGTTAGTATAAATAGTATGGCTCTGTGCATTTATCGGAAAAATTCTCAGTCCTATTTCACGATCGGGCAATATTGTTTGTTGGATATTGCCATATACCTCCCAAATGACTAACCAACCAACCAACAACTTACAAACCACCCACCATTCTACCCACCCAAACAACCAACCAACCAACCAACTGCCTATACCTCCATGATCTCTGCCTTCTCCTCGGGCGAGAAGAGGTTGGGCACCTCTCCAGAGTTGAGCAGTGCGTCGATGTCTTCCAGGAACCGCTCGTTCTTGATCTGGGTGTCCGTGATCAGGAAGGTGGTGGCAATTCCCTTGCCACCGGTATCTTTAAGCACAGACTGGGGTGTACAGAGATAGGCCTCGTCGTAATTATGGTGGTAGAAGTAGTAGTGGTAGTAGTAGTAGTAGTAGTAGTAGTAGTAGTAGTAGTAGTAGTAGAAGTAGTAGTAGTAGTAGTAGTAGTAGTAGTAGTAGTAGTAGTAGTAGTAGTAGTAGTAGTAGTAGTAGTAGTAGTAGTAGTAGTAGTAGTAGTAGGTTAGAAGGGACAGCCACAAACCTAGATCTAGCTTGAGACCAACAGATAAGACAAATAGACAAAGACACATTTTAAGACAAATGACATGGACGGGGATCGAACCCGCACCTTCTACTCGGCACCCATAAGCCTTGCCAAGGCGAAGACCAGTGTGCTTAACCACTCTGCCATCGGCTTTCACAAAAATGAAAGCTCCTGTCAGAGGACTTTACACACGGCTTGCCTTGACTGAGAAATCGTACTTTGCTGAGTTAGACCTGTCCAAGTTTTTATTACAGAACGTGAACAAACTAGTTTCTCTATAGGATCCCGAAGTATTCATGTTAGACAGAATAAATAATAGAATTATGATACAGAGAAGCAGGCCAACAACTATAGAGGCTTTAACAGACGGAGCTAGACCTAGGGACCAAATAATGATGCTAGCGACTGAGGGATCGACTGAGGGAATAAGGTGAAAATAGGTTAGAAGGGACAGCCACAAACCTACGTCTAGCTGAGACCAACACATAAGACAAGTAGACAAAGACTCATTTTAGACTGATTGTAAAAGTGGTAGTAGTAATGGTATAAGTAGCTGCAGAAAAAGCAAGAGCAGTAGTTGTAATAATTGATTAATATCATTGTTTCACAATAAATAACAGATAGAAGAGAAGCACCACCTTGATGTCATCCCGCCATTCATTCAAGCCGTAGTTCTTGGTGATTTCGGGCTGGAACACCTTCTGCCCAGCCATGAAGGCGGCGAGGCGAGTGAGCGACTGACGCCCGCTCCCCCCTACCCCGACCAGGAGTCCGTTGCCAGCCGGCTGCAGGAGGATGCGACAAATGCGGGACAGGTGTTCCAGTACATACCTGTGGCATAGTCCAGGGGAGGGACACGGGGGGTGGAACATTAGCAAGGGCTGCGTAGGGAAATGATCATAACCACAGATGTCTATCTGCTATTAATAGACATAATTATGTGATTATAACATATTATCTTGTAGACGTAATATTATTATAAATTGGAACTCTTCCAATATTTATTTGAAAAGAACTATACGTTCGTTTAGGGCCATGTTTAGACTTATATTTAGTACAGCTTAGGTACTGACAAGTGGTTCATACGATAAAGGCTCAAAGACTTATGGATGACAAACAAGAAAAAACAAATGTCGTAAGAAGAGCAGGCACAGGATAAAAATATCCTTTCTAGAATCAGGACAAAACAAGTCAAGTTTTTTTGGGCTTGTCTTACGCTGATATAATTTAGAATAAACTATTACAATTGTACAACAATGAATGGAAAGAGAACGAGAGGCAGTCAACAGGGTTAGAAGACAAAATCCAACCAAAAATCTGCCTTTACGCAATGTCGAGGAGGGCGCATTGGTCCTGGGTAGAACATCGGCGTCCGAAGCAAAAGGTCCGTGGTTCCAGCCCTGGCGATTTCGCTCCCTACTGGTTGGGTGGGTTTCAGTATAATGTGACCAGCGGAGACAGGAGTCCATGGTATCCCCACCCTGTCTCGTTGTGTGGCAGCACATAAAATTGTCCAACCTCAGTCTTGGGGCCCGTCCACAATATAGCCTATATAGTGCTAATGTTGGAGGTTAAACCAACTTAATAACAAGCCTCTGTCTGTCTGTCTCACTCTCTCTGTCACACTCTCTCTCTCTCTCTCTCTCTCTCTCTCTCTCTCTCTCTACTACAACTAGGTAGTAACATCGCCTTGCCCTTGTTCTTACGTATTACTGACCTGAATATGACTAGGTTCATGGGCGTCTTGTGAGTCTGGTTGTACTCGTCCAGACATAGGGTGGCCACTGAGGAGAAGTTGTCCAGCGACAGAATCTCCTGGTACACACGCATCTCGGGAGGAAGGTCCGGGTTGATGAAGTTCCCGAAAATCAGGCTGGACAGGGTGGTGTCCGTTATCTGGTAATGTGAGGTAAGGTGAGGTAAAGTATAAAGCTTTGGTGTGGAAAATTATCTGGTAATGTGAGGTAAAGTAGAGAGAGAGAGAGAGAGAGAGAGAGAGAGAGAGAGAGAGAGAGAGAAGATGTCGGATGTTCTGGGAAGATGGATCGGGGGAAACAAAGGTATCGCCCTGGTCGTAAAATTTGAGAACAGAGAGATGGGAAGAGACATGGACACTAACGCCAACCTCTCTCTCTCTCTCTCTACTACAACTAGGTAGTAACATCGCCTTGCCCTTGTTCTTACGTATTACTGACCTGAATATGACTAGGTTCATGGGCGTCTTGTGAGTCTGGTTGTACTCGTCCAGACATAGGGTGGCCACTGAGGAGAAGTTGTCCAGCGACAGAATCTCCTGGTACACACGCATCTCGGGAGGAAGGTCCGGGTTGATGAAGTTCCCGAAAATCAGGCTGGACAGGGTGGTGTCCGTTATCTGGTAATGTGAGGTAAGGTGAGGTAAAGTATAAAGCTTTGGTGTGGAAAATTATCTGGTAATGTGAGGTAAAGTGAGGTAAAGTATAAAGATTTGGTGTGGAAAATTATCTGGTAATGTGAGGTAAGGTAAAGTAAAGTATTAAGATTTGGTGTGGAAAATTATCTGGTAATGTGAGGTAAGGTGAGGTAAGGTATTAAGATTAGGTGTACAAATATGAGATGGAAGTGATGTGAAGTAGATGAGACAAGTTAAGAGGAGATGGTATAAGATGATATGATATGTGATGAGGTGAAATTACATTATATATAATAAATGTAGATAAGATAAGATGATACACACTATTTTGATCTATTTGAGGAAAAATCTACGTGCCTCTAAACATGGGGGTGGTCGTGTCAACCATAGGTTAAAGTGTTATCAAAGACAAAAGCTGTGTCTTTACAAAAACTTATTTTAGGTATCGTGAAAACAATTAATAGTTATCAGTTTGAATCTATAGTCATGATTATTCAAATATTTCACTGTTTTAGTGTGAGTAGTGGTAGTAGTAGTAGTAGTAGTTCTCTCTCTCTCTCTCTGTCTCTACTACAACTAGGTAGTGACATCGCCTTGCCCTTGTTCTTACGCATTACCGACCTGAATATGACGAGGTTCATGGGCGTCTTGTGAGTCTGGTTGTACTCGTCCAGACAGAGGGTGGCCACTGAGGAGAAGTTGTCGAGGGACAGGATCTCCTGGTACACGCGCATCTCGGGAGGAAGGTCCGGGTTGATGAAGTTCCCGAAAATCAGGCTGGACAGGGTAGTGTCCGTTATCTGGTTATGTGAGGTAAGGTGAGGTAAGGTATTAAGCTTTGGTGTGGAAAATTATCTGGTAGTGTGAGGTAAGGTGAGGTAAAGTATAAAGCTTTGGTGTGGAAAATTATCTGGTAATGTGAGGTAAGGTAAGGTAAGGTATTCAGATAAGGTGTACAAATAACAGATGGAAGTGATGTGAAGTAGATGAGACAAGTTAAGAGGAGATGGTATAAGATGATATGCGATGAGGTGAGATGATATAAAATGACATCATTCGAGGTGATAAAAAGTAGGGTAAGATAATATGAGTTGAAATGAGATCAGATGGTAAAAATGAGATGAGATGGGATAAGATAAAGTAAGATGAGACAATTTGAGTTCAGAGGAGATGTGACAGGATAAAATGAGATGAGTAGTAATAGTTGTAGTAGTAGTTGTATTAGAGAGCTCTCTTCTTTTCCTTACGTTCTAGAAGACCGTAATAAGTTATTTACGATCACTTACCTTCTTCTCGTCCGGTGCTAATAGATGAGTAAACAGAGCATCTGACTTCAGTTTGAAGATGTTGAGCAACAGAGTGCATACATGTCTGAGATGTGAAAAATTATGGTTTATGTGTGTGTGTGTGGGGGGGGGGGCGGTCGGGAAGTGGAGAAGAAAAGTCTTTTTTTGTGTTTTGTGAAATTGATAAAGTTGAGAAATATACTAGTACTATCGACATCTTTAGGAGACTTAATGATGTGGATCGGAAGCGCAATCAAAGTTAAGTTTTTGCAATATTTTAGTGATTCCTCAATCATGTATACATCTTTAAGTGGTTGGAAGCAAAGAGGGAACAAAATTTACTTAGACACATTTGAGTCTGTGAAATAAAAAAGAAAATAACATGAACTTTATAATGGTGAAAAGCACCCCTGTTTACGTTTCATCCTACAGCTCAATTGGTGTCTACTACTATAGGCGGTTTATTCATTTATCAACCTTTGTTTATTTCTAGCGTCTTTTACTCTTTTGTAAACAACTAAAAGACGCTAACCATTAACCTAACTGCGGAGGCTTGTCACAACAGCAAAGCAAAATATGTCGTACAATTGAATTGAAACAACAACAACAACAACAACAACAACAACAACAACAACAACAACAACAACAGCAACAACAACAACCTGGAAATGATGCATAGTAAATAACGAGATGATGGACATTAGGAAACCTTACATTTGTGGTACATCAAATAGTAGGAAATTAGGCGGCGGGTTTCAGAATCTATCAAACTTTTTAGGCTCCCAAATGTTTGCATTACGTCAGCACTGATTTTAGTGTGAGCAATATGAAGCGACGCCCAGCTACTGGGTTTGATCTTGCAAACTATCATCTATTAGTGGGTCTAAAGCGACACTCGGGAGGCATAGCGTTTGAAGATTAAAGTGAAATTGAAGACGTGAATAGTTAGTATTCTGTGCCTAGAACCATATTTAATCTTTGACCTTGCAGACTGCCCTCTCTTAGTGGGTCTATAGCGACACTTGGGAGGCATAGCGTTTGAAGATTGAGGTGATCTAGTTGTAGACCTAAATACTACTTATAGCTAGTATTCTGTGCCTAGAACCATATTTAACAAATGTGGCATTATATATGCTTCCGTTACCTTGGTAAAGCTGCATTTATCACCGTGAGAGCTATTTTGAAAAATGTCTAACAGGTAAGTGTATCTTGTATGCACATTTGAAATAGTTCAAAAATAATATATGTATATACATATATATTATTTAAAGACACATTAATTTTCTCAGTACTTCTGGGACGTTTCGTTTATTTTTTCCCTCCATTTCTAGATTGTAAATCATAGGAAAAATTATCTTGATAACTTAGGCGTGTGGTGTGTAGTGTGTAGTGTGTAGTGTGTAACTTACTTGAATAGCCACTCTCTGTCCTCTTTATCCGTCAGTCTGTCATAGAAGACGCGGAACACTTCATGCACCCACAGTCTGAGGGATAAACAGACACGTTAAAACCAAATTAGTCAAACTATAAAGAGTTAAATGACACGCAAAATAAACAGAACAAAAACAAATTAAACAAACTCTACAAAGAACGGAAAAACCATATTAATGTGATTTGAAAGGCTCAATCTCTATGGATAAAGATCAGAAGCTAATCCATTGTGTTTAAGATCTTGTATAAAGTTGTGTCACTATAAAAGTAAAACACAAAGCATCAAAGAGCAAATCACTAAACAAGCAAATGAAAACTATGCCGATACTCATGTCTGTTAATGGTTTGTTTTGTATGGATGAAAAGAGCGAACGTCGTTACTTTTTTAAAGATCTTTTCATTTCCCCAAAGATACGTTCTTGTACTGCAGCTAGTTCATACCATTGAGGTAAACCCCGAGGATAACACGAGTGAAGTCTCGCAGGTTGTGAGACTTGATAACCAACCAACCAACCAACCTACTAACCATCAAACCAACCGACACAACAAAATACAACCAAAGCCACCACCCCAACCGAACAAAACGTTCTTGTTCTGTATATCCTGATAAATTCCTGGAAAATCTCGCAGGTTGGACATGAAGTGAGATTTTATATCCAACCACCTACCCACCAACCCAACCAACCAATCAATCGATCAACCACCCATATAGCTTATCAACCAACCAATCAATCAACCACCCAACTAACTTATCCACCAACCAATCAATCAATCAACCACCCAACTAGCTTATCAACCAATCAACCAACCAACCAACCAACCAACCAACCAACCAACCAACCAACCACCCAACCAGCTTATCAACCAAACAATCAATCAACCACCAACCACCAACCAACAAACCAATCAATCAACCACCCAACTAGCTTATCCACCAACCAACCAACCAACCAACCAATTGATCAACCACCCAACTAGCTTATCAACCAACCAACCAACCAACCAACCCACCTGGCAAAGACGTTCTTGTCCTGTAGCTCGTTCTTCTTGATGAGGCAGACGCCGAGGATGACCCTGGAAAAGTCTCGCAAGTTGAACACATAGTGAGACTTGTTTGGCGTGGGCAGCAGACTGGACATTGCGGCTTTGTAGACTTCCATAGTGGCTTGGACCATCTGTTGACCCATGGCCACGAAGTCCATCGTGCATTCCTGGCCCTGGTGGAGGGTACGGGGAAGATATACGTTCGGATTGATTGGTGTGTTAGTGTTTAACAAATACTTTGAAAACCCTGATACACCATGGACGATGGTACTACATTTAAATTCATTTTGTATTGGATATCTGTTATTACGAATATACAAATAGAGACTTGCCTGAAAATCCATGGTATATTCGTGGTGTTGGTGATGGGCGATGGTGCAGATAGGTAATAGTAGGGGACTAGGTAATACTGTAAGATTCTTTACTAAGTGTTTGGAAAATGCAGTGAAAACTTGATAGTAAATGGTGGTTTTGTAAACTTTCATGGTGTTTTAGACCATTTGCTGACAAATGTTCGTCCATGGTGCACTCATGGCCTTGTTAAAAATACATATTAGTAGTGTTTAACAAATGCAGTCAAACTCTCATATAAAAGGGACGATGGGACCACAGTCAAATTCATGTTACTTCGATAAGCCCCCAAAAGAAGACATATACCCCAAAAGTCCACGAAGCACTTTTGGCTCTAGTGATAGGTGAGAGTGTGTAAATACACGTTGTGAGTTATTGAGTGTTTAGTAAATTCAGTGAAAACCTGGTATAACATGGTGGCTTAGGACTATGTGCTGATCCATGCCCGATAAGTCATCCCCCTTTCTTTCACTTCTCCCCCCCCCCCCCCCCTCGCGTCCCCCCCCCCCCCCCTTCC
>RQTK01000153.1:332715-366603 GCA_003991915.1 Elysia chlorotica | reverse complement strand
AAAAAGAAAGAGAGAGAGAGAGAGAGAGAGAGAGAGAGAGAGAGAGAGAGAGACAGACAGAGAGATAGACAAAGAGAGGGGAGAAATATAAAGAGATGCACATACATGAATTTGGTGAGAATGAGAGTTGGGTGAAACCTCCAGGTTAAATCTGTTCTAATGAAGGATATGTGGGTTAAATTGAATGTCCACCAGCTTCAGCTTGGAGGTGTCCTTCAGGTCGAACCTGGTGCAGGAGGTTGGGAGGGAGAGGTAGAGGCGGTGGAGAAAGACAGAGGTTGGCAGTGATAGTATGAGAGATACAGGGGATGGAGAAAGAGAGAGCTAAAGGTAAGGAAGAGAGAGAAAGATGGAGAGTGAAAAGGAAGCGGTAGTGGAGGAGTGAGGAATTGGAATGTTTCCTTCTGGTCAAATCCGGTGCAGGGAAAAGTGGGAGGGAGGAAATGAGTTTGGTGAGAGTCAGAGTTGGGTGAAAGATGGATAGAGGGAGAGAGAGAACAGAGATAGAAAAAGAGAATGGAAGAGATAAACAGCGGCAGAGACATGATATTATGAGAGTGTGTGTGTGTGTGTGTGTGTGAGAGAGAGAGAGAGAGAGAGAGGTAAGGAGGAGAGAGGGCGAGACAGACAGGGGAGAGGGTGAGAGTGATAATGTGCGAGGGGATGGAGAAAAAAAAAGAGAGAGAGAGAGTTAGAGGTAAGGAGGAGAGAGAAAGATAGAGAGTGAGGAGGGATGATACAGAAACGGAGTTAGGGAATTGGATGTGTCCTTCAAGTCAAACCTGTTTTAATGAGGGATATGAGGGTTAGATTGTGAGAGTGAGAGAGAGAGAAGAGAGATAGAAAAAGAGATGGAACGAGATAAACAGATAGAAAGAGAACAGAGAAATAGATAGAGAGGAAATTCATAGACATAGGCAGGGTAAAGGAGACATACAGATGGAGGCATGATAAGAGTCAGAAGACTGCTGGATACAGACACAGCCTTGCAGAGAAAACTGTTACAGCCTTAAACCCCAGCGTGCCCTACCAGTGGCCGTGGTCTATGAACATCCTGAGCAGCTCTAGCGGGGGCTGCGCGCCGTAGATCTCCTTCTGGGGCATGCTCATGTCGTCCACGAAGATGACGCACCGCTTGCCCGGCCTGGGCCCGTACACGCCCCTGCGGCGCCGGTCCAGCCTCGACATGATGATGTCCTGCCGGGGATAGGGGACAGTACGGGGGAATAATAACGGATTGTAATGTGGGATAGGTGGCAGTACGGGGGAATAATAGCGGATTCTCATGTGGATAGGGGACAGTACGGGTGAATAGTAAGTAGTGTCTGAAGATGGCTAAGTATATGGTCACGACTTGATGATGTCCTGACGGGAATAGGGGCCAGTACGGCGGAATAATAACGGATTCTAATGTGAAATAGGGGACAGTACGGGGGAATAATCTAATGTGGAATAGGTGGCAGTGCGGGAAAATAGCAACGCATCCTGATGTAGGTCAGGTGGAAGTACCGATGAATAACAAGTAGTGTCAGTGCTATGTAGAAACCTTAGTATATAGTCACGACTTGATGATGTCCTGCCTGCGATAGGGGACAGTACGGGGGAATAGTAACGGAATGTAATGTGGGATAGGGGACAGTACGGGGGAATAATGACGGAATCTAATGTGGAATAGGTGACAGTACGGGGGAAAAATAACGGATTCATATGTGGAACAGGGGACAGTACGGGGGAATAGTAACGGTATGTAATGTGGGATGGGTGGCAGTACGGGGGAATAATAACGGATTCATATGTGGAACAGGGGACAGTACGGGGGAATAACAAGTAGTGTCTGCACTATGTAGACGGCTAAGTATATAGTCGTTACTTGATTATCTCCTTTTGGGAATTACGACGGAACATCATCATCATCAACACCACCACCAACACCATAATTATTATCATTATCGTAACTATCATCATCATAATCATCATCACCACCATCATCCTTCACCTCTCTCTCCTCCTCCTCCTTCTCCTCCTCCTCCTCATCAACATCATCATCTTCATCATCATCATCACCATCATCATCATCATCATCATCATCATCATCATCATCATCATCATCATCATCACCATCATCATCATCATCATCATCACCACCATCATGTCCCACCTGCGTCTGGTTGGCACTGCTCTGGGCGGAGAACGTGATGATGGTGGCGAGGAACTTGTCCGGCGGCAGCTCGTTCATCATCTTTCGCGACACGTAGGCGCTCTTTCCAGTGCCAGTAGGGCCGATAAACAGGAGTGGTCTGAGTTGGAATATACAGGTGTAGGGGAGTTAGGGTGTTAGTGTGTTATAGTATTAGTGTGTGTGTGGCAGTTCTTTCATCATCTTTCGCGACACTTAGGCGCTTTTCTCAGTGTAAGTAGGGCCGATTATCAGCGGTGGTCTCGATAACTCGATAAACAGCAGTGGTCTGGGTTGAAATAGGTGTGGGGAGTTAGGGTGTTAGTGTGTTATAGTATTAGAGTGAGGTGTTTGTGTGTGTGAGCTGCTCTTGCATCATATTGCGTGACACGTAAGCGCTCTTCCCAGTTCCTCTAGGGCCTATAACCAGCAGTGGTCCGAGTTGAAATGGGTGTCGATGAGTTAGGGTGTTAATGTGTTATAGTATTAGTGTGGGTTGTTTGTATGTGTTTGAGCAGCTCGTACATCATATTGCGTGACACTTAGACGCTCTTCCCAGTACCCCTAAGGCCGATAAGCAGCAGTGGTCTGAGTTGAAAGGGGTGTATATGTAGGCGGGGAAAGGTGTTTGTTATAGTATTAGTGTGGGTTGTTTGTGTGTGTGTGAGCAGCTCGTACATCATATTGCGTGACACCTAGACGCTCTTCCCAGTACCCCTAGGGCTGATAACCAGCAGTGGTCTAAAGAGAGAGTGGAATAGGTTTATTTTTAATGTGTTTGTGTTGTAGTTGGTGCATCATCTAGCGAAACAAGTTGAGATGATTTGTTTGCTTAACGCACTATAAAGGTTAAATTGTGGACGGGTTTCGAGACACGTACGCGCTTTTCTCAGTGTTTATAGGGCCAACCTGCAGCAGTGGTCTGGGTTGAAATGGATGTGGGGGAGTTAGGGTGTTAATGTGTTGTAGTATTAGATCTATTGTGAGGTGTTTGTGTGTGTGACTAGCTCGCGCATCATCTTGTGTGACACTAATGCCATTGACCCCAGGGCCGATAACCAGCTGTGGCCTGAAGGGAGAAGGGAACTCGTCTTTTTTTATTTTTTTTATTTGGAAGTGTGTTAGTGTTGCAGTTCGTGCGAAACACGTTGGCTTGAGTTGAGTTTTTTGCTTAACGTCCCACGTCAACTCTATAAAGGCCATAATTATTGTGGACGAGTTTCGAGACACGTAGGCGCTCCTCTCAGTGTCTGTAGGGCCAACCAGCAGCATTGGTCTATACCCTCGTCTCCTCCTACCTGCCAGATGCAATGTGAAGAGAGGAGAGAGAGAGAGAGAGAGAGAGAGAGAGAGAGAGAGAGAGAGGTTGTATAGATAGAAAAATAAACAGACAACTACTCACCGAGGCCTGCGACAGATCCATCGTCTCGAAGACCATGGTCATCACGTTGGACATCTGGATGATCTCGCCGGACATGTCCATGATGTAGCTGTATCTAACCGTGTCTGAAGTCGGTACCAGCATCTCTCGAATGTTCACGGGACCGCTGGCCCCACCGTCGGATTTGATCAGAGTGTTCCAATGGAGCCAGGCTCCGCGGCCTTTTTTCTATAGACAGAAAAAAAAATGTGCAGAATGATAAAGAAATATATTTCAAGATTTTTTTTTACACAGAGACAGTTATAGGATGATACACACGGCCTATTAAAGTATTACTTTAACAGGTTTTTCACATCAATAAAAACACAACAATAAGAAGAAGAAGAACAACAACAGCAACAACAACAACATCAACAATAATCACCACCACAAAAACAAAAACAACAACAACAACAACAACAACAACAACATA
This sequence comes from Elysia chlorotica, assembly GCA_003991915.1. Taxonomy (NCBI): domain Eukaryota; kingdom Metazoa; phylum Mollusca; class Gastropoda; family Plakobranchidae; genus Elysia; species Elysia chlorotica. Next base: position 362,574 of record RQTK01000153.1, on the reverse strand, counting down.
AAAACCAACAAGAAAAGAAAAGAAAACAAAAAACAAAAAACACTACTACCTTTCTGTCTTTAGAAACATAAATAGTATGATAGTCATGGACTTATCAAAGTATTTCATACACGAATTTTTTTCGATCTTTCCAATAGTAAAAAAAAACCCCAACAAAACCTTATATTTTTAATATACAGACATTATCAGTGAATGATAGTACTGGATTGTTAAGTCATATATCACCATTACTTTTATTCCAGTCAAATTAAACATGCAATCTTTTCTCATAACAGTAATAAAGTAAAGTGTTGTTGCTTAGCGCACAGCGTCAGTACTATATAAACTATTATTGTGTACGGCCCCCAAGACTAAGGCCTGACAAGTTTACATGCGGCCATAAAAAAACAACGACCCCGCCTCAGCCGGTCACGTTAAACCGACACAAACCCAACCAGCAGGGAACGAAGTCGCCAGAGCAGGGCTCGAACCACGGACCGTCTGCGCCGAAAACCGATGTCCTATTGCAAGGCTACCACCCCCACCCCCCAAATAATAATAGACCTGGAAAGTACCGGTAATACATTTACACCAATTACAGGCTTGTCTTACAGTCAGATAAAAACGATACAGCAGCATTTTGCTATATAAACATAATATTGAATTTTAGTCACGTCTGTTTACAGTAAACATAAGCAAATAAAGCACCGGGACTTTTTTTTAAGGCGAAGTAAATATAGATTGTCATGGACTTTTTATTGATAGCACGAAATCAGACAATAATCTGCCGATAGTGGGACTCAATCTTTGGGCCTCCCGTTCTGGAGAACAACGCTCTATCACTTGAGCCAGTTCGCCCCCCCCCCCGCGCCGCCCCCCCCCCCCCCCCCCCCCCCTTTTCCAACAGCACGAGCGCACGTTTTTCTTAAAAAATGAATTGTCGGTAGTTACAGTCTCGTCCAATTCAAAAGCTAAGGTTCTAGATTGTACGTGGACTCATTTGGTTCATACTTCAACAAATCTTTTCCCCATATCATAATTGCAGATAGCGGAGAACTTTAAAAGATACATTAACAAATGTCAATATTTCTTTTTGTAACAATTGTCATGAATATAAACCAAGAAAATTGCAATGGGAAAATAACCGTTTGATCTTTCGATAGAGCGAGAGAGCGCGGAGATAGTTAGAATATGATAGATAGCGTTAAGAAAGATTGTCTTTTTCTATATTTAATGTCTCCTGGAATCTTTGGAAAGACCTTTTATAATTTTATAATAAAAGTGCTCTTACTTAACAGAGCTTTAAATCTAGTTAATTCAACTCATCATTGAACATTTTCAAATTTATATGGGTATTTTTAATTGACAGTTAAACTATTGTCTCAACAATAATTTCAATTCAGCTGTTAATAAACCAGGAAAGTCGTGTAAAAAAAGGGGGTGGAGGGATTATGGGGTAGGAAAGGAAATATTGAAGAGTAAACTGGCTTTCGTGGTAGAGTGCTCTAATAAAAGGGGTTGGGGGTTAGGGGGGTAGGTAGGGGAAAATTGAAGAGTGAACTGGCTTTCGTGGTAGAGCGCTCGGACTCAAAATAGACGAGCTGGTTTCTGTCACTCAATCCTGCACAATAATTATTCGTCGGCTATTTTTCTCGTCCAGCTGGTTAGGACGGTGTCAACATAAAAGTTTAAACAGATTGAAATCCTGGCATCCCCGCTTTTATTTTGTGTGACAGCACGTAAAATTTCCAATCGGTAACTTAAGGACTGGTCCTCGATGATTATAACCCAACTAAAGCAAACAGCAGGGAAAAATCTGTGTGAAACTCACGTCATAGAAACAGTCAAATTTTAGGACCCGTCTTCGGTGATTATCCCAGACTAAAACAAACAGCAGGGAAATCTGTGTGAAACTCACGTCATAGAAACAGTCAAATTTTAGGACCCGTCCTCGATGATTATCAACGAACTAAAACAAACAGCAGGGAAATCTGTGTGAAACTCACGTCATAGAAACAGTCAAATTTTAGGACCCGTCCTCGATGATTATAACCGAACTAAAACAAACAGCAGAGGAAATCTGTGTGAAAATCACGTCATAGAAACAGTCAAATTTTTGGACCCGTCCTCAGTGATTATAACCCAACTAAAACAAACAGCGGGGAAATTTGTGTGAAACTCACGTCATAGAAACAGTCGAAGACGGTGCAATTTTCCGGGAACATCACTTCGATCTTCTTCACATCGTCCGGGATGGGGTGCGCCGATTTTTTTCCTTCCAGAAGCTTTTGGAATAAAGACATGGATTATGGAACCACGGTAGCAATACAGTCGTAGGCGCAATGTTACTTTTTTTTAAAAATATCAAATCATGGACATGGGATGTCGGAAACTTTCTGAATACAGAATAGCAATGTATTAGTCAATGTGACTTTTCTATAGAAATACATACACATGTAATCACGTAGATTTTCTTTTTAGAAAAACAGTAGCAGTGCATGGACATGGACTGACGGTAACTTTATAGCAATAACTATATGGAGATGGAATATATCATTGGCATAGAATCATATTAACTCTTTAATTATCAATACATTAACATAAAATCATAGCAATGTTCTTAAAGCTTATACGAGGGCAGGCTGATAAATAAGGGCCGTTTTTGAATAACTTTTTTATTTGAAGGACTACAGAAGCAAGTTACACATCAAATGAAAGCTTAGAGTCTCCCCTATCTGATGAACTATCATTTTTCAACATAGTCACCATCGCGTTCAATACAGAGGCGCCAGCGTTGTACAAGTTTTCGCATTCCGTCGGCGAAGAATTCTGGTGTCTGGGATCGGCACCAAGAGCGAACATTCGCCTCAACTTCTGCATCGGTTTCATAGTGATTTCTTTGAGATGTTTCTTCAGCAAAGGAAATAAGAAAAAGTCAGACGGGGCCAAATCAGGACTGTATGTCGGATGTGGTATGGTAGGAAGTTCCAACTGCTGTAAAGCGCACTGGGTTTGGCGACTGGTGTGTGGCCGAGCATTATCGTGCTGGATGACAACGTCTTTGACTTTGTCCTGTCGAACCCGTCTGAGTCGGCTCTTCAATGCACGCAGAGTTGACACATATCTCTCTGAATTTATTGTTGTGCCTTGCTCCAAAAACTCAATATGGACGATACCTTCCATGTCCCAGAATATTGTCAGCAAAACCTTTCGAGCTGATGCGACGACTTTGAACTTCTTCGGGGCTGGAGAGTTCTTGTGTCGGTACTGCATAGACTGCATCTTGCTCTCTGGGTCATAGTGATGCACCCAAGACTCGTCACCAGTGATGATGCTCCGCAGAAAACGCTCGCCGTCATGAGTGAATCTTTCCAACAGTTGTGTACAGATCGTTTTCCTCTGTGCCTTCATTTCCACAGTGAGCTGTCTCGGTACCCATCTTGCCGAGACTTTCCTGTAACCAAGGTGGACTGTGATAATGTGATGAACTCGTTCTTTTGAAATGTCAAGCGCATTTGCAATGTCTTTTTGTTTCACTCTTCTATTTGCAACAATCATTTCGTCTACCTTCTGTTGGTGCTCAGACGGGTTCGACAGGACAAAGTCAAAGACGTTGTCATCCAGCACGATAATGCTCGGCCACACACCAGTCGCTAAACCCAGTGCGCTTTACAGCAGTTGGAACTTCCTACCATACCACATCCGACATACAGTCCTGATTTGGCCCCGTCTGACTTTTTTCTTATTTCCTTTGCTGAAGAAACATCTCAAAGGAAATCACTATGAAACCGATGCAGAAGTTGAGGCGGATGTTCGCTCTTGGTGCCGATCCCAGACACCAGAATTCTTCGCCGACGGCATGCGAAAACTTGTACAACGCTGGCGCCTCTGTATTGAACGCGATGGTGACTATGTTGACAAATGATAGTTCATCAGATAGGGGAGACTCTAAGCTTTCATTTGATGTGTAACTTGCTTCTGTAGTCCTTCAAATAAAAAAGTTATTAAAAACGGCCCTTATTTATCAGCCTGCCCTCGTACATACAATTTCTGTATAGAAATGCACGTCACTTGTTTATGCCAATACATGCAGCGGTAACGTTCTTTATAGCAACACTTGGACATAAAATCACGATAACTTTCTTAATAGCAATACATAGAGTGGAATCAAGGTAACAAGGTAGCTTTCTTTGAAGTAACAATACCAAGACATAGAATCTCGTAACTTTTTATGCCAATACAAGAAAAAACCCATGCAACTGCGGTTCCTTCCTTTACAGAAATCAAATAAACACCGAATCATGTAAACTTTCTCCATAACAATACATTGATATCGAATCACAGTAACATCTTAATAGCAATACGTGGACATAGAATCGCGGTAACTTTCGTTATACCAATTCAGCCACGTACTTTTCGATACTTTTCTTTATAGTAATAATGTGGAATAGGACGTTACGGCAATTTTCTTTGTAAAAATACACGGACGTTAATTACAGTAAGTCTTCCTTTTATATACGCAACAAATAAACATGAGACAAATGTTCCATTGTTCTTGCAAAACGTTGTACAAGAAATTATGAAATCACTTCTACGAAAACCCGCAGTAATGGAGACAAAGGTAAAACACGAACCTCTATGAAGAAATCATGGAACTTCTTTCGTCCGTCACTGTTTATGTCCCCTGCTATAGTCCACGGCATGGCGAAAAGCATGGAGCCCTTGGGGATACAGAGAAACAAGGGCACAGCATTAGTGTAATAATGTAGACTAAATTATATATCATAAATGTATAGATCTATCTATCTGTTTCCTTTTTCTTATCCCTCTCACTACCTCAATTAAAAATACATCTCCAATAATTCTGGCAACTTAAGTATTTGATAAATATTACTTGGTAAGTGACCTGCCCTTGAGAAGAAAGTTAATACATATTTAACTAAGATGGCTGCTGTACCTTCTTTCTGTCTAAACGTTGAGCCTGAATGCTTGTAAACTCAAAATTAGTATGGTTATATAATTAGTGGGTCTTAAATACAGCGTCGCGGTAGCTTACAATCATTGGTCTTAAGAGTGAGACTTCTAATGCGGTGTTTATCCCAGACCGAGCTTTAGGCTTACCGCGGCGCTGCATAATTAGATTTTGCACTATCACCAACTAAACAAGCGATTTTAAAGGGAACATTCTTATTAACAAACGCTCTAGGCTGAGAGACGGAGAGAGATAACGAAAGCGAAACAGATTGATAGACAAACAGATAGATTCATGAATGGGTGGATAGAGGGAGAGCGAGAGAGAGGTAGATAGAGAGGTGGGGGAGAGAGAGATTACCAAAAAATACCTTTCATATGCTTGTTAGTGGATTCTTAAAACCAACGTTCTAACCAACCAACCAACTAAACAAAATAAAAAAACCAAAACATCATAAGACTCATCTTTTCAATAATATGTTTAACTGCTCAAGGGAGAGAGAGAGAGAGAGAGAGAGAGAGAGAGAGAGAGAGAGAGAGATTAAAAACAACAACAAACAACGGATTCTTCAAACCAACCAACCCAGTAAATAATCAAAACATCATAAGACTCATCTTTTTAATATGTCGAACGACTTAAGTAGGAGAGAGAGAGAGAGAGAGAGAGAGAGAGAGAGAGAGGGAGAGAGAGAGAAAGAGAGAGACAGAGAGAGAGAAAACTGCTAAGCGAAACTTACCGAGTAATAAGCCTTGAGGTGTTTGTTGGTGGCTGCGTGCTCATCCGCCAGCACGTCGGCCATCTGCATGTCCACAAAGCTCAGGAAACTGACCACCTGGTTGGAGTGGCTCGCCTGGATGTACTCCTGCAGGGGGTCAGGGGGTGAGAGGTCAAGGACGCGGGTCAAAGGGCACGTTTCATAGGATCCATTGTCATGGAGTTACATAAGGGACTCAGGGGTCCTATTTCGAAGGAGAGGTTCAAAGTCACATAAGTATTTTAAGTATTGAAAAAGCTCAAGAAACAAACCACTTGGCGTTGTAGTGGCTCGCCGGAAACAGGGGGGGGGGTTACGGGCTAGGGACCAGGGTTCAGAGGTTGAAGGTTCAGGGGGTTACGGGTCAGGGATCAGAGGTTGAAGGTCGGGGATCATTGGCGAGGGTCAAAGAATATACAGTGAACACATTGTTTAAGTGGCTCTCCTGGATGTACTCAGACATGGGGTAGTAGATCAGAGTAGGTGGTCAAACATCACATCTAGACAGATTTTGAGGTAGGGGAACCTGAAGTAGAAACTGGGGGAAAACGTGCTACGTCAAGTAATGTATTGAGAAAAATCTACAGTCTGATACAGTGGCGTACTATAGTCATCCGTCTCATTGATTATAATTATTTCAATACCGAGAAAATATATTTAAAAAAAACGAGAGGGAGATAGAGAGAGAGAGTAGAAGAGAGATAGAGAGAAAGAGAGAGACAGAGAGAAAAGTGTGAGAGAGAGACAAGTGCAGGGCAAAACTTACCGAGAAATAAGCCTTGAGGTGTTTGTTTGTGGCCGCATGCTCATCCGCCAGGATGTCGGCCATCTGCATGTCCACAAAGCTCAGGAAACTGACCACCTGGTTGGAGTGGCTCGCCTGGATGTACTCCTGTAGGGGGTCAGGGGTGAGAGGTCAAGGAAGCGGTTCAATGGGCACGGTTCAGGGGATCCATTGTCATGCAGTCAGATAAGAGGATTAGAATCCTATTTTGAAGGAGGGGTTTAAAGTGTCATATTTAAGTATTGACAAAGCTCAAGAAAAAAACCACTTGGTTGTAGTGAGAGAGAGAGAGAGAGAGAGAGAGAGAGAGAGAGAGAGAGAGAGAGAGAGAGGGAGAGAGAGTGTGTGTGAGAAATTGAGTGTGTGTACCTTGCAATTGTGTCGCACGAAGTCTATGCAGGGCTGCATGACCCACTCAATCATGCCGTGGATATAGGCGAGTGTCTCCGCGTTAATGAAGCTCGGCAGTGTGTTAGACAGTATGCATAATATACATGTGCGCCCTTATGTAGAATGAGAGAGAGTGTGTAAAGCAGGAATAGTTTAGGTCTAACATGAAAGGTTCCAGGTAGATCATGCCGCAGCGGGATACTGTGGCTGGCTGGATCACAGGATGGAGGGGGGCAGGTGATTGTGTTAGATAGTATGTATATGTAGAATGGGAGAGAGTGTCTGTATCAATGTGTAAAGCAGGGGTAGTTTAGGCCTAACATGAAAGGTTCTAGGTAGATCATACCGCAGCGGGATACTGTGGTTGGCTGGAAATATAAGGGGGTAAGGGGGGGGGGTACGGGGAGAGATTTAAACAACAATATGTTAGTTATAGAATGGGAGAGAGAGAGAGAGAGAGAGAGAGAGAGAGAGAGAGAGTGTTTTTGTACCAGTGTCTAAAGCAAGGAGTAGAGCAGGGGTAGTCTAGGTCTAGCATGGGCGGTTTTAGGTAGATCATACTACGAGGGGTGTTCACTATGTTCTTAGCATGACAATGAAGGAATAAACCCAGAGACTTAAAATTTGGCACACTTACATTTATTTCTCTACAGGTTTGTCCTTTTAAGTGAAGGAATTTGATGACAGAGCGATATTCAACGACCTCCATGGCAGACAATTTGTAAACAACAAATGACAACTTCCTAGGGGTTGTTTTACTTGATGCGCTAAAAGGTGCAGAAAAAAAATTCCGATTTTCCCCAAATTTTGCATGCCGTGTTCAACATAGATGATCTAGCTACCCACAAAATTTCTTTACTCTAGTAAAACTGCTTCAAGGTCAAGCTAAGGACATAATGAACACCCCTCGTACTGCGGGATACTGTGGCTGGCTGGAACGGGAGAGGGGTACAGTGAGTTTTGTTAGACAAAAATTTAATTATAAAGGGGTAAGAGAGTGTTTGTACCAGTGTGTGAAGCGAGTGAGTACAGCAGGGGTAGTCGTCTGGCATTGGGCGGTTCTAGGTGGATCATACCACAACAGAATACTGGCACCGAGAAGAGAAAGGTAGGGACTGAGTGAACAGAGGGTGATTCTGAAGACAGGATATGGTAAAACGTATTAAACACTAGGTTCTTTATACAAGGAGTATATTAAATACTGGGAAGTTATAGAAGGAGTAGTGTGGTGTTTGTATGAGACAGAGGTTAGATAGAAAGAAATATAAGCAGAGAACTACTCACCGAGGCCTGCGACAGATCCATCGTCTCGAAGACCATGGTCATCACGTTGGACATCTGGATGATCTCGCCGGACATGAGGCAGAGCTTCTTGTTGTCGTCCAGCACCGTGTTCATGTTTTCGATCCACACTGCGTCGATGGGGCCGTCAAAGATGACCCACTTGCGGTCGGGCGTCTCGGATGAGGCAAACGCTCGGAATGTGTTGGCCGTGATGCCATCTGACCACTGGAGATGTGGAGGATTGGATGAATTTCCATCAGTATCTGGATAAACCCTTCCCATTCTCAAACTATCAAGCATGACCTACTTTCGGTCTTGTAAATCAGACACCATTATTGTCGTATTTCGCCCCTTACTGGGTGGGTGGGTGTCTGTATAATGCGGCTGTTTAAGACTTGTCCCCCTTCTGTTTCTGGGTGACTACACGTTATACCAGTTTTGGGGACACAATATTTAGCTAAGTTGCTCAAGTGGAACCCCAGGATCATCCCAGATATAGCAATGAATTCCCTTAGTCTGGTATCCCTGCACTCACCATCTCACGAACGTTGTTAATACCGTAGTCGAGGGTCTAAGTTTACAACACATGTACAGTAATTAACACACAATAACTCACCTCGTGAGAGACCGGGTCAAACTGACCGTACAGCTGACCCATAGTGATAGCCTTGGGGTTGATGGTCTGATAGTTGACCGCCTCGAACTCTGTAATCCCCTCCTTGCACAGGAGACTCATTCCTCGAGCCAGCGTGTGGAGGACTTTGGTCTTCCCGCCGTACGGCTCGCCAACCATCATGAAGCTGGAGGTAGAGGGAGGGGGCGGGTAAAGGGAGCATGCATGTTCATAATACTTCTGATCTTTATACGGTTTGGACAAAAGCAAAGTAGATAAGGTATAATATAATACGAGGTAAATTTGGGGGCCCGTATACATGCAGCGTAAAAAACAAATAGACAATAAAAAAAACCCCAAAATAGAAACGTTGCTATTTTAGTTTCGTTAGTGATTGGCTAAAGGCTCTTCATGCATCGGACGAACATCATGAAACGATATGCGTTAACCAAAACAGAAGGAAATTGTCGAAATGCCTCTAATGGCTAGTCGTCTTTGGATGTCTCTGATGACATACCTGTGTGGAACGCCCATCGCCATCTGACATGCATTAACCCTTAGTGAGGAGAGACCTATCCGTGAAGGACGAGAATTATCATCTGATGTGCTTTGGTCATAACAGGAAGGAGACATACCCATGTTATATGAGCAACATTGTCTGAAGTGCACTGATCTCTAAAGAAGGGCGACCTAGTCGTGTCGGACGTATCAACAGCTGACATGCGTTGAACCTTATAAAAGATGATAACAACCCGTCCCGGAAAAAGCTTAATCTCGTAAGTCTGAATTATCTTCTCCGGAAGGTGGACACCAACTTGGAACCCGGTTCGGCAGAGGGCAGCACGTCGTCTCCAGTCCGCTTATAAATAACCGTCATGGGCCATCTCTAATGTGCCTTGACCATTAGACCTACCCATGTCGGACAAGCATCATCTCGTAGGTCTGAATGACTTTCTCCTGGAAGGTGGACACCAACCTAGACCTCGGTCCGGCAGAAGCCATCACATCGTCTCCAGCCCACTTATAGTTATACTTATATCTAACCGTCATGGACCAACTATAATGTGCGTTGACCATTAGACCTACCCATGTCGGAATAACTTAATTTCATATGCCTGAATAATTTTCTCCAGGAAGGTGGACACCAACCTAGAACTCGGAACGGCAAAAGGCAGCACATCATAATTATCCAGTCTACTTGTAGCTAACCGTCATAGGCCATCTCTTCTTATGTGCATTGACATTTAGACCTACCCATGTCGGATAAGCATCATCCGGTAAGTCTGAATGATCTTCTCCAAGAAGGTGGACACCAACCTCTAAATCGGTCCGGCAGAGGCAGCACAACATATCCAGTCCGATATCTAAGCGTTATGGGCCATCTCTTCTAATGTGCGTTGGCCATTAGACCTACCAATCATCTTGTAAATTTGAAAGATCTTCTCCTGAGAGGTGGACACGAACCGGAACTCGGTCCGGTAGAAGGCATAGGTATAGCTAACCATCATGGGCAAACTGTAGTGTGTGTTGACCATTAGACCTACCCGTGTAGGATAAGCTTAATCTCCTAAGACTGAATGTTTTTTTTTTTTTTTATAGAAGGTGGACTGTTAGGATAGCATTTCCTATGTTATATTTTGAATAGTGTTTCGTAAATGTCATTGTATGTGTCTTTGAACCGGAACTCGGTTCGGCAGAAGGCAGCTCTGATATGCATTGACCGTCATGGGTCATCTCTGTCTAGTTGGTATAGTTGCACCCTTAGACCTACCCGTGTCGCACAAGCATCATCTCGTAGGTCTGAATGATCTTCTCCTGGAAGGTGGGCACGAACTGCAGGTTGTCCTGCTCGCACACTCGTTTCATGGCCTCTATGAACTGTTCGTAGTCTGCTTGGGGCAGCTTCAGGCCAGGGAAAAGGTCTGATATGATGCCGTTAAACAGCGGGATGTTAACCGTCATGGGTCATCTCTTCTAGTGTGCGTTGACCATTAGACCTACCCGTGTCGGACAAGCATCATCTCGTAGGTCTGAATGATTTTCTCCTGGAAGGTGGGCACGAACTGCAGGTTGTCCTGCTCGCACACTCGTTTCATGGCCTCAATGAACTGGTCGTAGTCTGCTTGGGGCAGCTTCAGGCCAGGGAAAAGGTCTGATATGATGCCGTTAAACAGCGGGATGTCGTGTGCAAGGAACTTGGGTAGGTTCACGTCGATGATGGACCGGAGGATCTGGCGCGGGGTAAATAATTGGTGAATAGATTAGGGTAAATAATTGGTAAATAGATTAGTAAATGTTGTTGTAGATGTTATTGTTGTTGTTGTTGTAGGGTAAACATAATTGGTAAATAGATCAGGGAAGGTCCGTTTAAAGTTGTCAGAGCTAATAAGATGCCCTACACCTGGTTTTAGAACTTGAGCTTGTCTTTGCTGGCGGAAGATAGTAAATATTTGTTGCAACCAAGCAAAAAATCAATCAACCAACAAAGAGAGCAAGCAACTAACAAAAAATAACCTCCTTCACTAAGGGTAGTAACTATCAATCAACCCAGCCAAACAAACAACTAACAACCAACTAGCAGTTAACCCACTAACCACCCAATTAACCAACCAACCATCTCACCAGAATGTCCTCGGCCTGGTCTGGGAACTTGAGTTTTAGGTTCCCGGCGGCGGAGAGCACGGATTTGACAGCCCTCATGCCCTTGTTGCTCATGTCCTTCTAAACACAGCACCTTAACCAACAACTACTCTAAGCAGACAAGCAATCAAGCAACTAACCAACCATCTTACCAGAATGTCATCCACCTGGTCCTGGAGTCTTGGAATTTACTAACCAACCAACCAACAACCAACCAACTAGCAATTGACCCACTAACCAACCAACTTACCAGAATGTCATCCACCTGGTCTTGGAGTCTTGGAATTTACTAACCAACCAACCAACCAACTAGCAGTTGACCCACTAACCAACCAACTCACCAGAATGTCCTCGGCCTGGTCTGGGAACTTGAGTTTTAGGTTCCCGGCGGCGGAGAGCACGGATTTGACAGCCCTCATGCCCTTGTTGCTCATGTCCTTCTAAACACAGCAACCCAACCAACAACTACTCTAAACAAAGAGGCAAGCAATCAAGCAACTAAACAACCATCTTACCAGAATGTCACCCACCTGGTCCCGGAGTCTTGGAATTTACTAACCAACCAACCAACCAACCCACTAACCAACCAACTTACCAGAATGTCATCCACCTGGTCCTGGAGTCTTGGAATTTACTAACCAACCAAACAAGCATTTAACTTTCTAACCAACTATCTTACTGCAATGTCATCTACCTGTCTTGGAGTCTGGTAATATACTAACCAACCAAACAAGCAGTTAACTTTCTAACCAACCATCTTACTGCAATGTCATCTACCTGGTGCTCGATTTTCAGAATTTACTAATCAACCAAACAACTAACCCACTAACCAACCATCTTACCCCAATGTCATCAACCTGGTCCTGGAGTCTTGGAATTTACTAACCAACCAAACAAGCACCTAACCCAACCATTTAACCAATCAACTAATCAACCAACCAACTATCTCACCAGAATGTCTTCGGCCTGGTCTGGAAACTTAAGCTTCAGGTTCCCGGCGGCGGAGAGCACGGATTTGACAGCCCTCATGCCCTTGTTGCTCATGTCCTTCTAAACACAGCACCTTAACCAACAACTACTCTAAACAAAGAGGCAAGCAATCAAGCAACTAAACAACAATCTTACCAGAATACCATCCACCTGGTCCCGGAGTCTTGGAATTTACTAAGAAACCAACCAACCAACCAACTAGCAGTTAATCCTGTAAACAACCACCTTACCAGAATGTCATCCCACTGATACTGGAGTCTTCCAATTTACTAACCAACCAACCAACCAACCAACCAACCGACTAGCAGTTGACCCACTGACCAACCAACTTACCAGAATGGCATCCATCTGGTCTTGGAGCAGTTGGCCCACAAACCAACCAACCAACCAGAATATCATCCACCTGGTCTTGGAGTCTGTCTTGGAATTTACCTGGTCCTGGAGTCTCGGAATTTACTAACCAACCAAACAAGTCCCCTCAACCAGTCAATTAACTAATCAACTATCTCACCAGAATGTCCTCGGCCTGGTCGGGGAACTTGAGTTTCAGGTTCCCTGCGGCGGAGAGCACGGATTTGACAGCCCTCATGCCGTAGTCGTAGTGGTACTGAGATGACAGCTGCTCCGAGCACAGCTTGTACGTGGTCACGATTTTTACGGCCATCTCTCTCGCCGTGAAGAACCCGAACGAGTAGAGAGAGATCTCGGATATCATGGCGTAATCTGGGACCTAGGGAAAAGGGGGTGTATACATGGGTGGGGTGGGGGTTAAGTTGTTGTATGTGTTTGAGAGAGACATAAGGAAACATATAGATGTCGAGATATATATATATATAGATAGATTTATAGAGAGATTGATAGATGGATGGATAGATAGAATAGATGGTTTTTGTTGTTGTTGAGTTTTTTTTAACGTAAACGCCAGCACTATATAGGCTATATTGTGGAAGGGCCCTAAGACTGACGTCTGACAAATTATTAAAATTGCTGCCACACACGAGACAGGGCGGGGTTACGATGACTCCTATCTCAGTCAGTCACATTAAAATGACGCTGACCCAACCAGTCGGGGGCGAAATCGCCAGGGCTCGAACCATGGACCTCCTGCGCCGGAAGCCGATGTTCTACCCCAAGGAAACCACGCCCCCCAGGGAAAAACGAGTGTATAAATGGGTGGGGTGGGGTGGAGTTGAATTGTTCTATGTGTTAGAGGGGGGCAGGGAGAAACGTGTGGGTGTAGAGGTGATATAATTATAATAGATTTATAGATAGATAGATAGATAGAGAGATAGTTAGATAGATAGATAGATAGATAGATAGATAGACAGATAGATAGATAGATAGATAGATAGATAAGATCGACAGACAGATAGGTAGATAGATGAATAGACAGGTACAAAGACATGCAGCATCACAGTGATAGTACTGCTCACCATCATTGCCACCGTTCTGAACAGAACCTTGAGGTTGTCTGGCAGCTCCGACCGTCCGGCGTAGCCAGGGTTCATCGTGATGCACACGTAGCAGTTCGGGTTGAGATGCAGCTCCGTGCCCTCGAAGATGAACGTGTCTACTTTGCCCTGCACGGCTCGGATGATGCACAGGATCTGGGGAAAACAGGGGGGGGGACAGGTAAAGGGGCAGTGTTTAAACGGTGAGTGGACATCTTTTTTTTAGTTTGAGAGAACATACCTTCCACCATGTTTAGCCTAATCCTGTTTGAGCTCGCATAAGGCTGGCTTTCAAGCACAATTATCTCCATTGAGTTTAGTTTGCATTTACAGTACATCAGCACACTAGCGGTTATATTTTGCCAATGATTTCTTAGACATGTAATTTAACATTCTTAGATTCCTTTAATTTTCCTGATTGTTAAAGTCACTCCATTCGTGTATAAAATAATCAGTTAAAATTGAAGAATAAACACGGCTGTTTAGAAAAATCTTTATAGTCTTGGGACCTGTACACAATATAGCCCATATATAGTACAGGCGTTGAACGCTAAGCAACAAACAGGCAAACTCGCCAAATCTAATGATATCTTGTTAGATAGATCCATATAGATCTAAGCGAGTGAGTGAGTTTGTTTTTACGGCACATTTGCACAGTAACAGCTATATTGATATAATTATATCTAACGATATCTTCATATCTTCTCTAGATGACAATTTTTTTTTAATCAAGACTATTACACAGCCAAGTCACTAATCCAGTCATCTTCACCTGTTGAGCCACGACTGATAATATACCCTTTACTTTTAACCAACCGTTTTATGCACAATTTTGTGCTTTTGCCAGTCAGAGAGATAAAGAAGTCACCGCTGCTACTAGTATAATGTATGAACTGTCACATCAATATAGCCGTTGCCATTTTTTTCAATTTAACCATTGATTTCATTGTAGATCCTACTAGAAACTTACCCATGGTCACACGCGAGTGTTTAACGACGATTTATGCGCAATAATTACTTTGAACTCAAATTTTTATCTGAAAAGATCTATTTCTGATCCCCCACCCCCGCCCCCCACCCCCAAATCAGTTCTTTAAAGGCCTGGCCTCTTCTGGCGCCTGGGCGTGTTTTGACGAGTTCAACCGAATCGACGTCTCTGTGCTGTCCGTCATCTCAACACAGCTCAAGACCATACAGAACGCGCTGGTTCTGCACCTCAAGCGATTCCATGTAAGTCTTTTCTCTTACCGAGTTAACCACTATATATAAGCACTGCTTGTTGCTTTTAAGTATTGCATCTACAAAGGAGCGCTAGAATAAATACAGAATTGAAAATATTGCACACAAATTGTGTTTTCAGACACTGAGTCGGGGAAGATCTTGTCTAACCTTTGCTGTTGCTCAATGCTGTTCAGGCTGTCGGGAAGATCTTGTCCGGGCTGTGCCAGTGCGGAGCCTGGGGGTGTTTTGACGAGTTCAACCGAATCGACCTGGAGGTCTACAGTGGTTTAAAAGATCCACCCAGCCAATCAACCAACCAGCTAATCAACCACCCTACCTTTCCCATGGCGATGTAGGCGAGATCATCAGATTTATCAAAGACCACAAACTAACCAATGAAACCAACAAGACAACCGACTAGCTAATTAACCAACAAACCACCGAACCCTACCTTTCCCATGGCAGCGTAGTCAAGAACATAAGAGCAGTTACTTGTAGACCAAGTAAAATTCTCAGCCCTTGGTGTAATTTTGTCATGATTGAAGACCAACCTATCGGTCAACCAAGCAACCAAGGAACCAATCTACCTTTCCCATGGTGATATAAACCAGACCGTATGAGTAGCTTGAGATCGCACATTGTATTGCTAGCGCTTTGGCCAGATCTTTGGTGGTCCCTGTCTTGCCGGTTCCCGCGGGTTGTTATGTGTAGCAAACCATCCAACCAACCCCCCACCAACCAACAAACCCACCCACCAACCAACCTACCTTTCCCATGGCGATGTAGTCCAGACCACTTGAGTTGTTTCCACGGGTCCTTCTGTGCAGCCAACCATCCAAGCCACAAACCAACCAACCAACCTACCTTTCCCATGGCAATGTAATGGAGACCATCTGATCAGTTGAAAACCACACATTACACGGCTAACGCTTTGGCCAGATCCTTAGTGATTTCTGTCTTGCCGTTTCCCGCGGGTATTTATAAGTAGCCAACATTCCAACCAACCACCATTCCAACCAACCACCCACCCACCCACCAATCTACCTACCTTTCCCATGGCGATGTAATCAAGACCATCTGAACAGTTGAAGACCACACACTGTACGGCCAGCGCTTTGGTCAGATCTTTGGTGGTCTCTGTCTTTCCGGTTCCTGCGGGTTGTCTGTGAAGCCAACCAGTCAATCAACCACCAATCAACCAACCAATCTACCTACCTTTCCCATGGCGATGTAGTCCAGACCATCTGAACAGTAGAAGACCACACACTGTACGGCCAGCGCTTTGGCCAAATCTTTAGTAGTCTCTGTCTTTCCGGTTTCCACGGGTCCTTATGCGTAGCCAACCATCCAACCAACCAACCACCTACCCAACCACCCACCCACCAACCAACCAACCAATCTACCTACCTTTCCCATGGCGATATAGTCAAGACCATCTGAACAGTTGAAGACCACACACTGTACGGCTAGCGCTTTGGCCAGATCCTTTGGCGGTCTCTGTCTTTCTAGTTCCCACGGATCCTTATGACTGTGTAGCCAAACATCTACCAACCAACCTACCTTTCCCATGGCGATATAGTCGAGACCATCTGAACAGTTGAAGACCACACACTGTACGGCCAGCGCTTTGGCCAAATCTTTGGTGGTCTCTGTCTTTCCGGTTCCCGCGGGCCCTTCTGGTGCCCCGTTAAGGTTCAGGTAGAACGCTCCAACCTGGGGATCGAGGAACAAGAACATGGCGCTTATTGTGCTTTTATGAACTATAATTATAGACAAGTAAATATAATATATATATATATATATATATATAACGTATATATAATAATAGACAATTATAATTGTCCAAACATTACTGAAGTGTTGAACATCTCAGATATCTGTAAAAATTTTTCACGAACTATTCAACGTGAACAGTGACTGTTATAGATCACAGGCCTTCTCAGTAAATAGATGATATTTATACTTATTTCTTGTAGCATGAGTATTACCTCTGACTCACCATCCGTATATCCGAGATGCACCAATCATCTATCACTATGTCTCACTACTCTCCTGTGTTACTTTCTGCCATCTATTCGACTTATTACTTTCTTTGTCACTCACCACTATCTCTTTTACTGTCTGTCCGACTACTATACATGACACCATATGTCTCATGTTTATCTCTTTGACTCAGTTTTAAACCTGCGATTAACCAATTTATAGACAATACCAAACCATATATCTAACCCATTACTACAAATATGACTAGGCACTATCTCTGTGACTTAATACTATAATGTGAGTCTATTACTCACAATTATCCTAGCGACTCACTGCTCTCCTTATGACACAACACATGTCTATATAAACTAACAAGCTATATTACATGACTAACTACCACCCCTGTTTTTTCCATTTTTTTTCTATTATTAGTTTTCAGTATTTTTCCCATGACTCACCAGCGTCCTGTAGCACCTGTCTGTGAGGGGCGTGATGACGAGTCGCCCCGTGTTGCCCAGATATTCGTAGGCGTACTTGACAGTGGCGTTGGTGATTCGAACCTGGCACTGCGCCTCTTCCCAGTAGTAGCGCAACTGAGCCAGCCAGTTGAAGTCGTTCTCAGCGACAACAGCTGAGGGAGAGAGAGAGAGAGGAGAGGGGAGGAATGAGAGTGGGTGGAGAGAAAGACAAAGATAGAGAGACAAAGAGAGGGAAACAGATAAATAGACAGGAAGAGAGGAACGGGATGTGAGCGGCAGAGAGGGGGAGAAATAGAGAGAGAGATAGAGAGAGAGAAAAAAAAAGAGAGAGAGAGAGAGAGAGCGCGGGATATAAAAAGGGAGAGAAGTGGATGGAAGAGAGAGAGAGAGAGAGAGAGAGAGAGGGGGGGAGAAAGAGAGAGCGGTGGATGGAAGAGAGAGAGGCAGGGAGAGATAAAGAGGGTGAAAGAGAGATTTTCCACCGAGAGAAAAAAGCGGAGAGAAAGAGAGAGAGATCGGTGGATGCAAGAGAGAGAGAGAGAGAGAGAGAGAGAGAGAGAGAGAGAGAGAGAGAGAGAGAGAGAGAGAGAGAGAGAGAGAGAGAAAGAGAGAGTGAGAAAGTAAAAGAGAGTGAAAGAGAGATTTTTCGCTAGTTAAAGTCTTGAGGACAAAACCGAGTGAGAAAGTAAAAGAGAGTGAAAGAGAGATTTTTCGCTAGTTAAAGTCTTGAGCAAAACACCGAGGGGACATCTGGGAGAGACAGAGACAGAGAGAGACAGAGAGAGATAGAGAGGAAGAGAAAGCACAGAGAGAGGGAAAACTGGAAGAGTTAGAAAGAGATAGCTGGTGTCTCTCTTGCAAGCATATTTTCATTGTGACTCACCTTTGTCCACCAGGTCCTGAACCACGTCTCTCGCGTGCACGTCAATGACGACGAGCGAGCCCAGGGAAATCCTCTGCTGAGTGGTCAGTTTGCCCCTGACCAGGTTCACTACGTCCTTGAGCTGTTCACACAGGGTTACATAGTAGGCCTTCAGACCCTCCACCCTCAGGTGGATGGCCTCGTGAACCTCCACGGTCCAGTAGATAGAGCTCACGCAGATGACCACTTGGCCGGGCCATTCCTGAACCCAAGCCTTGCGCGGCGTGTTTTGGTAGTCCTGGGGTGGGAGAGTTTGGAGGTTCAGGTTGGGGAGGAAAAGAAGGAGGAGAAGGTGGGTTGGTTTGGTTGGGTTGGTTTAACGTCCAACAGCAGCGCTATATAGGCTATATTGGACGGATCCTAAGGTGAGAGAAAGAGTTTTGTTTATTAATGTTACTTAGCGTCGGCCGTCAGCACTACATAGGCTGCATTTTAGGCCGGTCCTCAAGACTAATGTCTGATAACTCTACGTGCTGTCACACAGAGGTAATGTCGGTAGACCTGGATTTTCGTCTCTGGTTGGTTGGTTGAGTTGATTTAACGTCCAACAGCAGCGCTATATTGGCTATATTGTGGACGGGCCCCAAGACGGACGTCTGACAATTTTATGTGCTGCCACACACGAGACAGGGCATGGGTAGACCTGGATTTTCGTCTCTGGGGATTACATTATAATGTCACCGACCCAACCAGTAAAACAGTAAAACAAAACTAAACATTGTCAGGTAGATAGAGCAAAGCAGATGACCACTCGTCTAGACCATTTCTGGACATAACCCTTGTGCGGCGTGTGGGGAGAACAGGCTCAAGAGCGTTGGTCTCAAGATTAGGAGGTCCGCGGTTTGAATCCCATGATCGACAAAAATATATCTGTCCAATTTCGTCCCCTGTAAATGGTTGGCCCGGTGTCAGTATAATGTGACCAACTTAGCCAGGAGTCAGCGCCCTGTTTCGTGCGAAGCAGAACATAAAGGTGTCAGACGCCAGTCTTGGGGTCCGTCCACAATATAACACTCTATTGCCATATAGCTAGGATAAGCCCCACGGGCTCTATTGTCAACCCGGGACTTTTGGGCAGTGGCTATGGTTATCTTGTGCGGAGGGAAAAGAATGAAGGTGGAGAAATACCTGGACAGAAACTTATCATTATATTCTATACTTAAGAAGACAATGTGCTTTATTGTCCTCGCTCTCATTCTGTATCCAGGACACAATCATGACCTCTATGGTCTTTCTGTAGCCAGATCTGTGGCTAGAATCGTATCTTGTGCCACTCTGACGTCTTGTTAAAGATAGCATGACGTTTTGGACATGCATCAATGCCTTATCTTTCCGTGTGGTAGACTAGCCAAAAATGAACTCTATTGACTTCTCTCCTTTTCCCTAAACCATGCAGCTTAATTAAGCACACGAGCTCTCCTGTTAACACATAGTTTTTAAGCGGTGTCTAGACACGTACCTCGTGCGATTCCTCGATGACGTCTCTGATGGAGGCCAGCATGACGTGCTGCACCTGTAGCAGCCATTTTTCCACGGAGCCTTTCGCCTCGTTAGTGTCCACAGGGTATGAGAACTGGAAATAGATACAAGTAGAAAAAGAGTTGAGTTGAGGTGAGTTGGTTTTAACGTCCAACATCAGCACTATATAGGCTATATGGTGGACGGAACAGAAAGAGAGGGGGAAAAGATAGAAAGGGGGAGGGGCGGGGGAGAAAGAGTGACGTTGGGAGATAAGGAGTTGATAAAAGAATGAGAGATAGAGTGATGTGGAAATAGCAGAAGAGACGAAAGAGGGATACAAGGGAGTGAGATGAAGAAAAAGCAAAAAGAGAGAGATAGATAGATAGAGAGAAAGAGAGAGCGCGCATAAACAATATGCCTTACATTGTGAGATGTGAAAAGATTAACCTAGAGAGGTCCTACAGAAACGTCTAGAGGCAATGGAAATGTGGATGTACAGAAGAATAACAAGGACATCATGGAAAGACAAAAAGACAAACAGCGAAGTTCTGAAACAACTAGGTATTAGTCAAACAGAAATTGTCAAAACCATACAAAAGCGGAAACTGACATACTATGGACCGCCCCCCCCCCTCTTTTTCCCCCCCCCCCTCCCTCTCTCTCTCTCTCTCTCTCTCTCTCTCTCTCTCTCTCTCTCTCTCTGTCATAAATATGTTTACCAAGGTATCTGTGCGTTTTCCCTGTAGATGGTGTGACTTCTCAATGCAATGCCTCATACTAATGTTTACAACCATACCATGATATGTATATATACAAGCATAACATAACTTTTTCTGGTCACGTCACACCCATATTGTGCGCATTGATATAATTATTGATCTGCTAGGACCTCTTTGTATTGATCTGCTAGCCTTCCATTTCGAACGAAATAAAATCAAAGCTTTTATCTTTCACAAACTTTGGAGTACACCCCAAATATAGAGCGCGCATAAGCAATATGCCTTACACTTTGAGACGTGGACAGTAAATGTTGTAGATAACAGGCCTTCTTGGTAAATAGATGATAATTATCCTTATTTCCTGTAGCATGAGTATTACCTCTGTGAGTCACCAACCTTTCTCACAGCCTTCTACTAGTGAAAGAGAGATTTTTCGCTAGTTAAAGTCTTGAGGACAAAACCGAGTGAGAAAGTAAAAGAGAGTGAAAGAGAGATTTTTCGCTAGTTAAAGTCTTGAGCAAAACACCGAGGGGAGAAAGCGAAGAGAGGAAAAACTGAAGCAGTGAGATCAAGAGATAGCTAGGGTCTCTCTTGCAAGCGCAATGCATTGAGACTCACCTTTGTCCACCAGATCCTGAACCACGAGAGAAAGAGAGAGAGAGAGAAGAGAGAGAGAGAGAGAGAGAGAGAGAGGGGTAGTGGAT
Source organism: Elysia chlorotica (assembly GCA_003991915.1). Classification (NCBI taxonomy): domain Eukaryota; kingdom Metazoa; phylum Mollusca; class Gastropoda; family Plakobranchidae; genus Elysia; species Elysia chlorotica. The sequence goes on along the minus strand of RQTK01000153.1, from coordinate 341,228 downwards.
GGGGTAAAGCGAAAAGAGAGAGAGAGGGGATGAAGAGATAGAGAGATAGAGTGAATTAGTGAAAGAGAGGAAGGGGATTAAAGGATGGAGGGAGAAGAGGGCATAGAAAGAGTGATGGAAGAAGTGGTGAAGAGTGAAAATGAGGCAGACATCGAATGATCAAAAACAGGACTAGTATGTTCCATTTATCAAATTATATTTGGTGTAAAAAATTAATACGTTTCGTGGACTTTAAAGATACGTATCAACTTATATTGTATAGATTTTTACGTATGTTGTAATCTTAATCAGTTTTGATTAATATAAGACTTATCACCTTTCATTTCTGGTGTTAAGGGACACACGTTATTTTTTCTCTTTATGAAAAAACAAAGAGAAATATTGGTCTAAATGAAATACTTTAAATCTAAACTTCACATCTCAGACAGGATCACAGGGTAGATGCCAAACGGTAGAGCACACCACCTGTAATCGGGAGTCCATTGGTTTGATTCCCATCCACGATAACCATGGCATATTTGCTGTAGTTGGGCGATGAGAAACAAACAAACCTACCTACCGACCAACCAACTTTTCCAGACATCAATATTGTCTTCAAACCTTGCAGCCTCCTGGGAGGTCAAGAGCAGGCTTTTGTCGTGGTAGGCGCTCAAGACCCTTTCAATGGTGCTTAACCACTGAACTACATCGAGCGTGCAATCATTCGGTTGGTTTTAGGCATTGCCGCTACACTGAAATATCGGTGTTTTCACAAACCTTCAAACCAACCGACTATGTCAGACATGATCATTCAATATCTCCAACCCTGAAAACGGTCATTCAGACATGATAATTCAGTATCTCCAACCCTGAAAAACGGTCATTCAGACATGATCATTCATTATCTCCAACCCTGAAAACGGTCATTCAGACATGATAATTCAGTATCTCCAACCCTGAAAAACGGTCATTCAGACATGATCATTCATTATCTCCAACCGACTATGTCAGACATGATCATTCATTATCTCCAAAAAACGGTCATTCAGACATGATCATTCATTATCTCCAACCCTGAAAAACGGTATCTCACCTGGGGAAGAAGAGCCGTTTTTTCTCGAGGTAAGCGTTCAGGCCCCGGTTGATGGTGTCCAGTAGATGGTTGCTGTCCTGCAGTTTTTCCAAGACACCTGGGGAGGTGCACGCTTCCAGGACCTGGCATGCGCAGTGAGGTATATAGTCACAAAGTTATAGGTATTGATCCATAGTGTTTTAAGAGTACTGTTGTGTTATTGAAAGATTTCTACAGTTGATATGGGTTTAGTTGATGGAATAGTTGGAGAAGATGCTATATTCGATGTCAAAGGTAGACGTAATTTGCCCTCTGGCTTATGTGTTAACCCAGCACGGAATGGGTAGCTGATTCTATTGATTCATAGCGGAAGTAGGTTACGAGGAGGAAAGCACAAAACAGTTGATTGTCTGCCTTTAGATCACTTCCCCAATTCTCGTTTGCCAAAATAAATAACCCCACCTTTTGGTTATTTAACTTTTGACACACCATTAAAATAAAATACCAATTACTGTTATATCAGTAGATTTGGTTGAATATAGATCTCCAGTTGAATATAGTTTATGTTTTGTCAATAGAATATGTTCTATATAAAAAATAGTGCACCAAAGGTTAAATAAGAAAAGCCTGTAGTTTCTGTAATATCAGTAGAAGATGTTAAGCATAGATTGTGTGTTGGAAGGCTAAAGTTTATGTTACGTCTGTAGAAAGAGTTTAATATAGATCTACAGCTATAGATAATAATAAGCCGGAATGAAATATAAAACAGCATGATATCGTTAAAAAAATGTACGCCAAAGTCATTCACAAATTAATGTCTTTAATTGAATTGCCTATGCCGCACTTACCTTTTGCATCAGAAAATTATTTAATTAAACGTTTTATAATTATATTTAAACTGGAAGAGTCGAAGAAATACAATTTTAAAAAAGCCCGACTTTATCCAATTGACGACGCATTTTTTCAGGGTGACTTTGAAGTGCCTGAAACACGCAGAGTCACGACAAGACAAAACACGACACGAAACAGCTTGATGAGACACGGCGGGACAAGACATGACATGACACGACACGACTCGACACGACACAACACGACACGTCACAACAAGACACGGTATGATCAGACATGGCATGACAGGACACGACATAACAAGACATGACATGACACGACATGATCTAGGATGACAAGAAACGACACGACACGGCACGACACGCAAAGACATTCGTTTATCCACTTCACCCACCTTCGGGTTGGCGGCGCATTTCTTCATGGTGTCCTTGAAGTTCATAGAACACGCATAGTCAGGACACGACAAGACACGACATGATATTGATAAGATATGACATGACACGACAAGACTTGGCATGGCACGACACGACATGACACGACAAAAAATGGCACGACACGACACGACACAACAAGACACGACATGATAAGACATGGCATAAAACAACATCACACGACATGGTACGACAAGACATGGCATAACACGACAAGACAAGACACAATACGACACGACATGCAAAACATGACATGAAAAGACACGACATGATAAAACTTGGCATGACACGAAACGACTTGACACGACACAGTACGACCCGACACGACAAAACATGACATGTCAAGACACGAACTGAAACGACAAGACAAGACACGACACAACACGAAAAGACATTATTAGTTTATTCGAGCGACGGACCTTCGGGTTGGCGGCGCATTTCTTCATGGTGTCCTTGAAGTTCACAGAACACGCATAGTCAGGACACGACAAGACACGACACAGAACGACACGACACGACATGACACGACATGGCACGACAATATGATGTTATAAAACGACACGCAAAGACATCCGTTTATCCACTTCACCCACCTTCGGGTTGGCGACGTGGCATGACACGATACGACACAGAAGGACAAGACACGACACGACATGATAAGACACGACACAAAACGACACGACACGCAAAGACATTAGTTTATCCATTTATCCGAGCGACCGACCTTCGGGTTGGCGGCGCATTTCTTCATGGTGTCCTTGAAGTTCATAGAACACGCATAGTCAGGACACGACAAGACACGACATAGAAAGACACGACACGACACGACACGACGCGCAAAGACATTAGTTTATCCATTTATCCGAGCGAGCGACCGACCTTCGGGTTGGCGGCGCATTTCTTCATGGTGTCCTTGAAGTTCACAGAACACGCATAGTCAGGACACGACAAGACACGACACAGAACGACACGACACGACACGGCACAACGCGCAAAGACATTATTAGTTTATCCACTTCACCCACCTTCGGGTTGGCGGCGCATTTCTTCATGGTGTCCTTGAAGTTCATAGAACACGCATAGTCAGGACACGACAAGACACGACATGATAAGACACGACACGACACGACAAGACACGCAAAAACATCCGTTTATCCGACTTCACCGACCTTCGGGTTGGCGGCGCATTTCTTCATGGTGTCCTTGAAGTTCATAGAACACGCATAGTCAGGACACGACAAGACACGACATGATAAGACACGACACGACACGACAAGACACGCAAAAACATCCGTTTATCCACTTCACCCACCTTCGGGTTGGCGGCGCATTTCTTCATGGTGTCCTTGAAGTTCCTGTCCACGAGCGTGAAGAGGCGGCCCTCCTCGGGCATCTGGTTGTTGATGTCCTCGGACGAGAAGATGGGCTCCAGGTACATCCAGTTCGCCTGCATCTTGAGCCACTCGTCCAGGGCGAGCTGCGTGTGCAGTAGCGTCTCCTCCCACTCCTGGAACACGCATTATTGTCAGGACACGAGACGGCACGACGACACGCAATGATAAGAGAGGAGGGTGAAAAAGGAGGGGTAGGGGTTGCAAAAGAATTACGTTCCAATTAAATTGGTTGTTACCCCCCCCCCCCCCAAGCCATAGGTTTTCTGAGTTGTTATCGGTTCGTTTTCGTCCCCTACTGATTGGGCCCGTGTAATTTGAATATGGCCAATTGAGATAAAAGTCTTGGTGTTTTTGCTTTAATTTCTGTGTGACAGCACGTAAAGTTACTTGTTAACAATAGACGTTAAAAAAGCAACCATAAACAGCGTAAACAGACCTTCAGCGTCTTAAATTAACTGACTACCTCACTATCCACCTACCTACACAATACCTACTTACCTACCTAACTAACCAACTAACCAAGTACCCACAGAGGAGTAAATAGAGCTTGAACGTCTTTAATTTTACTATCTACCTACCCACCTACCTACATACTACCTACTTACCTAACTAACTGAACAACCAACCAAGTACTCACGTAGGAGTAAACAGATATTGATAATCTTTAATTAACTGACTACCTACCTACCCACCCACCTACCTACGTACCACCTACTTACCTACCTAGCTAACCAACTAACCAAGCACCCACTTAGGAGTAAACATACCTTGGAGTCCTTCTCGAAGGGCTGCACGAAGAGCCAGCTCCCAAGTTAATGTCTCCGTGTTGACGATGTGGTCGTTTCGCGTGGTTTGGATGTCGTAAATACCCTTTAACTAACTATATACATTCCTACCTAACTACCAACCTATTACGTATCAAGCCAAATAACATTTTCACCCTACGGACATTAGACAGACCTTGACGTCCTTTTCGAAAGGCTTCACGAACGGTGAGTTCCTCATGGTCTGCGTCTTGACGATGTGATCATCTAGCAAGGTTTCGATGTCGTAAATAACCCTCTAATCATCTACATACCTATTTAACTACCAACCCATATATTTAGCTATCAAGCCAAAATCAAACTTTTTACCCTACGGACATTAGACATACCTTGACGTCCTTCTCGAAAGGCTTCACGAACGGTGAGTTCCTCATGGTCTGCGTCTTGACGATGTGGTCATCTAGCATGGTTTGGATGTCGTAAATAACCCTTTAACTATCTACATACTTACATATCTATCTACCTATCGTCATACCTACCTACCTACCTATCTACCTACCTACCTACCTACCTATTTACCTACCTACCTACCTACCTACCTACCTACCTACCTACCTACTTACCTACCTACCTACCTACCTACCAACACAATACTAACCTATAAAGACGAAAACAGACTTTTCACCCAACAGACATTAGACAGACCTCGACGTCCTTTTCGAACGGCCTCACGAACGGTGAGTTACTCATGGTCTGCGTCTTGACGATGTGGTCATCTAGCATGTTTTCGATGTCGTAAATAACCCTTTAACTGACTATCTACATACCTACCTACTTACCTACCTAACTACCAACCTTTGTATATTATCTAAAAATCTCCCCCCAAAAAACACATTTTACCCAACTGACATTAGACAGACCTTGACGTCCTTTTCAAACGGCCTCACAAACGGTGAGTTCCTTATGGTCTCCGTCTTGACGATGTGGTCGTCTAGCATGACTTTGATGTCGTAAATAAACCTCTAACTATCTACCTACTTACCTACCTAACTACCAACCTATATATTTACCTATCACGCCAAAATAATTTTTTATCTAACAGACCTTGACGTCCTTTTCGAAAGGCTTCACGAACGGTGAGTTCCTCATGGTCTGCGTCTTGACGATGTGATCATCTAGCATGGTTTCGATGTCGTAAATAACCCTCTAATCATCTACATACCTATTTAACTACCAACCCATATATTTACCTATCAAGCCTAAAAAAAAAAATTTTTACCCTACGGACATTAGACATACCTTGACGTCCTTTTCGAAAGGCTTCACGAACGGTGAGTTCCTCATGGTCTGCGTCTTGACGATGTGGTCATCCAGCATGGTCTGAATATCGTCCACTCCTCCGATGACCATGAGCGAGGTGTCGCCCTTGTGGGCGCTCAGGTTCAGCATCATGTCCTCCCATTCGCCGGTCATCTTGCGGAACGCCTTCTCCAGGGTGTACTCCTGTAGACAGAGATATGGAGGTTGTTAGGTAATAGATTGTTTATTATGTATCGTCCTCATCGTCATAATTATCGTTATTTTTTTTAATATATTCAATGTAAACGTGAGGATCGTCTGTTGCCACTCGCCAGTCATCTTGCAGAACGCTTTCTCCAGGGTGAACTCCATTGAAAAAAGATTCGGAGACGTGGAATATTGATATAAATATCGTTGTTATCATCAGCAGTTGCATCAACAGCAGCAGCAACATCATCATCGTTTTCGTTATTACTGCAATCTTCATTATCATCATCATCCTCATCACCATCTCCAGCTCACGCTATACTTCTGTAAAATCATAGCGTACCTACCTTGGTGGCCCCGTCAACGCAATGACTCTTAGTCTCATCAGTTACGTAATGTCCTATTTACTTTCTAAAGCATTCTAAATGTTCAATAGTTAGAGTTGATATAGAACATTATACGACCTAGGCCAACCACCCCATATAATATGCTGCGTTGAACAACCTAGATTAACTATAACAAGAACGTACCTTGGTGGCCGAGGTGGAAATGGCCTCGAATTTCTCCATGAAGGGCTCGATGTCGAGTTTGAGCACCTTGCGAAGTGTGGTGCCCGCGTCGGGGGTTAGGTTGAAGCCGGCAACTTCCGTCATGGCGTCCCAATGGCGCTTGCGCAGTCCAGGGTTACACATGACCCCGATTGTGGGAATTACTTCCTGTGAAAAGATGAAGAGAGGAGAGACGAGGTTGGTACGGCGAGAGAAAGAGAGAAAGAGAGAGAGGGGTGGAGAGAAAGGGAGGGAGAGAGGAGGTATAGAGAGAAGGAGTTGGAAAGAGAAGGAAGGGATAGATGGACCAAAAGAGAGATTAGATAGAGATACATAGAGAGGGAGGGGAGAGAGATAAAGAAAGGGGGAGAGATAGGGAGAGAGGAAGGAACAGGGATAAATAGGCAAAGAGAAACAAATATCAATAAGGATAAACAGAGAAAGAGAGAGAGAGAGAGAAAGAGAGAGAGAGAGAGAGATAGAGAGGGAGAGAGAGAGAGAGAGAGAGAGAGAGAAAGAGAGAGAGAGAGAGAAAGAGAGAGAGACAGGGCGGGAGAGGGGAGATATAGGGGGAGAAGAGGTGAAACAGTGATAGAGAGACAGATAGACACAGACAGACATACAGACAGACAGATAACACAAACAGAAACACAGAGAGAGGGACAGAAACAGAGACAGACATTTTGATAGCAGTATCCTTAGTAACTAATTCCTAGAATACATCTATAAGTAACAATAAACGGACTGTGTCTTGAATGTATTACTTTCAAAGCATCTAAATAGCTTTTCTAAGATCAACATTTAGGGCGTAACATCATTTCAGTACTATGCCCAGCCCTGCGCATTTTCACTCCCATCAAACAAAATTGAAAACGGGCAGGTCTTTCTTTTTTATACCATTTTCGTTAATGTTCTCCTAATTTTTCCAGATGAGACGTCACCTTTTGTTTTTACCTGCAGCAGAAATATAACAACACAAATAATTATAAATATCTCACCTTGAATTCCGTCACGGATTCGTGGATGTAGTCTATGATGCCCAGTATCTCTGGGGTCTTGAAGGGTTCCGGGTCTGGAACCGAGATCTCTTTGCCAGCAGCGGCATCAGCCCTTTGCTGCTTCTTGACCTCTCGCTCCAGGTCGTCGTAATCCATCTTTGTGTGTGTGTTTGGGGGGGGGGGGCGTGAAGGAGGAAATAGTAAAATAGGACATGGAGGTTGTTAGAAATGCAGGCTGAAATTTTAGGTTACTGATACGTCCGTCAAGTCTATAGTAATCATCACATCACGCTTCTCATTGTATGTTTGCATTATTAAGATTGAGATGTGTTTTTACCCCTAAGGTGTTTTAAAGTGCTTTGCGATTTTGTCAAATCATGTGTAGTTGGAAAGTAAACGACATCTCATATCAAACCCTACCATGTGAAAATACACGTCACCTGCACATCCAGTAGATACTGGCCTTGGGTCCTAACTACAGCATGCGGGTGAGCTTAGACCAAGTTTTAAGATCCGCGAATATGAAAAGTTACGACTCGTTTCAAGATCTGCGAATAGGAAAACTAACGGGTCGGTTTAAGATCTGCAAAAACAAAAACCTACGATGATTTTTAAGATGGATATGTGAATAGGAAAATTTACAACTCGTTTTAAGAAGAGCGAAAAAAAAAAAACAACTTACGACAAGTTGTTACCTACCGCGACGTTATGCATACGACCCTATATCCAAATCTTCTTGAATCAACGCTCGGGGAGTGTGTGTCACATATAAGGCAGATAAACAATATCTAAAAATTGACGATGAAAAAATACACATCGTCTTTCCATACACTACACTGATACATAACTCTACTTCAAATATATTTTACCCTCAGTGATGTGAATAACAATAAGTGGATTATTTTTTAATTTTATTATTTATTTATTTATTTGTTTATTTATTTATTTATTTGTTTATTTATTTATTTATTT
>RQTK01000153.1:315033-325348 GCA_003991915.1 Elysia chlorotica | reverse complement strand
GATAGAGAGAGAGAGATAGAGAGAGAGGGGAGAGTGAGAGAGAGAGAGAGAGAGAGAGAGAGAGAGAGAGAGAATTTGGGTGTCTGTCTGATTTTGTCTGCTTATCTGCTTGTATATCTTTCTTTCGCTCTCTATCTCTCCCTCCCTCTTTCACTCTACTTCCCTCTCTATGGTCTTTATTTTTTAAATAATTGTTTCAAAAAATAACTATTATTTCAAGCTTCAGTCATATCCTGACTTTAGAAAAGATAAAAACTCACGTAAATGATAACGAAATGAAAACAACGATTTAAAAAAAAAAGGTCTCCTCCCATTGCCTTCTTTTTCTTCTAATATTTAATATCTTGAAATTTCCTTGCACCACCAAAATCGAAAATAATGCCCTTACTGTAAACATCCAGTACATCCGTGGCAGCCTTGAAGTAGTGCTGGACTCGAACCCGTAGCTTCTCACAGGCTGCATCCACAATGTGTCTCTCTCTCTCTCTCTCTTTCCCTCTACTTCCCTCTTCATCACCTTTAAAAAAGCATTACTTGAGGCAAATAATATATACATATATGTTTTTTTTTATATATAGGTGTTTTAAAAATAGATATTGTTTCAAGCTTCAATAGTTTCCTGACTTAAGAAAAGATTAAAGAGAAAAATAAAAACTCACGTAAAGGATAACGAAATCAAAAGAATCATTAAAAAAGATTTAAAAAATCTCTCCTCCCATTGCCTTCTTTATCTTCTAATATTTAATATCTTTAAATCTCCATGCCCCACCCAACCCTAAAATGATGCCCTTACTGTAAACATCCAGTACATCCGTGGCAGCCTTGAAGTAGTGCTGGACTCGAACCCGTAGCTTCTCACAGGCTGCATCCACAATGTGGGGCGCTATGGACGTGTCCATGTAGACCACCTTACTCCCGCTCAGAGCGCATTGGAGCGTCGGAATCTGTAGGGGAAGAGCGTGTTAGTTTTGATAGATAGATAGATAGATAGATAGATAGATAGATAGATAGATAGATAGATAGATAGATAGATAGATAGATAGATAGATAGATAGATAGATAGATAGATAGATAGATAGATAGATAGATAGATAGATAGATAGATAGATAGATAGATAGATAGATAGATAGATAGATAGATAGATAGATATATAATGAGAGAGAGGACAGTGAGAGAGGGGATTGAGAGAGGTGAGATATAGGGAGAGAGAATGGACAGAGAGAGAAACTAAGGTAGAATGTGTGGCGATAGGGATGTGTTCATATAGACCACCTTATTTCCGCAGAGCGCCCTCGAGCGTTAATATATTCGATTAGGAGGCGCGTTAAGTTGAGCTTATTTGAGTCAGTTGCTTAACGTCCAACGTCAAAACTATAATAGGATATCTTGTGGACGATCCCAAGGCTAACGTCTGACAATTTTTAGGTGTTGTACCACACGAGTATCATACCAGAATATCACCACTACCAATACTGTCATCACCAACGCCATCGACCACCATCCCATATACCACCACTATCATAATTTTCACCATCACCACAGCCTCATCACCACAACTCCCCCACTCCCCCCACCAACTGCAACTGCTGCTGCTGCAACAACAACAGACATCGCTACTACTACAACAACAATTACTACTACTACTACTACTACTACTACTACTACTACTACTACTACTACTACTACTACTACTACTACTACTACTACTACTACTACTACTACTACTACTACTACTACTACTACTACTACTACTACTACTACTACTACTACTACTACCACTACTAATCCCCCAACTACCCCCACCGCCACCACTTCCACCACAACCACCACTACCGCCTCACCCTCTGCATGGTCAAGCCAAGACGGTGGACGAAGTAGAGCACCGTTTCCTCGAGCTCTTCCACGCCCCTGTAGAAGGTCATCTCGCCGTCCCTGAGGGTGAGGCCCATGCCCAGATGAGGCAGAAGCAGGTGGTTCTCCGCCTGGAATGTCTGGATGTACCGGTCTAGACAGCCCACCAGAAGCCGCTTCACCTGGGACACAAGACAGGGGGAAAGGGATGTACATAATTATTGCTGGCGCCACTAGCTTCGAAAGCCTCAATCTATCGACTTAGACAGCCCAGTACAAGTCCTTCACCTTGGACACAAGACAGGGGAAAGGGATGTACATAATTAGTGATGGGTTTGTGATAGCGGGGCCACTAGCCTGGAAAGCCCCAATCTATTGGTCTAGACAGCCCACCAGAAGCCGCTTCACCTGAGTGAGTGAGTGAGTTGTGACACAAGACAAAGGGAAAGGGGTGTACATAATTACGAAAGCCTCAATCTATTGGTCTTGAAAGCCCACCAGAAGCCGCTTCACCTGAGACACAAGACAGGGGAAAGGGATGTACATAATTATTGCTGGCGTGGCGTAACGGAGCCTCTAGCCTCAATCTATCGACCTAGACAGCCCAGCACAAGTTCTTCGCCTTGAACACAAGACAGGGGAACGGGATATACACAATCAGTGATGGGTTTGTGATAGCGGGCCCACTAGCCTGGAAAGCCCCAATCTATTGGTCTAGAAGCCGCTTCACCTGAGTGAATGAGTGAGTGAGCAGAGCACCGTTTCCTCGAGCTCTTCCACGCCCCTGTAGAAGGTCATCTCGCCGTCCCTGAGGGTGAGGCCCATGCCCAGATGAGGCAGAAGCAGGTGGTTCTCCGCCTGGAATGTCTGGATGTACCGGTCTAGACAGCCCACCAGAAGCCGCTTCACCTGAGACACAAGACAAGGGAAAAGGGATGGACATGATAATTATTGCTGTCCTGGCGTAACGGAGCCTCTAGCCTCAATCTATCGACCTAGACAGCCCAGCACAAGTTCCTTCCCTTGAACACAAGACAGGGGAACGGGATATACACAATCAGTGATGGGTTTGTGATAGCGGGCCCACTAGCCTGAAAGCCCCAATCTATTGGTCTAGACAGCCCACCAGAAGCCGCTTCACCTGAGTGAGTGAGTGAGTTGTGACACAAGACAAAGGGAAGAATTGTGACACAATTACGAAAGCCTCAATCTATTGGTCTAGAAAGCCCACCAGAAGCCGCTTCACCTGAGTACACAAGACAGGGGAAAGGGATGTACATAATTATTAATGGGTTTGCGATAGCGGGGCCTCAAGCCTTGAAAGCTTAAACATATTGGCCTAGACAGCCCACCAGAATCTATTGGTCTTGAAAGCCGCTTCATCTGAGACAAAAGAGACGGGAAAGGGATGTATATAACTATTAATGGGTTTGCGATAGCGGGGCCCTAGCCTTGAAAGCCTCAACCTATTTGCCTAGAAAGTCTAGCAAAAGTCCTTCACCTTGAACACAAAAAATGGGAAAGGGATGTTTATAATTATTGCTGACGTTGCGATAACGGAGCCCCTAGCCTTGAAAGCCTCAATCTATCGGCATAGACAGCCCACCAAAAGCCGCTTCACCTTGGATTCAAGACCGGGGAAAGGGATGGACATTATTATTGCTGGCGTTGCGATAGCGGAGTCCCTAGCCTCGAAAGCCTCAACCTATTGGTCTAGAAAGCCCACCAGTAGCCGCTTCACTTGGGACACAAGAGACGGGAAAGGGATGTATACGACTATTCATGGGTTTGTAATAGCAGAGCCTCAAGCATTGAAAGCCTAAACCTATTTGCCTAGAAAGCCCAGAACAAGTCCTTCACCTGGGACATAGGACAGGGAAAAGGGATGTACATAGTTATTGCCCACGTTGCTATAGCGGAGCCTCTAGCCTTGAAAGCATCAATCTATTGACCTAGAAAGCCCAGCAGAAGTCCTTCACATAGGATACCAGACAGGAAAAGGGGTGTACATAATTATTGCTAGCGTTGCAATAGCGAAGCCCAAAGTCTCGAAAGCATCAACCTATTGATCTAGAAAGCCCACCAGTAGCCGTTTTACTTGTGGCACAACACAAGTGAAAGAGATGTACATAATTATTTCTTGCGTTGCGATAGCGGGGCCCCTAGCCTCACAAGCCTCAACCTATTGACCAAGAAAGCCCAAAACAAGTGGCTTCACCTGGAAAACAAGACAGAGGAAAGGGGTGTACATACATGTAATTATTTCTGGCGTTGCAATAGCGGAGCCCCTAGCCTTGAAAACCTCAATCTATCGTCCTGGATACAACAGATGTCGCTTTAACTGGGACACAGTCACGACATGGAAAGGGATAATGTAAATATTGCTAGCTTTGCGACTACTTCTAAATCCCCTCTCTCCTCTATCCATCTCGGTCATTTTCTCTTCCTACTTTCTCCCTTACGCTCCATCCTTTCTATCCCTTTCACTTCATCATAAGATTGGAGGAACTGGTCAGGTTAGCCGCCCTACCCTCTCCCCTCCCCAACCCTTTTCGCCCTTTTCTTCCTCCTCTCTTTCTTCCTCTATCTCCCTATCAATCTCTTTAATTCTCTCTCTCTCCTCTACCTCTCTCTCTCTATTTATATCTTTCTATCTTCATCCCCTCCACCTCTCTCCCCCTCACCAAGGTCGTCAAAAGATCTTCTCTATCACCCTCTCCATATCTCACTCTCTCTCTCTATCTCTCTCTCTCTCTGTTCATATATTTCTGTCTACATCCCCTCAATCAACCTCTCTTCCCCTCACCAAGGTCGTCAAAAGATTAGAGGAGCTGGTGAGGTAAGCTGTCTTCCTCTCAGCTGAGTCAAAGTTTGAAACCTGTTTGTCTTTCTTGAAGATGGCGAGTGCTGCTGGGTACCATCTGTAGAAAAAAAATGGCTTCGATAACAAGGATGATAGTGTTAGAGATATTTATGATGGTGATGATGATGATGATGATGATGGTGATAATGATGATGATGATGATGATGATGATGATGATGATAATGATGATGATGATGATGATGATGATGATGATGATGATGATGATGATGATGATGATGATGATGATGATGATGATGATGATGATGATGATGATGATGATGATGATGATGATGATGATGATGATGATGATGATGATGATGATGATGATGATGATGATGATGATGATGATGATGATGATGATAATGATGATGATGATGATGATGATGATGATGATAACTCCATCACAGAAAATTTAATTATAACATCTACAATAGATACCTTTCCATGAGCACCTGCTCGGCGCTTGTGAAATCCTCATCGATTTTCTCTTTGAAAAATTCGAATGTTATGTCGCCGAGATCTCTACATGCCGAATACATCAAGGAAAGAATAACAATAAGGGTTGAATAATTATACAAAAGTCATTACATTGAAGTTAGCCGTAAAAGTAATTTTTCCCTTTGAAAACCCCACAAGATTTGTCTGTGCGGAATGAACCCATCATTTTTGTGTATCTTTTTTTAAAGGATAACAATAAGGGTTGAATAATTATACAAAAGTCATTACATTGAAGTTAGCCATAAAAGTGTTTTTCCTCTGTGAAACCCCAAAAGATTTGTACGTGTAGAATGAACCCATTACTTTTGTGTACCTTTTTAATTCTTTTTTCTTCTCATAAAATGATATTAATAAAAAATACTGTATCTTTTGAAAAAAAAAGGTCCCCTGGTTCGAAACCCACGATCGATCAAAAAAGTTATTTATTTCCTCTGATTACATCCCTTACTGGTTGGGTCGGTGTCAGTATAATGTGACTGGATGAGCCGGGGGTGATCAAATACCCACTCTCTGAGTGTCATGGCAACACGTGAAATTGCCATACTTTAGTCTTGGAAGCCAACTACAATATAACCTATATATATGTTAAAACAACCAACCAACCAACCAACCAACTTGAGGTTTATGGTAATATAAGGTTAGTTTAAAAAAAGGAGGGGGCAAGAATCTGATATTTCTGTATTTTTTCCCCTTTTATAAGAAGAGCTAGCTGTCATTGACTTTTCGTTAATTAAAAACATCGCCCATAATTATATTATTGCTAACTCCCCACTTGTAGTCGGCGATGTCCAGCAACTTGTTATTGACGAGCCTGGTCTGGCAGAGGTCCAAGAGGGCTGCGTGGGTCGGTTGCAGGATGTGCAAGTTCTGCTTGAGGCGTATGTCCAGCAACTTGTTGTTGACGAGCCTGGTCTGGCAGAGGTCCAAGAGGGCGGCGTGGGTCGGCTGCAGGATGTGCAAGTTCTGCTTGAGGCGGGCTCGTCGCTCCTGGTACAGATTGTGCCAGGACCGCATGAAGTTCATCCCCCTGGTGGGCAAACCGTGAGGAATATATTGGTAGGCTAGATCTAAGCATTGGGTTGTATAACACATAAGATATTGGTTTGTGAATTTAGGCCCTAGAAAGTACAGACTGTGCCAAAACCGCATGAAGTTCATCCACCTGGAGGGCAAACCGTGAGCAATGCATTAGTAGATCTAGGCATCGGGTTGTATAAAACGTAAGATAATTATTAGTTAGTGGATGTAGGCCTTAGAAAGTACAGATTGTGCCAGGATTGCGAGAAGTTAATCCCCGTGGTGGGCAAACCGTGAGGAATACATTGGTCGATCTAGGCATCGGGTAGTATAACACGTAAGACATTGGTTTGTGGATTTAGGCCCTAGCTAGAAAGTACAGATTGTGCAAGGACTGCGCGAAGTTCATCCCCTTGGTGGCCAAACCATGAGCAATACATTGGTAGATCTACGCATGGGTTTGTATAGGCCTAACACATACGACATTGGTTTGTGAATCTAGGCCCTAGAAAGTACAGATTGTGCAAGGACTGCGCGAAGTTCATCCCCCTGGAGGGCAACCCGTGAGCAATGCATTAGTAGATCTGGGCATTGGGTAGGCCTACTATAACACGTAAGACATTGGTTTTTGAATTTAGGCCTTAGAAAGTACAGATTGTGCAAAGACTGCGAGAAGTTCACCCCCCTGAAGGCCAAACCGTGAGGAATACATTAGTAGGTCTAGGCATTGGGTACTATAACACGTAATACATTGGTTTGTGGATCTAGGCATTCGACAGTATGCTACAGATTGTGCCAAAACCGCATGAAGTTCATCCCCCTGGAGGCCAAACCGTGAGGAATATATTTATTAGTAAATCTAGGCATCGGGTACTATAACACGTAAGATATTGGTTTGTGAATCTAGACCTTGGAAAGTACAAAAAGACACTGTTTTGTTGATAGAATGATCTGGGCATCGGGTGTATAACATAGCCTAGCCTACGACATTGGTATGTGAATTTTGGTCTAAGAAAGTACAAACAAGACACTGTTTTGTTGATAGATCTAAGCATCGGGTTGTATTACACATTAGATATAGGTTTGTTTTTTTTTAATTTAGGCCTTAGAATGTACAAACAAGACACTGTTTTGTTGATAGATCTAGGCATCGGGTACTATAACGCGTAAGACATTGACATGTGAATTTAGGCCTTAGACAGTGCAAACAAGACATTGGTGGGTTTCCAGTAAAGGATTTGGATAACAGGCCTCTTTTAGATATTATAGATAAGAAACAACGCGCAGCAACACCAAAAACATCAATAAAACAGTAACAATTAGAAAAAAAAACAATAGCAAAAACAACAACAATAACAACAACAACAACAACAATAACAACAACAACAACGATAATAATAATATAAACAACAACAACAACAACAACAACAACAACAACAACAACAACGAGTACGACGACAACAACAACAACAACAACAAAACATTAAAGATTGCATGCAGACCTCTTAGATGAAAAAAAAAAATAGAAATATAGCACAGCAACAGCAGCATCAAGAACAACAAACAGCAACAACAACAACCACACAATATAAACAACAACAATAACAACAACAGGTCGTACATTAAGCATACTTTTCTGGTTAATACAAATTATACCAGACATTAATAGCTTTATGCAGCTGTTGTTGTTGTTGTTGTTGTTGTTGAGTTGGTTTAACGTCCAACAGCAGCACTGTATAGGCGATATTGTGGACGGGCCCCAAGACGGACGTCTGACAATTTTATGTGCTGCCACACACGAGACAGGGAGGGGATACCATGACTCCTGTCTCAGCCGGTCACATTATACTGACACCGACCCAACCAGTAGGGGAACGCAACAGCCAGGATTTGAACTCGGGACCTTTTGCGTCGGAAGCCTATGTTCTACACCTGGATCACCGCGCCCCCGCTTTATGCAGCAGATTTGCTAAAAAGATAACGATTTTTATATTGATGCGAACACTTTTAACTATTCTAGTGGACCCTATTGAAAATATTAAATGTATTCACGATTTTACATAATATTTGCCACTCACAGGGGCTCCGAGGGTGGGGGTCCAGCCTTTTCGTGCTCCAGACCTTTCACTTCCGGTTTGATTAAGATATGTTGAACTAGTGGAAGAAAAAGGAATTTATACCAGGTTATTGCATGAGAAGTTAAGATATAGAATTCATTGGGATAAGAATTGGTGGACTGGTGGATGTATCGAAGGAAAAGGAGGAAAAAAAGGTGTACCGTTTTCAAAGAGTGGATGATCTAATTTGAATTAACAAAAATAAATTGCCAACGAGTTCTATAACTATTTAAGGTCCAAAGGTAACGTAATTTACGTGCGCTTAGTTCGTGTAAAAGAATAATGTGTAGTGTGCCTTGTGTGAATTGTTTAGTATGCAGTATGTGCAGTGTGTACCCACTGTTTGACATTTGGACACTCTTCTTGAAAAGTTCGTTGACCTCCTCTATGAGCTTCCCCAGGTTCCCCTGTACCTGGGGTCTTTCCATTAGGTGTGTAGTGTTTAATGTGTAGTTCGCAATGTGCAGTGTGTAACGTGTGGTTTGTAATGTGTAGTGTGTAGAGTGTAGTGTGTAGTGTGTAGCCTCCCAGCGCTGTAGTGTATAGTGTGTGCAATATGCAGTATGTAGGATATATTCTGCAGTGTGTAGACTGTAGTGCGTAATGTTTAGGATAGAGTATAGTATGTTATATGCAGTATGCAGTATGTGTAGTGTGTTGTGTGTTACCTACTGTTTTACATTTGGACGCTCTTTTTGAAGAGCTCGTTGATCTCCTCTAGAGTATAGTATGTAGTATGCAGTATGCAGTGTGTGTAGTTATAGTGTGTGTGTATAGTGTGTTGTGTATAGTGTGTAGTGTATAGTGTGTAGTGTATAGTGTGCAGTATGCAGTGTAATGTGTAGTGTGTAGTGTGGTACCCACTGTTTGACATCTGCACGCTCTTTTTGAAGAGTTCGTTGACCTCCTCTATGAGCTTGGCCAGCATGCCCTGTAGCAGGGGTCCCTCCACCAGGTGTGTTGTGTTTAATGTGTAGTTTGTAATGTGTAGTATGTAGTGTGTCGTTTCCCAGTGCGTAATGTATAGTGTACAATATGCAGTATGTAGGATATGGGATTCCCCAGGTTCCTTTGTAGCTAGGGTCCCAACATCAGATGTGTAGTGTGTAGTGTGTAGCCTGTATTGCGCATTTTGTAGCGTATAGTATATAGTATGCAGTATACAGTGTGTGCAGTGTGTAGTATGTAGTGTGTAGTGTGTTACCCACTGTTTGACATCTGGACGCTCTTCTTGAAGAGTTCGTTGACCTCCTCTATGAGCTTGGCCAGCATGCCCTGTAGCACGGGTCCCTCCCTCAGGTGTGTTGTGTTTAAAGTGTTGTGTTTAATGTGTAGTCTCCCAGTGCGCAATGTATAGTGTACAATATGCAGTATGTAGGATATAGGATTCCCCAGGTTCCTTTGTAGCTAGAGCCCCAAAATCAGATGTGTAGTGTGTAGAGTGTAGACTGTATTGAGTAATATGTAGCGTGTAGAATATATAATGCAGTATGCAGTGTGTGGTGTGTAGTGTGTAGTGTGTTACCCACTGTTTGACATCTGGACTTCTTTTTGAAAAGTTCGTTGATTTTCTCTAGATTATAGTATGTAGTATGCAGTATGCAGTGTGTGTAGTGTATAGTGTGTAGTGTATAGTGTGTAGTGTATAGTGTGTAGTGTATAGTGTGCAGTGTATAGTGTGTAGTGTGTAGTGTGTTACCCACTGTTTGACATCTGCACGCTCTTTTTGAAGAGTTCGTTGACCTCCTCTATGAGCTTGGCCAGCATGCCCTGTAGCAGGGGTCCCTCGACCAGGTGTGGGGGTATCAGGCGCATGATTCCGTTGACACACTTCTGGTCCATGGGCGCTACAGGGGTGCGCAGCACGAACTTCTTCAGGCTCAAGTAGTTCATCTACGGGGGGATAAAAATGTACCATAAAGATGTACTATTAAGGACTAGATATAAAGGCGTTATCATGAGGAAGGG
>RQTK01000153.1:240960-302631 GCA_003991915.1 Elysia chlorotica | reverse complement strand
TATTATTATTATTATTATTATTATTATTATTATTATTATTATTATTATTATTATTATTATTATTATTATTATTATTATTATTACTGTATTATTGTTACATTATGATTGTTTCCAATTGTTCCACCAGCGCCAACAAACCACAAACACGACGAGCACCCAGATGACTGGTGTCGGGGTGTACATCAGTCTTGCGGAAGACAAGCTCGTGACACCAGGGAAATACTTCTGTGCCGACGACTACTGGGCGCTGGTTCTGAGCAAGGTGAGGATACAGGATACAGAATATAGAGTACATTAGCATAATACAAGATACAGAAAAGAGGATAGAGAATACAGAGTACAGAATACAGAATATAGAATAAAAAATACAGAATACAGAACACAAAAAAGAATACAGGATACAAAATTCAGAATACATAATACAAAATACAGAATGTAAAACACAGAAAATAGAGTATAGAAAACTGAATACAGATTAAGGAATACACGATACAGAATACAAAGTACAGAAAACAAAATTCAGAATACACAAATTATTGTAAAGCAACCAGGATGAATCAGGTACAAGTCAGGAATTTAACTATTCCCGCATCTTAGCTTGTTAAGAAATGTCAAATGCACATTAGGAGGTATGAACTTAAACTACATATAGGTAAAAAAAATAAGGAGAATAAATCATTCGTGATTATTGGTTCTCCAAAAATTCAATATGCTATTACCAATTGAATTTTGTGTCACTCTAATGAAATGCCATAAAACTGTTATCCTCAGTCCTTACAAGTGAAAATACTTAAAAAATACTATTTCTTAGAATTCACAATGCAAAAAGTACTATTTATAATTTAAAGGTGACAGTACGACAAAAATACATTGGGTGTTCGGGTGTTTTCTAAAGACTTACTTATTTTGATAGGCAATAATATGACAAAACTACTATTTATCTTTACAGGTGATTATTCTACAAAAATACTACCGGCGCTGGCTCGCCAAGCGCTACGTGAAGAAGCTGAGGGAAGACAAAGCCAAGCGGCTTGAGTGGGAGAGACAGGAGGAGCTTCGCAAAAAGAAGGAGAAGGAGAGTCGCCTCAAGAAGGAGTACGCCCGCAGGATCAACCCCAAGACAAAGGCCGACTTCGACATGCTGCTTCACTGCCTGGAGAGTATGTGGATAGGACTAGTAGTAGAAGTAGTATGCAAGGCACCAACAAATACATAAATAGATATAGTGCAGCTCTAAGAATACAAAACGATACCAAACATGTAAGCTTTCGGCCTTAAGCCTTCATCAAACAAAAAAATGACTAAATTGAAAAAAGAAGATAAAAAACATACATACACACTAAGATTTTACATGTAAAAGATAAAAAAGAGATATACAAGAAAATAAATTAGGTAAACAGAAAATGAAGATAAAATATCTAGATGTAAAATACAAGCAATAGTAGTGAAGAAATCAAATCTAGATCCAAAAAGTTAGGCAAATAATAAATATTATAAATATTATTGCATGTAATATTGTATTGTGTCAACATTATATGATTATTCTTCTTTTGTACATGTGATAATGGAAATTGTTAAGCGTACTGAGCATGATTGTTCATGGAAGTGCGCTATATAAATGCAATATATTAGTTGTGAACGGAAAGACAGAGAGAAGAGAGAAGAGTGTGTATCTTGAGAGGTTACCAATCCAATTATTCAATAAGAGATAAATCTCGTTTTACATTGTTTTGACCATAAAAAACACTGCTTATCTTTCTCCCCAGAGTGGCGCCAGGAGGAGATGGAGCGCATCAACGCGATGCTGGATGGCGCGGAGAGGAAAGCGGCCATGTGTATGCTGTTGGAGCAGGAGACGGAGCTTCTCTCCGCCATCGAGCGGCACAAGAACGAGGCCAATCTGGATAACAGGGACAAGCGCATCATGCAGTTCTTGGAGAAAGTGGGTTTGGTTGTTTGTTTCCTAACATTTTCTGTATTGAAAATTGTGTGAGCCTGCTTGGATGTGTATGACACTTAGTTGATATTAAAACTCGTAGACAGGGAAATAGTTAGTATGCATTTTCAGCAACAAAGCTAAATAAGGCATTTCTTAAAAAATGATCCCAAGCATATTTGAATTAAAACAATTACAATTCAAAATTTTAGTACTTGTCTTTTTGAAAATTGAATGTATTTTTAAAATATCCAATTTGACTTATTTTTAAAAATGGGGGCCCATAGATACAGACAAAAGTAAGATAAGATAAGATAAGAATTACTCTAATAAACCTTTTTGGGGAATTAAAAATTGACTTGCCATTAACATATAAAAAAATAATAGAAATACACAATACACAATTATTGTTAACCTTTTACAGTCTCCGTACATTCTGCATAAACAACTTCTCATGTGTATTTCGATTGATAACACTATGCAACGAGCATTCAACCACTGTCCACTGTGTTTCCAGGCAGCGTCCCCCAAGAAGTGGCAGGGTCATGATGGCAAGCTGACCTACATGGACACTCCATACACGATCAGGGCCAAGGAGCTCCGCGACATCTACAACAGCATCAACATGAAGTACCTGACACAGGACGAGCGTTTGGACGTGTTGCTCACACTGAAGCACACCGTCAAGGTGAGCACTTTTTTCCTCATCACCTGCCACAGTTTGGTGGTTTTTACTGTTGTACATTTACAATATATCATTTCAATATTAAATAGAAAGTGCAACTTCCATAGTTTGGTGGTTTTTACTGTGGTACATTTACAATATATCTTCTCAATATAAAATAGAAAGTGCAACTGCCACTGTTTGGTGGTTTTTATTGTTGTAAATTTACAATATATCTTCTCAATATAAAATAGAAAGTGCAACTGCCACAGTTTGGTGGTTTTTTACTGTGGTATATTTACAATATATCATCTCAAAATAAAATAGAAGGTGCAACTGCCACATTTTGGCGAATTTTCCTGTTGTACATTTACATTTATAATTATCATCTCAATATAGAGTAGAAAGTTCTTGAGCTTTTTTTTGTATTATTGGATAGTTGCAAAATATATGCACTTTATTGGAAGAAATTAAAATATTTTTTAATGTGTATGTTTGTCCTTTCTCTGCTTCTCCTCCTTTACCTCATTTTGATTTAATTCAAGTGTTTAAGACAAAAGTATGTTGTCTGTCTACAGTAACATTTTTCTTCTATACTTTTGCTTCTCCTCCTTTACCTCATTTTGATTTAACTGAAGTGTTTAAGACAAAAGCATGTTGTCTGTCTACAGTAAGACTTTTCTTCTACGCATTTTTCAGGAGCACGACTGTAAACTGACCCAGGAGATCATCGAGCTGATTGATCGAGAGGCAGACTTGCTGATGCGAGGCGTGAAGGAGGGAAACTTGACGGGGCTGCGCAAGAGAATCTCGACACTCTTCTTGCAGTACATCAAGACTCCGACTTTCAACCCAGAGGCTGCAAAACTGCTCAAGGTTTGGCACTGTTTTTTGGCTTTTTGTTTTGTTAAGAGTTTTGTAAAGGCATAGGTGTTTTTGCGCATACAAGCTTTTAAATAGTAAATTGTATTTTATGATCTATCTTTTTTAAATGAATAAGGTATGAGGTATTTTGGTTCAATATAAACTAATCATGGTGTGGGATTTTTTGGGGGGAAAGGGAGGGGAAAAGTTAATCAACGTGTTCATTAGGCATAGTTGGATTTGCAATTTGAACAATTGTATTTTGTGATATATCTCCGGGACTGTAAGGTTCAATCTGATCTTATATTGTCAGAACCTAATTTACAGAATAAATTAAATGTTTTTCCTCACTCTTACTAGTCTCAGTTTAAGATTTTCAGACTTGTGCAAGGGCGTCCATAGAGAGAAATTTTATAAGCTGTAAACTCTAGTGTACCGCTTCGAAAGCGGTCTGTCCGAAGCAGCAAAAATTTTAAACATGTTCCAATGAAAAAATCCATGCGTCCAACCTAGAGACAGCCCCTCTACTTGTTTTGTCCTGTTATGTCTTGCCACAGGTACCACAAGACCCGAGCACCCTGCGCAAGAACATCAACTACTGCCACAGCTGCGGCAACTACCTGCCGTCCACAGAGTTTTTCATCACGTCAAACTCGCGCACGGTCGGACGCTGCCGAAACTGTGTCAAGGTCGAGAACGATGGCCGGCAGCGCGAGGACCACTCGTACTACAGGATCATCCTGAAGGCGCTGAGAAAGTCAGAGGAGGCGATGCAGGATGGCAGCAGCATCTGTTACCTGTTGCAGGTAAGGGGGGGAATGAAATTTGTTGCCTGTGACAAGTGAGGGGGGAGGGGGGGCACGGCAGGTTGTCAACAGACTTCAAGGTGACATTTAAATTTAAAGACTTCCATCTCGACTTTTTGCGCTTTTGAGAAAAGTTTGGGCAATAACAGATTTATGACTAGAACACTAGACCTAATGGTTCTTTTATTTTAAATCATGGCCCCCAATCTCTTCAGTTTTTGTTTTGATGATTCTTCTGTACAGATAGAATCTCATCATGCTGTGTTTTGTAATGTTACCTTTTAATGTCACCTCACAACATGCCAGATTTTGAAAAATTTTTTTTAAATACTCGCTAATCTGTTTGCCTGTTGTTGTTTTTTTACTCAACTCAATGGAATCACAGTATTTTGGCAGCAATGCTTATGAAAAGTTTTTCCAAAACTCACATATTTTGAACCAGTAAAGATAGAATAAATAGCTTTGCAGATTTGAAAACTTCAGCTTTTTATCTTTCAAATAATGTCTACATCCACCGCTTATATGTACACTATGTGATCCTGTTGAGTTTATGAATGTGTAAAGGCCTAGGAGAATGGAAGAAAAGTCAGAAATCTTATTTTGCATTGTGCTAACCAATTTTTAAATTCTGAAGAAATATATGTTGTCAAATTTAGATGATTTTTTATGGCTTACTTCTGTTTTTCCTGTGGGTTTTTTTGTACTTATGGAATTTGTAAAGATCTAGGAAAAAGCCAAGAAAAAATTCGAATTTTTTTTTTTTACATTGTGTTACTCGATTCTTAAACGTTGAAAAGAAATGATTTATGATTATTTGCTTTATTTATCTCATTCTCTTATCATAAAAAACATGTTTTTGCTTCTAAAGTTTGCTACTGTTTGACTATACTTTTTTTTTTAACCCTTTGAACCCTATTGCCCTGACCTCATTGACCTATATTCCTGGCCACTCACTGCTCTTACTCAAATATCATCAAAAACATGCCTGATGGACGCGGACATCTTTATATGACGCTATTTATTATTTTAAACAGGATGTGAATCTTATTGGTAGTTATTTATAGCGCGTTAGATCATACCCTCCAAATGCTGATATAACGGTACTACGGCCTAGAGTCAAATAAGGCAGATACCGCTGTAGCGGGATTACGGATAGTTGACAAATAACTACATCCTGTTGTAGTGGGATTACGGGTTCAAAGGGTTAAAAGCATGTGTAAACACAATCCCCCCACTTCCTCTCGCACATATCCAGGAGAACGACCTTCGCTACCTGGTGGAGAACATCTGGAGCAACCAGAGCATGCTCAGCGCCTGGGACGACCTCTACGACCTTGTGCTCGTGCGCTGGGACAAGCACCAGGAGTGGTCTCCCTGGAACTGCATCCTGCTGACCCACGACGAGGCGGAGGCCCACAAAAAACTCTTCAGCTTGGAGGAGGTAAGTTTGGTCCAGCTAGTGTACAATAATCTCACTGCGCTACAATTTTGGCTTCAGCCTTTCTTGCTGCTTTTGTGATAGTCATAGTAATAATAATCAGGACTCTTTTTTTCCCTTTTTTTTAAACTTTACGTATTCGCCGATCTGTCTCTCTCTTTAAGGGTTTTGGCCATGTTTTAATATGCAATGTAGTAGCCAAAAATCTTAGACCCTCTTTCTTTAGACCTACTAATACTTCGGATCTCTTTTTCTCTCTCTCTCTCTTTACATCTTTGCACAGGATAATCGATATTTCTTTGTAAACAGAGCTACCCAATAATCTTAGATCCTTTTTCTGCAAAACTAACAAAACGATTGATCTATGTTTCTATTTTTTTTTAGGTTTATGGCTTTGTCTTTATACAAACATTTACCCACAAGGACAATTCCATCTCTTTTTTTTCACAGGAGTATTACCATGTCTTATACACAAAGTCACCCACAGATTTGTATTTTTATTCAAACATCAGCAAAAACCAACAACAACAGCAATCTTGATATCTTTCTCTCTCTTTTCACAGGGTTATGGACTTGTAGTGGGATTACGGGTTCAAAGGGTTAAAAGCATGTGTAAACACAATCCCCCCACTTCCTGTCGTACATCTCCAGGAGAACGACCTTCGCTACCTGGTGGAGAACATCTGGAGCAACCAGAGCATGCTCAGCGCCTGGGACGACCTCTACGACCTTGTGCTAGTGCGCTGGGACAAACACCAGGAGTGGTCTCCCTGGAACTGCATCCTGCTGACCCACGACGAGGCGGAGGCCCACAAAAAACTCTTCAGCTTGGAGGAGGTAAGTTTGGTCTAGCTGATGTACAATAACCTCACTGCGCTACAATTTAGGCTTCAGACATTTTTTTGATGCTTTTGCGATAGTCATAGTAATAATAATCAGGAATATTTTTTTATAACTGAAAAATCCATGATCAATACCTCTCTTTAAGGGTTATGGCCATGTTTTAACATGCAATGTAGTAGCCAAAAATCTTAGACCCTCTTTCTTTAGACCTACTAATACTTTGAATCTCTCTCTCTCTCTCTCTCTTTACATCTTTGCTCTGGATTTCGATCTGTCTGCTTCTTCGATCTGTCTGTCTGTCTGTCTGTCTGTCTGTCTGTCTGTCTGTCTGTCTGTCTGTCTGTCTGTCTGTCTGTCTGTCTGTCTCTCTCTCTCTCTCTCTCTCTCTCTGTCTCTCTCTCTCTCTCTCTCTCTCTCTCTCTTTATACACAAAGTGACCCACAGATTTGTATTTTTATTCAAACATCAACAACAGCAATCTCGATATCTTTCTCTCTCTCTTTTCACAGGGTTATGGACATGTCTTTATACACAAAGTGACCCACAGATTTGTATTTTTATTCAAACCAACAACAACAGCAATTTCGATATCTTTCTCTCTCTCTTTTCACAGGGTTATGGACATGTTTTTATACACAAAGTGACCCACAGATTTGTATTCGAACATCAACAACAGCAATCTCGATATCTTTCTCTCTCTCTTTTCACAGGGGTATGGACATGTCTTTATACACAAAGTGACCCACAGATTTGTATTTTTATTCAAACATCAACAAAAAACAACAGCAGCAATCTTGATATCTTTCTCTCTCTTTTCACAGGGTTATGGACATGTCTTTATACACAAAGTGACCCACAGATCTATATTTTTATTGAAACATCAACAACAACAGCAATCTCGATATCTTTCTCTCTCTCTCTTTTCACAGGGTTATGGACATGTCTTTATACACAAAGTGACCCAGAAACACAACTTTGCGCGGAACTATTTCTCACGTCTTCCTGGCATGGCCGAAGTGCTGAGACAGAAGGCCGGGTCACGAGACCTCCCGTCTGGTACCAACGGTCCATCTGTCGCGGGACACTCGGTGCCGAAAGCTCAGAAAGTCTGAATAAAATTGTAATAGATATTTATAGTATATTTGGAGATTCTTGGCTTACCCGTAAAAGGTCAGAAATTGTGTCTTATTACTATAGCAAAATGGCGCAAGTTTGCAAAGGTTTTTGTTTGCAATGGAGATTAAAAGTTTATAATAAAAAAATCAATATCCGGTTAAAATTATTTTAGCATTGGAGGGCAATCTGACAAAACTTGCAAGTCAGCAAGGAATGTCTGTCAATGGGTTTAATACTTAGCACTGTTATTATGTGACCAGTTTTACTACAATTTGATTCCCCGTGTTTATAATTATACTATTCATTATTATGAGATGTCTTTCTTTTAGGACAAAATTTCATTAAAATTCTATTCCCATCTCATGATTCATGGCCCATTCCAATGTGTGCGCACTATTTTAGATTATTTTTTTTTAAACATTAATTAAAGGTCAAATATTTGATATGAAATGTATGGTTTTGAAATGAAAGGTGTGCAAGTTGATGCAAAGATCTATACTTATGCTTTCACCAAGTGCATGTGATATGATGTGAAATTGTTATTTCTTCTCATATTACTACTCACATACAAACTTAATAATTATCTATTAAATATTTTTTTAATTTTCATTTTCTACTTTTTTTTTATAATCAACAAATAAGATGGGTTTTTTTCCTTGATCTAAATTTGGCATTGGTTTTTTTGTTTGTTTTTTGCTTTGTGCAAAATGTTTTCAGACGAAGATCGGGTTACCTTCTTAAGATTTTATGGTACGGGAGAAAGTCTAGAAA
The DNA here is from genome assembly GCA_003991915.1 of Elysia chlorotica. Lineage (NCBI taxonomy): Eukaryota > Metazoa > Mollusca > Gastropoda > Plakobranchidae > Elysia > Elysia chlorotica. The sequence goes on along the minus strand of RQTK01000153.1, from coordinate 294,193 downwards.
GCAAATTATTCCAACCATTTATTTGAACTTATAAAGTTTATCTTTTTTGTGGTGAAATCCTTTTTTAAACTCAAAGAAACAGGATTAAAAAAAATAAAAGTGAAACAATGGTAAGATATCCTCTAGATATAACCGTGCTTTCATCTTGTCTTGTTTTATTCAAGAAAAAAAAAAATCAAACAAAGGAAAGTTTGGGAGAGTGGCTGGAGATTATTGTGCATGTGACATGTCAAAATTAAATTAATAAAATGAATAAGATACCTTCATAACAATCTTTCTCTCTCTATATTTGGTGTTGATGCAATATACACTATTAGTCACAGTATCGATGTCCAACTTGTGGTGATTTGTGAAAAGATGAAGGTAAAGGTTGGTTTCTAATGCCCAATGTCAGCAATTATAATGATTGTATATATTACATCAAGATTGTGGGGGTTCTGACATTTTCCTAGATCAAACCTCAAATTAGGAAAAAAAATGGGACCGAAGTCAAGAAAAACTAGCAAGGAAATGTTTTAGGCAGTCTTTACAATTCAAGATTCCCTCTATTCTGGATGAGAACATTTACCAAAAATATTTTAAGCTTTCCAGATCTTGTGGTGATTATTTGATTGGAGAAATCAAAGTACTCTCTTAGCTTTTAAGTCTGCTAGGACTTGAGGCAAGTCCTATATAGTGTTTGTGATGATAATGAGAAATTTACTTAGTTAAATATGTGTATCCAGGCCGTAGGTGTCGGTGATCTCAGGAAGAATTTGAGATACTCACAATGCCTTTTTATGACATAATGCGGTGTTGATAAAACAAGCTTTACATATAAATTTTATAGTGAGTCTACATTCTCCTTAAATTCTAGCCTTAATTTATCTGAATCATAATTTGTTTAATCTCTGCATTCCAAGACTTAAGACTTCAATTTGCTTTCTATTATGTTCAATACTTTTTTTAAAAGTTTATTTGTAAAATTTCATAATTTTGACAGTTTACCTTCAAAAACCATTAAAAAGAAGTATAATTTAAAAAAAAAGGGGGAATGCAAATGGAAATGGTTACCAAAACACATAAAACACTTTGCAAACGAATACAACAAGAAAATTAGAAAACAAAACGAAGTAACCAACATTTAATATTTTATTCATTCTGCACCGTTTGAAGGGAAACTTGTACTTCACACCTAAGCAAAATTAATCCATCAAAGATACCCCGCGTTCATAAACCAATAAATTCTATTGTCTTCTACATAATTATTCTAAACCATCTCCAGTGCAGTCAATGCAATAGCGTTTAGATAAAAAAAAAAAGCTAAGAGAGTAAAAAGCTTTTTGTTGTCCTTGAGGGGCCAGCTTTAAAAAATGCATATGCAAACTAAATTATAACGCAAATGTGTTTTTTGTTCATAACAGGGCAAAATGTATCTAAAAAAGGATGGTAATGAGTCCTTGTATCACAATATAACCACGCATGTATCAATTCTATTAGGACATCTAAAGAAATCTACTAAATGAATTCCAATAATGCTTAAACCCAAAGAGCTGAAGGAGTAAAATGTATTACACAAGAGGCTAGTGTATCTAAAAAAGATGATGAAGCGTACTTGTATAACATTATTATATGCCCATTCATGTACCAATTATAACAGATTTTCTAGAGAAATCTGCTAACTAAACTGCAATGTTTAAACCCGAAAATCTAGGAGAGTAAAAAGCTACATGTATTATACAAGAAGAGGTTAGCATAACTAGAAAGAGATGATTTAATAAGACATTAATGGTGCATAAATCACTTTTCTCAATTTTGACAACTTAAATCTCGCATATGACATAAAATTGAATTGTGTTTTAATAGACTAAAAAAAATAACAGCAGCTTTATGTTAACTAAGCTATTAAAAAAAAAAACACTCCATGAAAATTGACTATTTCTATCTCACAATTTTCTAGTTCAAAGCTATGAGTGTTAAAATTGATGTTGAAGCCTCATTAAACAAGTAAAAAATAAAAGTTATTGAGTGGTAAAGTTGATGTTGACGCCTCATTCAAGAGGGAAATAAATACAGCTATTTATTTAAAAACCTTAATATACATAATTTATACACATTCTTTTGTTCTAGAAAGAAAGACGTAATTTGGTGTTTTGTGACATTTTTTCAAAGAAAATATAATTCTGCCAAGCCTAGTATATAAATAATGTATGAGGCAATCCTCAAAAATCCAATACCCCTTTTAATAGCATCAAACAGCCATTCTTTACATCAATTCTGAATCAATTACCAATTACTTCTTGCAAGTTTGATAAGTACTCACAATAAAGAAGAATGATACTAATTTTAATTAAAAGAGTAAAGGATTTTACAAGAAATGGGGAAAACGATATATTTATATGAATAGTATACAAATATCATACTGGAAGTCATCAACAAATATTTTTTCTATAGATTGTCATGAATAACAAAATACTGTTAAAAAATATCCACTCAAATAACGGTGCGAAATACTAGGAACATTTTTAGTTTACTATGTGTTAAATAATTTTTAAACATCACATTGAGTTGTATTCATTTCAGAACGTTATGGGGTTCTAAAATATCTCCTTTAGCTCTCTTTGTTTTTCTTTTCCTTTTTACAAATTTGACTTTTACAGACTCAAAACTTGAGAAAAGCAAACAAATTTTTAATAAAATTTAAAGGAAAATAAATTCCAAGAACTTCTCACTTTTCCCTGGCATATACGCAATTGATATAATAACCGCAGGACTATACACCAAACTAAATGAACAAGATTGAAACTAAGCATGAACACATCAAGCTGAACTGAAAAATGAACCGAGGCAAGCTGTAAAGCAGACATAAAAAATAAAATAAGGCAGATTATTAAAAAAAACAACAGAACTACAGGGAGCACTATAAATTATCACAGCTGATGATTAGTTTAGGTTGGGTGAATTATGGTTGGGTGGGGTCACTTACAGACCACTTATAGATTATTAGTATGTCCCACATAGATTAATTAAAGATCACTTATTGATAAGTAATAAATAACTTAAGGACCACTTAAAGATTACTAACGAATCACTCGTAGGTCACAAATAGAACACTCATCAATTACTGATAAATCACTCTTAGATCACACATAGATCAGTAATAGATTATTAATCAATGACTTGTAGATCACTTATAGGTTACATTTCACAAGGGCTGAATTTGAATCTTGAGAGACTTGAAAAACACAAAATCAATATGATAGTCATTAAGGCTATATAAAAATGTAAAAACCTATCTGATTGTTTAGGGTCAAGCTCCAAAAATAACAAAAGCCTTTTGTGCACAGGGTCTATCATGTGTGGAGAAGAAGTTTATGTAATCTATGTTTTATTACATGACGGTAACGTTGCACAAATTACAGTAGGCTACACTGTTCATTAAATTGTTCAATGGACTAGAAATATTCCACAAAGTATAAATACTATGTACATTATATTGAAGGACACAAAAATCAATTTGTTCAGTTTAAAAATTACACTGCGTAGTAAAAAAATATCTCCACTTCTTCGATCTTCCTCTTTTAGTAAAGACCACAAGAAGGCAGAGAAAATTTTGAATAGTTGTGTAAAGGAATATTCTTTGTGTGATTAGTAGATTTATAATACCTTACAAGTTCAAAATCAATTACTTGTCTGCAAACTAGAATTTTTTCTTGTGTTGAGTTATGTTGGTTTCTTAACTTCCAACTTTAGCACCAAGGCTATAGACTAAGCCGAGATACTAGGACTGCTGTCTCAGCAGCTCAGATTATATTGACATTGATCAAACCGGTAAGGGACAAAAAGGGTTTCGAACTGAAGACACCACTGCTCTACCACTTGCCCTTATTTTTCTTTACTTGCAAAACTGCAATTTACATTTCTTACAAGTTCACAAAAGGCATTTTTCTACACAAAACCACAATGGAATACACAAACTCAAAGAAAATAGCACTGGTATCTACACATCACACTTTAAACTTGAGTATGAAAAGTTTAAGAGTACCTAAACTCTAGGAAAAAGAGTACTGGTACAGTATATATCTACATCTTAAACTGGAGTATAAAATGGTTTGGATCACATGAACTCAAAGAGAAGAGGAAGGGTATAGGCATACATCTAAACCTTATACTGAGGTATGGGTATGAAATATTTCATATTACATTAACTCTAGGAAAACTGGAAACTGGAATAAGAAAAGTTTTAGTCAACATCAATTTAAAAAGAAAGCGTACTGGTACAAATTTACGCCTTCCACTGGAGTATGAATATGAAACAGTTCAGATTAGATCAACTCAAATCGCAGTGACAATATCGAGTAACCACGTTACAGAGTTGCCAAAGAAACCAATCATCAACATTTTCACTCCCACAGTAAGACAAAAGAGTGTCAGAAAATGCACACAATTCTGTTTTCTTGGCGTAAGGTTGCTATGTAGATGACTTCACCAAGAATTACATAACGTACTTAGACATGAACTCTAATGTAGGTTCAAGTTAGCTCATCAAGTACAAGGAATGAGTAATGCTAATCAGTGCGATTGGCGCTCTAGTCTTTAAAAGAGAACATAAAATGTGCAAAAGGTAACAAAGTAATATCTACTACAAAATTAAACTGTGAGTATGAAGGTTCTACTTGTTAAACATCTCTCAAGTTTTCTAAAAAAGTGGAACAACTTTTTATGAAATTTCATTCCTAACAGGAAAAAACAAACAAACACTGGAAAGGATTATTGAGGTGTAAATTTTTTCTATAATGATTCATATTCTTGAACAAACTTCATTTGACAATCTGAAAGGCATTTGTCAATACTGACATAACAATTTGATCGCCAAGGAAAGACATAAACTTTTACCTCCAGGTTTTCTACATAACGAAGTAAACATCACATATTATGACAGAAAAAAATATGTAAATATAAAAAAATATATGAGCAATAGAAATGTCATCGAAAATTAGCAATACATAATGCAACATTTTAAATTATAGGCACTGAAAGAAAGTGATCGGCTCAAAGAACATAAGTATAGCAACTCCACACAATGAGTCTGGGTGCGTTATAGACTTGCTCAACGGATACTTCAATACTGAGCTTAGGGTAAATAAGAGTACCAGTCTGATAAACTTACTTTGAAATAATACAACTATAATGAATTTATAGCAGATTTATAGCCATTACTATGCTGACGTACCATAAAAACAAACAAACCGATTTAGCTCAAATTTTGCCTCCACTCTCCTAATTTTTCTTGATATGTGTTCTTTCAATGGGTAAGTCTGAATCCCAACTCAACTTTTTGTGTCCGTTTGCTACATATTCACAGGATGGATTTAAGCTATTTCTTGATTTGTAATAGTCTTCACAATGCTCTCTACGTTGCTCTAAAACTATCCTCAGAACCATCAATGTATGAGCTTTATCTGAAGAACTTGATATCTCTAGCAGCTGTGAAAACTATAAACGTCTCTGGCGTACACTAAACTGACTGTCAAACAAGCGTAACTATTTCAACATAAGATAACCGACATACAGAGAAAGTATGTCCTTAACTAATTGGCATCTTGCCATACACAGGAGTCTTGAGCTTAAAAATTGGACAAAGCATGTCTTTGCCACTGGCACCACTATTGGGCAATTTATAGGATTTCTTATTTTAATTAGTGCAAGCAATACAACTATTACAATGTGACCAGTTGAGACAGGAATAGTGGCCTTCCACCTTTGTCAGATACCAGTCCTGGGGCCTGTCAACAACATAGTCTGCATAGTAGTAACACAAGATGTTAACTCAACTAGACAACTATTTTAAAGGAGACCACTCTAAATGTCAACAGCTTTTTATTTTACACAGTTGCTCCCCTTTGACAATTTTTTGAAATAATAATAATGTGACAGTGACACCTCAGTCCAAAATTCTGCAAAGGAAATGAGTTCAAAATTAATCATTCAACAGCACAGGATCAGGAAAAAAATAGGAAACATGTATGTATCATAATCATCATCATACATTTACTTGTCACAACCAATACTGCACAGCAGCTAAAACCTTTGCTGTAAATGTAATGCTGAGTAAAATATTCAAAATCAAAATGAACTACAAAATAAATTAAATAATATAATGTTCTGTGTTCCAGAAACAATATGCAGTAATTGTTCCACCATAAATCATGATGGTTTTCCTCACTGGGATTTCTCGTAAAGTGAAAACAAAATGTTCAAATATGTAATGTCCCAAAAGGAAACTAGAACAGCGTCTAGGTCTGTTCTAATTATCAGCTTAATCCTATGAAACCTGGAGTTTCTCAAAAGCAAAATCTACATTTAGATCTATCTTTAACAACTTTGCTATCTGCTTCCCTAAAACTGAGCGGCAATCATACTTTATCATATACCAAAACAAAATTGAAGATACATGACGTCCAAAACTATATGTAGCATCTGTATTTGCACCACCGACACAGTAGTTCTATATTTTTATCCCCCCAAAAATACTCAAATTCGATGTGCCATTCAGCTTTTTCAGTGATGATATAACGGCAACAGCCGTACACTTTGATTAATATTAGAAAACAGAGAAAACTTCCCCCCAATGAGTATCTTGCAGTTTTTTAATATTATCCATATTTATGAGTCTTAAATATAGGAACGAAGTTTCCTTTACAGCCAGTCAAATTCTGTGACAAAATGTCTTATCTAATTTGTAAATCTTTAGTATTTGAGAAAAAAGATAGGGTATAAATCAACTAAGATAACAAAATTGGAGTTAAATAATAAAAAAAACAACAACTGAAGGCAAGACTTTGCAACAGAAAAAAAGAGAAGAAAATAATACATCTATAACACGTCAAAATAGTGCTGACAAAATGTCTTATCTAATTTGTAAATCTTTAGTATTTGAGAAAAAAGAGAGGGTATAAATCAACTAAGATAACAATATTGGAGTTAAATAAAAAAACAAAAACACCTCAAGGCAAGACCTTGCAACAGAAAAGGTGACGAAAATAATAAATCTATAACATAAAAACAGAGATGGTCCAGAGGAAAAAATATTGTTACTGCCCTAACTCTTTGCAGTTACAATAATCAGTCTCTGAACCCTCGATGTCACAGTAACATTACTCCTTTTGCCCTCAGAACCTGTTAACATCAAAGATATAATACCCCTGAGACGTGATAACTAAAAGAGAGAATTATGGTTATAGTAACATATAACAAGATTCATTCCCTTTGACCACTTTAAATTTTGAAGGAAAAGCTGGTAAAGTTTGACCCTAACAAGTCAACAAGAACTGTGTTGATCAACGCGAGAATCTCTAGTGCAGCGTTGTGAAAGGGTTAAGGAATTAGACACAAAAATAATCTTGCATGATATATCATTGAAATGGATTAATTATAAAAAGACATGAATGTATACTGACAAACGTGACGAATACGGTAAAGTTTGTCAAAAGAGAACAAATGAAAGGCTATGACTTACATACGAAAAAATTTGTGTGCGTATCTAAAATGAAAGATCAGTCTAGAGAAAATTGAAAGAAGGGGGAACACAAGGCAAGACATTTCCCTTAGATGAGGGGATTTATAAATGCAGGCAGATTAGAAACATTGTGTGAGTGTGTGAGTGTGTGTGTGTGACGTAGATAGATAGATAGTGAGAGAGAGAGAGAGAGAGAGAGAGAGAGAGAGAGAGAGAGAGAGAGAGAGAGATACATACTAATAGACAGACTGAAATATAGAGCAACAAAGATAGAGATAAAGACTTATTATACCATAGATAAAGATGGAGAGAGAGAGAGATACATTCAAAACAAATTCAATCACACAATAAAGGTGCAAAAGTTTGCCGTATAGGACACTCCAGGGGAACCTAGGAGACGCTAAACCAGGAGAGAGAGAGAGAGAGAGAGAGAGAGAGAGAGAGAGAGAGAGAGAGAGAGAGAGAGAGAGAGAGAGAGAGAGAGCTCCACTCGGAAATAGGTAAAAAAGAAATACAGGACTCCCAAGCTAGGCATTCGACTCCTCCTCGTCCCCCACTCCAACACCGGCAGCAACAGTCGGCAGCGAAGCCGTGATCGATCCTTCCACCTCCTCCGTCACTTCGTCGGGTGTCGGTGACAGGATGAGGAACTTGCCGTCAGAGCTGAGGGGGAGACAACTGTGGTCGTCTGCGTCGTTGTAGGTGTTGTTCAAACTGTTCTGGCTGTCACTGGCTCATTTCGGAGTTGTTGTTGCTGTTGTGTCTTGTTGTGTGGAGGTAGAGTCTGCAGTGAGAGCTTGGATGTTCTGTAGAAGTAAACTCTGGGGAGAGGACAGAGTATGGGGGATAATTATATGATTCTTCTTCTTTTGTACATGTGATAATGGAAATTGTTAAGCGCACTGAGCATGATTGTTCATGGAAGTGCGCTATATAAATGCAATATATTATTATTTATTATTATAAAGAGCTTGCTTTGCCAAATCAAACTGGATTTTGGATATAATGAGATGAGTTGAGTTGGTTGCTTAAGGTCCAACGTCAGCGCTATAGCGGTAAACTATGGGGAGATGACACAACAGAATGTGAAGATCTGTTTGTTTATTGTTGCTAAGTGTGCAACGTTAGCACTATATAGACCCTATCATCACAAGGCTACAATTATGCCAAAATGCACACATTACATCTTTGTAAAGGTGAAAATGAGGTTTAGCTAACTCAACTTTCAAATTGAAAATGAACTCATAGGTTTATAGCTTTATCTTTATTAGAAACTTGTCTAAAACAAATAGAAGAATAAGGGAAATAAAACAATTTTTAATGACTATCTCAAAAGTAGTGAAAATGACTTATGCTAAAGTGGTTTGCTTGTTTGTTAATTGTTGCTTAGCATCCAACGCAAGAGACAATAAGCTATATTCTCTAGAGCTCTCACAGAGAGACAGTCCGAGAATACACCTTTTGCCACCTTGGTCTCTCTTACTTTCCTGTCCTACTGCAATTTTTACCTGTTTTTACGTCTCGCTGGCTGTCCTGCCCTTACTATTGCAGTTTTTACCTGTTTTTCACCACAATAGTCTCTCATACTGTCCTGCCCTGACTATTGCGTCTTTTAACTATTTTTCGCCACCTTGGTTTTTCTTACTGCCCTGACTATTCCCCTTTTTAGCTGTTTTTTTGCCATCTTGGTCTCTCTTACTGCCCTGACTATTGCGTTTTTTACATGTTTTTTACCACCTTGGTCTCTCTCACTGTCCTGACTATTCCGATTTTGTACCTGTTTTTTTCGCCACCTTAGTCTTTATTGCTGTCCTGCCCTGACTATTGCTTTTTTTACCTGTTCTTTTTGCAACCTTAGGAGTTTGGTTGTGTTGGTTTAACGTCCAACATCAGCACTATATAGGCTATATTGTAGACGGGCCCCAAGACTGACGTCTAACAATATTATGTATTGCCCATGCCACACACGAGACAAGGCCGGGATACCACGCCTCAGCCTGTCACATTAAACTGACACCGACCCAATCAGTAGGGAGCGAAATCGCCAGGGCTCGAACCCAGACCTTTTGCGCCGGAAGCCGATGTTCTACCCCAGGCCCTTGGACACTCACCGTCTCATTCACTGGCCCCCTCTGTCTGGGGACTGTTGCTGCTGCAGCTTGTGGCTGTGTCTTCCCCGACGCTTGCGCCTTCCGACGCTCCTGTAGACAAACACAGAGAGAGAGAGGGGGTTTAGTCATGGTATGTATATATCAGTATTCTGTCTCTCGTCTACATGGAAAAGCTCTAAAAAATAATACATTAATGAGTTATACAAGTGTTCCATATTTTTTCACTGATGGCATGCCGACTACTACTATTACTAAGCCTTGCACAGTGTACTCCACTTTATTCGACACCTTATAATTCAAAATTTCCCCTATTATTATTATTATTATTATTATTATTATTAATTATTATTATTCATTATTATTATCATTGTTGTCGATGTTGTTGTTGTTGTTATTATTATTATTATCATTATTATTATTATTATTATATTATTATCATTCATTATATAATCATAAAGCATTATTATGTGCATATAAAGACCACATTCTTGTTAATAAGGCCATTAGGACACTCCCCACCACCTCTGTTTCTTCTCAACTTTTTTTGTTTATTTGTTATTTGAGAGGAAGGAAGAGCTGTGTACAGAAGATATTTTGAGGGTTAAAAATGTATATGTATTATATGATACCAGGTCCCAAAGCGATACATGTAGCATGTTCTTGTTAAAATGTACATTTCAAATGTTTATAACATACAACATTTCAAATGATTTGTTTTCTTGTTAAAACATACACAGTATGAATGTTTATTATGTTCTTATTAAAACAAATTACATTCAAATGTGTATTAATTGCTTGTTAAAACATAACATATAATTTTTTTTTTATGTTACGAATTACAATATTTTAGATGTGTATTTTCTTCATCTTTTGGGGATAATTCTTCAGTCAATAAAGAAAAACAAAAAGCAACATGTAGAAATTACAATTCTGCTATAACCTTAGACCCCCAACTAAGAGCAGTTTTAATTCTTTACTAATTAAAACTATCCATAGTCCAGGTCTAAATTTAGAGCATCATTGTACTTACTACCCAATGTGTTAGAATTAAGAAAAGTCCATCGTTGTAAGTGTATGGGTCAGAGGATATCACCACAACAACGACCACAAAAGCAAGCAGCTAAGCAAAAGTATTCACAATCCTGACATTCCAAGTTTTTTACAAGCTTCCATGCCAAACAGATCCTTCTCCTTTAAATATATATATTGAGCTTCCATGCTAACAAATCCTTTTGTATTGCCGTTTTAAGTTATTGATGTATCCAGCTTCCATGCTGAATTTATCAGAACAAAGTCTTATAAATTAGTTTAGTTAGATAACTTGAGCTCACATGCCAAACAAATTCTAATAGATTGTCATTTTATGCTATAGATATATCTGGCTTCCATGCTGAACAAATTATTATAAATTGTCGTTTTAAATTATAGGTACATCAACCTTCATGCTGAAGAAACTTTAATTATGTTGCTTCAGGTTATAGATATATTGAGCTCCCACTCTGAACAAATTCTTAGATATGTAGTTTTGGACGAGAGGTGGCTGTTTCTCTTATATAAGTGACGCAACCAGGGTGAATCAGGCACTAGTTGGAAACTTCACTTTTGGATTTATTCATAGTGTGTTAAAAAGCATCCATCGCACTTTAAGAGGTTGCAAAAAGTGTAACTCTGTAATTACTTCTAGAAATTCAGCTTAATTTCAAAATGAAAAAGGTAAATATAATAGTATTTGAAGCTGCTTAGAGGGCTCTAGCTCATATTAGCGACATGTGTTGTATTCACCCTGGTTGCCTCAAATATTGTTGTTTTAAGATATTGACATATTGCGCCTCCACACTAAACAAAACTGCACAATGTCAAATCAGGCTATAGCTATATCAAAATCCTTGGAGAGTTTGGCGTTCAAGACCACAACACTGGTGACAGTGAGATGCAATGTGACATAGTGGATTGAGAAGTAACTTGTTCCTTTCAAGACACATAGGCTAAAAAAAAATGACAAAGAGAAAAACGAAAAAATCATTCTTGAACAATGAAAACCCAGTTCCAGTCCAAGAAGGATAACATTTCACAACTTGAGAAATTTCACAAGAACAAAGATGGCTGATTTACATTTTTGAAACCAAGTAAAAATTGATAATTAAAACACTTTAATCCAAATTAAAAACTATCTGCTTGATCTATCTATTATCCATTGCCTTAGGAAATTATTTCATAGATGAACTGTGATTTTTAAAATGCTGAATGTCTGGTGCCGGTGTAATAATTATGAGTATCTTCATCCCATTCTCACACTCACTGTCTGATGTTAGTTCTTAACGTCAACGGCAAGGATACATTGTGAACAGATTCCAAGACTAACACTTAACAATTTTATGGGCTGCTAGACCAGGGATACAGGACTCCTGTATCCGCCGATCGCTTGATACTGACACCAACGAAATTGAAACAATCATTTTTGTCAGATTTTTGGTTTCGAACAAGGGACCTCCTGATTGGGAGACCGATGCTCAAGAACTTGGGCCAATCATCCCCCTCCCCCCACTGTTTGATACAAAAGGTACGAATTGTTAACAAAAATTTGTATTTAAGATCACACGATTAAGTGTCAGAACACGAAAATGTCCTAAGATTATCCATAAAAATAGAAAGTGTCAAGGGGAAAAAAATGTATCCTAACAAAAACCAAAGAAACAAAAGTTTGTGATAAATAATGATGCATTTTGAAGTAGAGAGTTGTGCTAGATGGTGATTAGATAAGATAAGATAAGATAATACTTTATTAGTCCACAAGGGAAATTTTGTTTCGTTACAGCGCATTACAAAATCAAGAACAGAATCACAAACAGAACATCCTTGACATAGTCAAAAAGCACATGATGAAAATCACATGGGTGATTTTATGATTTGTTATGTTCAGTCCCAGAAATTATAAGGCATACCGGCGAGTCAAATTGATATCCATAGAAACCAAAAGCAAAAACTCTGTTTCTGTATTTTTTCTTTTTTTTTAAATAGGTTTTTGTATTCCAGGAATGATACAAAAAAGCCTTTTTCTTTAATAGTTCCTCTACTTTGTTACAAAGGACAAGCATTGTTGAAAAAAAATAAAATCAATCTGATGGTTTAATACGTTTGTAAGTTGAAGCACAAAAAAGTGTATGTCCAAATTCTAAAAAAAATTAAAATAAAATGAATAAATATATAAAAAAAAAATATTTAAAAACTAGCATTAAAAATAAAAAATTAAAATATTATTTACAATTTTTTTATTATAAAAATATTGAATTCTAGCAGTAGCACAGACCAAAGACGGAAAAAAATGTAAGTAGAACAACATTGTTTCTTTCCCTATTTGTCCCAGAGACTTCATTCCAACAGATTTTAATTGAATGAACAAAATTAGAAACGCAGCAGAGGGTGAGCAATGCATGAGGTTTTGATAGCATGCGGGATACACAACATGATCACAGCACGATATGATATATCAGAGAGAGAGAGAGAGACAAGAACATACTCTTTGACTGCGACTCCCGTTCCTGAAAACAAAATCAATCATGATCATTTGAAAGATGAAGAAATGTTTACTAATGCTGGGACCACATGTATGAGTTAGGAAAGCCATCACAAGCCAAGCTTTGGAGGGATGATAAGCCTTTACTTTCTGACCCACATTTTTTTAAATCGAGAAGAGGTTTACCCTCTCAATGATCATACGCTATTGTCTTGGATATTTACCTGTCGTTGTGAAAGACTAAGACTTCTTGGTCTTTACGAAAGTGGAGTGTTAGACGAGTGTAAACTTTCAACAAAAAGAATTCTGTGAGTTGAAATTTGCCCCCCCAAAAAACAAAATGATTGTCCAAAATTGATCATACTTGGCAAGTTTTGTAGAGTTGAGTTTGTTGCTTAATGTCCAACATCAACACAACATAGGCTATATTGTGGACAGGCCCCATGACCAACATCTGAAAATTTTACTGAGTTGTTTCTACTGGCTTGCGGCGCAGAAAGTTCTAAAGAATAATTTGTTACATTTGCTAAACAAAAAGGCGACAACAATTAAAAAAAGACTAGAGAAATCATCTTACCATCAAAGCTTGGTAGGCAATCTTTGTTGAGGTGCTGATAGCCTGACAGATCTGTGGCAGAGAAACACAGGCATGAGTAAAACATTACTATCACTACTTTTGATTAAAGTAAGTGAATTAATAAATTACTATCACTACTTTTGATTAAAGTAAGTGAATTAATAAGTGTACAGTCAATGCACTAATCAAATAGCATATCTTATTTCCTGCATAAAAAAAAACACACAAAAAAACGTTACTTCTGCGTTGATATTATTTCAAAATTTTACTGTTGTTTTTTTTTCTTCTTTAGAATACACCTGCTGTTTTAATTTTCACACCACTATATGCCTACTAAAAATACTAATTTAACCAATATTTTTATACTAGTGTCAAAATCTTAAAGATAGGCTATCCTGCTAGCCCATTGGCAATTTATACCATACTCTAATATGGAGGTTTTGTTTTCAATCTCCCGTAAGGTCATGTGGTTCTCTACTAATTGAGTGCGTATCACAATGATGTGAATGATTCAGACAGATGTTCGTGTATGCATATTGTTTTCTCCGATATCAAACCTGATGCTTTATACAAAAGAATCCTTGGGAACTTAAAAAAAGCTTCTCTCTTTATCCCTAAAGAATTCAATTTTTCAAAGTAAAAACTAAAGCTAATTCATTTTCTAACAATTCAAGCTGTGTTGAAAAATTTAACATCTTCCATACATCTCTTAGTAACTTATATTGCGTGATTAAAAACAGCCCCAAAGAGAAATTGCAAATGAAGAGTTAATTTTTAACTATCAATTTTCAGGAACCTATTAAAACAAAAGTGAAATGTAACGTGTTTTCACAACAACAACAAAAACAAAAAAGAAGAAAAAAAGGAAATATATTGTATTTAGTTTCTGACTCACATCTTCAGCCGTCGTGTTACACTCAAACACATGGCAAGCGAAAGTCGGGCCGGAGTTCTGCTCCTGATCAGAGGAAGGCGAGCTCGGCTTAGTTCCTGGGTTACGCGTGCGAGTTATGAATCCAAACAATCTGTCCACGGAGAGAGAGGAGAAATAAACAGTCAGTGGAACCTCGATAAAAAATATACAAGTTTGGTATATATACTTACACCAAGTCCACAGTAATAGTTAACATTATGGCTCTCAACATTCGATTTTATGTTACTTTATACTAAAAAACCATACAAGTAAGGTGTGTGTCTAGCTGCTAAGAAAAAAAAAGCAGAAATGAATCAGTTTCTTGTTTCCAGATATGAAGTAAAATAGGTTGATGTGTCAGTGTACAGGTGGAATATTTGAAAATTCTTTTTAAATAAGGAGCAAAAATAAATAGAGATATATTAAACATTCAAAAGTCCATAAACCTAGGTAAACTAAAATTTAAGAATAAATTAACCCCAGGAATAATGAAAATTTAATAAAATATAGAAAAGCATTGCTCCTGAATAATCCATTCCAAACTCTAATAAGAGAAAACGTTGTAACACAAAAGACACAAATAAAAAACAAACAAGCCTCTGATGCCAACTGCATCAGTAAATTTTTTACTGAAACTCACCCATACAGCGGCATAGCATATAGAATTAAAAAACAGTAATTCCTCTTCAAACCAATAATGAATTCTGACCTGCAAACTTTTTTAAAACGAAAAAAATCCATAAATTTCCATACAATTAGCATCACTCAAAAACCCACAAAAAAGGTAGATTACCTGTTGTTATCAGGGTGTGCCGACCAGAAGGAAATGTCCTGCAGAGCAAACTCAACCCTGACAACGCTGTTGGACGGATCTATGAGCCTGTGGTAGATAGACAATGCTCAATCAAGAACACTAAGGGAATGGGATACACTTTCAACATTTATCTCTGATATTTTTGTTTTTCAAGAAAATTATTTATTCTTTATTTATTTTCTATTCTGATAATTATAGTCAATCTAAAATAAAATCCAATACATGTCTGTGTCACGCCTGATGAAAGGCAAGGACTCAAGGCTTGAAATCTTTAGATCATTCCACAAATCCTCTAATTCCCCCTCCACCAGTCCACAAATCCTGACTCCACCACTTCAAAATCTACCACTGAACCAACCGCTCCCATCGGTCCACCAGCCCCACTCTACCGTTCCACAAATCCACCATTGAACCAATCCTCCTCCACCATTCCACCAAAATGCACTGACCTCATGCCCTCACTGGTCACAACCATCAGAGACTCGGACATCTTGAAGATGTTGTGGATTGCTCGCGCTGCCATTATCTGTCGGATCGTAGAGTGAACTAGCTGCTCACCTAGGATAAAAAATAATAAATAAATAAACAACAAAACTAATTGACGTAAACGTCCACAATCACAACAAAGTTTAAAAAAAATTAGAATTAAAACTTGAGGGAGAATAGTATATAGTTCATGCTGCCAATAACAGTATAAAGTTTCTTAATGATGGGTTAAGTTGAGTTGATTTAACGCCCAGCGTTAGGGGAGAGAGTCAACGATACTACTACAAAAGTTGATCAAATGTCCATAACTAAGCATGCATAGATAAGTTCCTCATAAAATTTCTCGATCTTCATAGGTAGCTATGAATAAAAAAGTGATACATTAAACATTTCAACATACTACATTTTACCCCCCACAAAACAATTTTAACATCGTTCAGATTCAATTGCTTTATTATACTTAAAAACGAACTGGAGTCAGATAAATGCACTGGGTTGTTGACGGAGGATGCTTATTGAGAATAATGACCTCTGTTTCCTTTCACTATTATGATTTAATTTAGAAATATGTGGAGAGTTTGTGTGCGGGAGAGGGGGGGAGGGAGAAACTGGCTAGCTTAAGTAGTAGAGTGTTGAGCTTCTAGTTGAGAGGTCACTGCTTCAATCCCACAATTTATTTTGCAAATTTATTTTCAAATTGTGTCCCCTACGGGTTGGGTCAGTGTGACAGGCTGAGACAGAGATCCTGGTATTCTGCCTCTGTCTGTGATGGGTAAAATTGTCTTGAGACCTCCTGAAGGTGAGATATAAAAAGATGAGATTACCTTTCACGCTTATTAATGCCAGGAAGCAAGTATTGAAGTTAAAATAGTACACATAAGTTGGAAATAGCACATAATCCTGCAGAACACAAGATGTTAAGTTTACCTCTGTCCTCTTTCACTTTTATTAAATCTAGAAAGATAGAACACACAAGTTGAAGACAGTATGCAACCCTGCAAAAAAAAAGTTCAAGTTTACCCCTGTCCCTTTGACTTTCATTAAATCCAGGAAGACAAAAGTTGCAGATAGTACAAAACCCTACAAAACATAAGATGTTGAGTTTACCTCTGTCCCCTTTCACTTCCATTGAGCCTAGAAAGCGGATGTTGAATGTCTCAGAAAAGGCAGCATTGTCAAAGGCCGGATTCAGGATGGTTGCCGAGGACTGGTCAAACGGATTCAGTCTCCTGCTCACAAAAACAAAACAAGTCTCAGTAAAAAAAAAAAAAACCCTTAAAAATGCTATGGGAAAAAAAATTCTGAAATGAAAGAAAAATCAAACATGTTATAATGTATAGATAAAGTTACGTAAACTATGTGGCTATCTTAATAGGTGTGTAGGTTAGAGAGTCCCCGCCTCTAAAGCAAGAGAACCAGGTTCTTCACTCCAGCGAGCGCGATGTTCCATACCAGTTGGCTTGTTGCAGTACACTATGACTGAAAGTCCTGGATATCTCTCTCTGGGGTCTTGTCTGCAAAATATGATCTAGTTACAGATGTTTCTCGTTAACCAACCTTTTGCCCTTACCTATAATCCCTATAACTAGCTAGGTATAGATATATTGCAGGTAATAAATATAATACGCCTCTCCCTTAATAACTAGATATGTATAGATATTTTACAGGTACTATAAAGCTACTTTTATAAAAAGCTACGAGTATAAAAGCTACAGGTCATATATCTGCACACTATTCTTGCTGTTAATCAGTTTTTAAAGTGATGTCAAAGTGATTATAACACTGCTAACTGATATAACATGCCAATTGAATTGTCGCATGCCAGGTTGCTCTAGAGAAAATCTTATCTAAAGAATCATTAAGCCAAAAAAAGAAAACTAGGCATTTTTTAATTGTTTTTAGGGACTGGAAAATTTTATTTTATAACAAGCAAAAATTATAATCAATATTTTTGTATAAAAATTACAGACAGGAAATAAAAATGACATGTAAAACAGTTATGCACCAGCAATGAAGGAGGCAACAAGACTAGTGTCATGCTATTTTTGTTGCTCAATGGAAAGAAATATAAGATGCTATGCATGCAAACAACATCAAGAAAACAACTACAACATCTACATAGACTTTGTAGTTTTCTGCTGGATTTAGGTTTAATCTCTATAATGGGACCTCAAGATGTGAAAAATTAATTACCTAGATCTCGAAAAGAACTATCTGCATTCTAATTCTAAAATAGTAATTCTAAATCTTGAAAAGGATTTTCTAGGGTTGTAAGAACAACATTGCGGTAAGCTCACAACTGGTTTGAAACACCTTATCCACAGTCTTAAAAGATGAATCGTAAGCTTACAGGGACATTGTACTTGCTAAGTCTAGAATCTAGGGGTGGTAAGCACAAACATGGCGTAACTTACATCTCGACGTAAGCCTTTTTATTTGTATATTGCTACAATAATAAATGAAATGTGAGCTACGTCATGTTTGTATTTACTACCCTAAATCAAGAACATAAGGTCCTCAGTACATATGAAAATGAGAAGACTTATGACAGGTCGCAAGCTACTGCAACTTTGTACTTTTGGCCCAAGGTCTAGATCTTCTCTAGAGGAGAGGTATTTGAGCTGAGTTTAGATTCTAGATTTAGTTAAGTTAGAGATAGGTTTACATAAGATAACAGACGTTTATGAAATAGTGTAATGGAAGTATTCCAGGAGGGTTTAACTCTCTTCACTATGACAGGGTATCTATAGATCAAAATATTTTTCTATGAATTCCCGGCACGAGATTTCTCAACCTTTTTGAAATGGGATGGATTGTTTTACCAAACCAAACTGTGCAAAATGTTGTTGATGTTGTTAGAAATCCAGTGACATTTCAGGATTTTGACTTTTTGCCTAGAGCCAATATGAAATGTTGTTGGCCTTACACATTCTGATCACCAGATCTACCAACAAATAAGACCATTTTCATTCTGTGTGAAACGACATAGCCTGTCCAAAATTTTTTTTTACTAACTTTGTCGCGCCAGACTGGGGACCAGTTATCGCCCTGTCCTCCTCGCTCGGTGAGACCAGTTCAAATTGGATCGGGGTGGTCAACACCAGGGTCTCAGCTCCGCCCGTTGTGGATGAGATGCTGGAGATGCTGGCGGTGCTAGAACTGGACCACCCAAGGGCGACCAACGGGGGTTTTAGTAGTGCGTCCATGCAAAACGCCAGAAGGCAACACAACCGCGGACAAACACACATAGGCAAAATAAATAAAGCAAAAGATACAACACTGAAGAATGCAAGATGTGAGGGAACATTAAAAGATTTCTGTCTCCTAATTGGATAAATTTATGGTGATGTAAGAGAAATGTTTTCTTTTAAACTTAATGCTTTGATCTTTGAGTCATCACAAAGAGAGCATTCATTATATGGTAAGGTAGCCTGTTAACTGCTTATAAAGCAAAAGAAACATGCAATGCTATACAATAATTTGTTTATAGATCTTCCAGTGAGCTCAAACCTTTTAATAGGCTACTTCTAATTTCACAAAAAATATAGAGATAAGCCTTTTAATGTCACCTCATTAAAAACGAATATAAAACCTTGACAATTGTATCTGAACTCAAGAGTGGGATCAATTCTATAAAAAAAAAATGTGAGGCAATCATGATGATCTGGCAGAAGTCTCTAGTACGAATTTTGAGCTAGAGCCCTCTAAACATAGAAAAACTACTCTACGTTGAATCTATTAATTTTGAGATAAAATGAAAAGAAATATCTCAAGATAGTTATTTTTTCAACTGCATTAAATGCAATTGAGGCTTTTTTGACACAATAAAAGTAACATCAAAATTCTGAGCCATGCCTGATTCACTTCGGTTGCCTCGCATATCTAAACTCAAGGTTCACATCAATTTAATAAAAATATACACGAGTGGTTTTGTTGCATACTAAAAAATGATAGAATATAAAAAGCAACTAGAAAAACATCAAGGGCGAATAATACGCAATAAAAAAAATATCAATATGAAAAGGTAATGAGTTTTCTTCTCTGTAATTAATCTCTTGTTCGTTTCCAACACACATGAACATACTACTTTTCTTCCATTTTTAAAAACTTTTTTAACAGACTGAGGACTTATGCTATAACTAATAGTTGATATATATGAACAAATAAATTTTTTCCAGTTCTAGATATTTCTTTAAATATACCAAATAACCAAATAAAAGAAGTTTTCCGTTGATTATGAGTTGATGTGTTTCAATTTAATTTTTTCTATACAAAGAACTCATTTAATTTTCTAGAAATAGGGAAAAAGAATGACAAAATCCCCCAAAATAACCCTTTCTGCTCAGGTTGATATTATATTGTGACAAGCACCTCAAAAAAATGTTTAAAGGTTTTTTTCTCTCCATTATTTACTGTACTGAAAATGCTGTTTAGTTGCTGGATTGCTTTTCTGTATCATACCAAACATTGTACTTTTGATTTTTGCAAACTATTTCTTGTAACCTTATTTTGTGTACTGAAGAAAGTTCGATAAAGCCAAAATGTTTTCTTTGTTAAATGACCATTGCTGCTTTCTTTGTCCATTATTTGAAGTTTTTGACTTCTTTATCATAAATTATAATACTTTTACATAGATTCAGCTAGAAACAGAGAGAAAGAGAAGCAACTTAAACAAAGTCATTGCCATTACAACATTTCACGAGGTGACTTTAAAAAGGTTCCATCAAAACTTTTTGCACTTTTGAGAAAAACCTAATCAAAAGTTTGGACTGCAACAAATTTACGAGTAGATCATCAGTCCAGATGTTCTGTTTTGTTTTTTATTTTGTAACCGTGCTCCCATTCTCTACAATTTTTGTGTTGATGAATCTTTTGTACAAATAAAATCTTATTAAGCTTTTGTACAGATAAAATCTTATTAAGCTGTGACAGATAGAGCCTTCATAACGTCACCTAAACATTTACTGTGCGACACAATTCTAACCAAATTCTCAAAGATATACACACAAACACGCAGTAAAACAGTTATAGAAGGGACTAACATCTCCCATGCACAGAGAACACTCACGCCATTGGACTTTGCAGGCTAGAGCCTGACGCACTGTCGGTTGACTGGCTAATTGGGAGCTCTTTTGGTGCGTCCTGAAAAAAAAATATCAACACCGTTTCTATAGACAGAATATAAAGTTTGTTTTGGGTTTTGTTTTGTTTTGTTGCTTAACATTAAACGTCAGCATTTTATAGACTTTATTGTGGTCAGACCCCAAGAATGACATCTGACAATTTTATGTGTTGCTTCACACAAGACTGTGCGGGGACACTTGGACTTCTGTATCAACAGGTCACATTACACTGATACCAACCCAAACAATAGGGAACTAAATCAGAGAAACTGATTTTTTGAGCGACCAATCATGGGACTTCAACTACAACCTTCACTTCTGGAGACCAACCCTCTATCACTTAAGTCAATATGCACCTGGGTTTCTCTAGAGAAAATACACAGGCATTGAAGTCAGGTCAACGTTTCTTAAGATTTGTTTTTCTCTTTATTAGAAACTCTATGACAATCTGTTCACATACTGCAATGCATGAAAAATAATTGAGAAAGCAAAGTAATTATAAAAACTGGAAAAAATATAACATCTTTCAACAAAATAATTATGTTTGTGAATCATGGAACCATTAGACCAGATGAGGAGTGCAATTCAACATGACTTGCTGACTTACATTTTTCTTGAAAGATTGCGGTCTAGTCCTCACAAACCCACTGTCTCGGACAACATTGTTTAAGGTGGCAATCCACTGAAATAAACATAAGTGAAAAGCTTCCAAAGTTTATATGTCATAATGTGAAATAATAACGTTTAGGGTGGCAATCTATACTGTATGCAGGACAACCTTTGAGTAGTGGTTATGCGCCTTATAAAAGTTACACATATTTAGTAGCAGTATTAATATTATTATTACTATATTTATTATTATTATTATTATTATTATTATTATTATTATTATTATATTATTATTATTTTATTTTTTATTATAATTATTGTTATTATTATTATCATTTCCAGAGAATGACTATTTTCAAGGTTTAACTGTAACATATTTGTCTGAAATCTTGTTTGAAAGTATTCACTATTTTTACAAATTAAAAAAAAAAAAAGCAAATCACCTTATCACCTGGGCAACCTTTAAAAATTATAAATTTACCTCATCTCTCTCTCTGTAATTTTCGGCTTGAAGAATTACCACTCTGAAGACAAAAAATAATTAGAAATGCAAAGATTTCCTACTGTATTCAGGAAGAAATGTCATGTTCTTCTGAAATTAAATGTAATAGTTCCTATCTCTAAACACTTTGATCTAAGGTTTAATATAAACTATAATAGGGCAACTTATCACAAACTTAACACACACAAAAAAAAAAAAAAAAAAAAAAAATCCAGCTCGATCTGACAAAACAGTCATCATATACTAAAATCAATAATAAATTATAATATAGCGTAGAGATGACGAGTGGACAGTTCAGTAGCACAGTGACGATAAAGAACTGAACTTACTTTCTGTTAGGAGAAACAAGCTGGAATGTGTGTCTCCTTTCATCCACTGTGCAGGATTCCACCAGCACGCCACTCTCATTCAGGTCCATGACCAGACTCCCGGCAAACTTTAAAACAGAAATGTATACATATATGAGTGAATCAGGGTTCACATCTGAATTTTGACTTTTTTTAGTACTTTACTTAAGTGGTTGAAAAAGAATCAAATGTACATTAACAGGTTATACAATTATTTAACCCTATCAATCATTTTAAGATCCAGTATAATTCATTTCCATTCATAAATACAAATGGACAGTGTAAAGTAATTTCTATGTCTAGACAGCTCAAGCTCAAAACCGTACATTAGTGACTTCTACTTGAAAAGCCCAGAATGCCTTGCAGTTACATTTACTGCATGAACTATGGTTAAAGTGTTATCTTTTTAATTCATAAAATTTACACAAAATATCTTAGGAGTCAAAATTTATGGCCATTGTTTTCATTTGTATGGTTTTGTAAAAAATCTAAACATTTATCCAAATGTAAAAGAAATAGGAAAGATTGGGTCAAGAGGGATAAGCTTAGGATAAACTATGGCTTAATATTCTAGTTTCAAGGCACTTATTACTTTTTTCACTTTACTGTCACTATTTTACATAAACTTAAAATCTGAAACAAGAGGTCTTTCTTAAGTCTATTGTATAAGTATATGAATGATGTGGGGAGGAAAGGATTAATTTATTTTTGTTTTCCCATATATACTTCATCGCTTGGTACTGAAACACAAATGAGAATAGGAAGACAAATGGACAGAATTTAATCTGATTATCGTAAGATTGGATCAAGCGGGATTATAAGCTTAAGATAAAGTATGGCTTAATATTATTCTACATTTCTAGTTTCAAGGCACTTGTTACTTTTTTTACTTTACTGTCACTATTTAACATAAACTTAAAGGCTGAAACAAGAGGTTTTTCCTAAGCACATTCTATTGCATATGAATGATGTGGGGAGGAAAGGATTAAACTATCTATGTTGTCCCATATAAACTTAATTGCTTAGCACTGAAACACAAACAAGAATAGGAAAAAAAGTGGACATAATTTAATCTGATTATGGGAGGGGGCTATAAGACTCAAAATATCACACAAAAAAAGAAATTTTTACTATCATAACTGATGACTAAGTTTCATGCTGTATTACAGAACAAAACTTTAAAAAAAAACCCAGAGAATTCAAGATCATGTATCATTCATTAATTTATCTCAGAATATAATACTATAAAGATTAATCCAATTAGCCGAATGTTTGAAGTACTTAATACTGAAAAAACTACAAAACAACAACAACAACAACAACAACAACAACAACAACAACAACAACAACAAAACAAACACAAAAAATGTATAAAACATAAATATATTATAACCTAGAATTCCATAAAATGAGAGACGGTTTGGAAGGGAATAATTCTATCCAATGGTATTGAAAAAATGTGAAGTAAAAAAGTTGGATATTTGGATATATCTAAAAAAAAGTCACATATTGAAGTGCAGATTTAAAGTCATAGACAATAGATTCAAATCGAATAAAAGGTGAAATTGAACCTTTCACTGTTTTGAAATATGGAGGTGTTTTCTATTTGGGTTGGTGTATGGATGAGGGAGAGGAAAAAGATGGGAGAGAATTAAAAGGGGAAGCTTGAATTAACATTACTACTCACTTTGGGGTTCTTTTTTATCTGGCAAACATGACACAATGTCAAACAAATAGTAAGTTGTTTTTTTTTTCTTTTGTTTCATTCTTTTTTGTATCTAGCTTTCCAAAAATAAACCATTTTAGGTTGAAAAGAAAAAAAGAAAAGAAAAAAAAAGAGAAAACAACAAAATTAAACCAAAACAACAAATTAGTAGTCTCGGTCAACAAAAAGTATGCTAAACAAAAAATAAAAGAGAAAAAAGTGACACCAACAGAAACTTTTCTCTTCACTGAACCTTTAACACACAGCAACAGAACATTTTCGGTCACAAAGCAATTAAAACAAACCCCTTGACTGATCTTTACTGGATTCTGATCTACAAACTATTTTTTATTTCTGAAAACCCGTAAATATAAGGAAAATTGGCATCACTGATAATAAAAGGTGACAGGCCACAAAAAGGTTCAAAACATTTTCTTCCAATGACAGGCTAACATATTGGACTAATAAGCTAAATATGGAGGCATAGCCATACGATCCTACTACTATTACTACTACTGCTGCTGCAACATAACAGATACTGCTACTACTACTACTACTACTACTACTACTACTACTACTATTACTACTACTACTACTACTACTACTACTACTACTACTACTACTACTACTACTACTAGTAGATCTGGAATTTTTATAGGTATTTTCCCACAGTGGTAGAGGTAGGCTTTAAATGAAAATGGCTGACTACCACTACCACTACCACTTCTACTACTACTACTTTTCTTTCCTGCAGGCTCTAGATCTCGTATCTTACCTCATCTCTGGTCTGGCTCATCAGGTTGCCGCCCTGGGTGAAGAAATACATCCTATCCCACTTGGTCCCCAACAGACCTTGTTTCCTGTGGACATGAGAAACTCAGTCTGACATTCTTCCACTCAAACAGAGTTGAGTAGTTGAGTTGGTTTAACATCTAGCCTTAGCACTATATAGACTATATTGTAGACGGACCCCAAGACTGATGATTAACAATTTTATGTGCTGCCACATATGAGACAGGGCGGGGATACTATAACTCATGTCTCAGCCGGTCACATTATACTGACACCGACCCAACCAGTCAACACTCAGAGACATCTGTATATATATAAAAAAAAAGAAGTAAAGTTGGTCCCATGCTCTTTACAATTCAAGGAAAAATAGTTAAGGTTCTGATTGTACTAGGCTTACAACATTTGTGAGGTAGGTTGCCATTACTTGTCTTGCCCCACTTTACCTTTGCAGTGACTCAAGAGCCTCAGCTACTAATAATGTACTGGGTGATGCAGGTAGCCCCCCCCTCCCCCCAAATTTGTCCTTGCCCGGAATAGAACCCAGCCCCTTCATAAAAGTGGCCTAATGCCCTAACCAACTGCACCCATAAATTAGTTAGCAGAAATGCATTTTTCTCCCCCACCTTTACCCCCAATGAATAATTTTAATATTAGAAAAATAATCAAGGAATATTTTTTATTATCAACCCTCTAAGACTGAAATTATTGGAATTATGTATATTTGAATCGTCAGTTTGAGATGGTGTTTATTTACTGATAAGTATGACTTTTCAGTTTATCTAAGGGATCATAATTCCGCCTAAAAATAAACGTTTTGGTGGTCCAAAATCTCATTAATTTTTTTAGCCAGCTTTCTGTGAGAGGTATGTGGATGTTTGGTTTTGATTTTTTCATATATCAGCCTTATAAGAAATGTGTCACACACATTTTAAATAAATCAACATATTAGATTTTATAAAACTTTGGCCCGTGGCTTTGCATCATTCAGTGATGATGGTGACAAAAAGTGAAAAAGGAGGAAAATTTTTCGCGGTCCGCCCAAAAAGCTATTTTTCGTAATATATAGTTACCAATTTGTAAAAAGTCAATTCGCATATACGTAAGCGGTGAAAAAGACATTTTAAATGAAAGACCAAAGTCTAGTTTTCAAGCCTGCAACAGTTTTTATTCTATCTTTAGAGGTTCAAAAGATGCTGGCAAACCCCTAAAAATACTGCAGTCTCATGGGCATTGCTGACTAAATACTGTGATTCCTTTGAGTTGTAGGATTATAATTTATAAAGTCTAAAACTAGCTATAGTTCTATTAATACTTACATTATAAAGTTAAAGGCCAACTATTCGAGTATCCCCATGCTAACATCTCTTCTTGATTTTAGTTTCACACATAGATCTATGGCTGTAGCCACTCGAATCTGAATTAATTTTTCATCTATTTCCTTTGCACGCCCAAGTTCGCTGTTATTCAGTGTTTACAAAAACGATGATTGTTAACTCGGGAGGAAAGGAGGAAAAAGTGCAGAAAGGCGGAAAATACCGAGGAAAGGAGGAAATTCCTCCTCTTGAACGCAAAAACGAGGATTTCCGCGGATCCGCGGAAAACCATCATCACTGATCATTACCCTTAGAAAACAAGAAGCCAACTTTTTCGTGAAAGGTACGTTGACATTTGCTTTTCTTTCATCTTTGTTAAACTGAAATCACTACACATTTCATTAAGACTTTCCACAGCTTGTGCGCCTGTAGCTGTGTATACTTACCCTCTACAGAACAGGTAGCCAGCTTTCTGAGTGAGGTTCGTGTTTGGCGGTATGAAAGGCATGTCCACTGGAGGCTCCGCGTGGTACAAGTGCTGACTCTGTTGTTCTATGCTGTCTATCAACTCAACCGTCTTCTGCGTCTCTTTGGCCAAGTCAGCGTGAACACTGGGCAAAGAAAGCAAGGATTACATGGCTGTGATTGTATTTGACATAATGCGAGAGTTATATATATGGTGATTGTATTGGATATTAGTAAGGATCCTTTTAAAATTATGGTGATTGAATTATGCTGACTCTGCTGTTCTATGCTGTCTATTAACTCAACCGTCTTCTACGTCTCTTTGGCCAAGTCAGCGTGAACACTGGGAAGAGAAAGCAAGGATTACATGGCTGTGATTGTATTCGACATAATGCGAGAGCTATATATATGGTGAGTGTGTTGGATATTAGTAAGGATGCCTTTAAAGTCATGGTGATTGTATTCTGTCAACTCTACTCTTCTATGCTGTCTACCAGATCCAACATGTTCTGCCAGGTCAGCGTGGACCTTGGGTAGAGTTAGCAAGGGTTGGTTACTTAACGTCCAGCGTCAGCAGTATATAAGCTATATTGTGGAAGGATTTTATGACTAATGTATATCACTCTTGTCTCTATCAAGGAAACTAAAAACAGAAAGAAATGGAAGGCTACGTAAGGTATCCTTGGCCAAGTTAGTATGAACAGTAGGTACAAGAAGTATACCGGATATACAGCTTGTCGATTTAATGGATTACATATTATTGAATCCAGGTATACAGGGAATGCGGTTTTGTAGATTTAAAACACAAAAAATAAATTTTTTAAACTTCTTTTTAGATTCAACACATCTAATGATAATATATCAGGCAACCAGAGTGAATCGGGCACAAGTCAGAAATTCGACTTTTGGAGCTGTTCATAACATTCTAAAAAGCATCAAGCGCACTTTGAGAGGTTGAAAAAATTACAACTATAATTATCCTGTCTAGAACCAGAGATATTCAACTTAATTTGAAAATGAAAAAAAAGTTATTACATAGTATTTTCAAACGTTTAGAGGGTTATAGCTCAAAACCTATATTACTGATCTGTGACTGAATCATCATGGTTGCCTTACATATTACAACTAATAGTATCAAGATAATTCTCATCTATTTCTGCTCACGCCTGAACGCTGCTGCCGATGTTGCCGAGGAAGTCCTCAATCTCGGAGCGCAGGATGATGTCCTGGCCCATCTGGATGCAGGCGCGCTGGGCATGCATGTAGCCCATGACGGGCTCGAGCAGGAAGCACTTGCGCTTGTACTGGAGGGCGTTCAGCGACGAGTAGTAGTGCAGGGACGTCTGGATGGGGGGTGGAAGGGAGTACATGTTGATGGTTGGGGTTGGTTGGGTTGGTTTAACGTCCAGCAGCAGCATTATATAGGCGGAGTACATGTTGAGTTGGTTTAACGTCCAACGTTAAAACTATATAGGCTATGTTGTGGACGGGCCCCAAGACTGACGTCTGACAATTTTATGTGCTGCCCTGCCACACACGAGAGACAGGACGGGGATGCCATGACTCGTGTCTCAGCCGGTCACATTATACTGACACTGACCCAACCAGTAGGGAGCGCAATCGCCAGGACTCGAATTCGGACCTTTTGCGTCGAAAGCCCATGTTCTACCCCAGGACCACCGCATCCCCCATTATAATGCAATCAAGTTTTAAATATAGAAACAAGACAAACTAGGTCGCATGAAATGCCCGCTGGGCATGCATGTAGCCCATGACGGGCTCGAGGAGGAAGCACTTGCGCTTGTACTGGAGGGCGTTCAGCGACGAGTAGTAGTGCAGAGACGTCTGGATGGGGGGTGGAAGGAAGTTCATGTTGAGTTGGTTTAACGTCCAACGTTAAAACTATATAGGCTATATTGTGGACGGACCCCAAAATTGACGTCTGACAATTTTATGCGCTGCTGCCACCCACGAAACCCACAGGGCGGGGATGCTATGAATCATATCTCAGCTGGTCACATTATACTGACACTGACCCAACCAGTAGCGAGCATGATCGCAAGGACTCGAATCGGACCTTTTGTGTCGGAAGCCAATGTTCTATCCCAGGCCCACTGCGCCCCCCCCCCCCAAAACCCCCGCCGAAGGGTGGGGTGGTCGAAGGGAAGCAAATTTTATAATGCAATCAAAATCAAGAAATCAAGTTTCTTAATGTAGAAATAAGAAAACTAGGCCCCATGAAATCCACTATGGAAGCAATCAAGTTTCATATTCTCAAGAAAAGAAATCTAAAGAGTATGAAATAATTATACAAAACTTCAAAGTATTATAGGAATTCTGAGACAAGCAGTAGTTTAGCAACATCTGAGAGGGGAGTGTAAACAAATTTCATGTATATGATAAAAGCATGAAATCCACTACCTTAAAGTAATATAGGTTTTTAACGATGAGTAGAAGTGCGGCACCATACCTGGTGAAACTTTTTCCTGTTGGCAAAGAGCTCCTCGTTGACTTCCACTCGAGACTTGTCGTCCTTCTTCATTGTTTGCTTCATGTACTTGGCCAAGCTTTGCTCGTGATCTGCCATACACACAAAGTTTATAACAATGTTAGAAACTAGTTTTTTCGAGTTATGAAAAAAAAATTCCAGAAATTCAGATAAACAAATTTTTTGTAACAATGGAATGATTATTTCTCTTTTGTTATTGGTATCCAAATAGTTAAACTTACTACACTTGAATTACATATAGGAAAAAAAACAAACAAAATAGAGAAATGAGAACTTACCATGCATCGCTAATTTATACATTTCATTCATAGTGCTTGTTTCTGAAAAGAAAAGAAAAACAAAAAGGCCCATTATTTTCCATATTATGAAATTTGTTAACATTGCGCCTTCCACAAGTCAATAAAACCTGAAATTACTGCTCCTAACACCAGAGAATTTAGTAAAATAGTGTTGCCAGCTACAATTCTCTTTGTGTAGCACATAAAGTTACAAACATGCCAGATATGAAGGAACTCATTAATTCATTTTTTATGATGGTGGTGGAGGGTTGGCAAAACGCCCCAAATGGCCTTTTTTCTATACACGCAGAAGGGTTTTTTATTGGGATAGCTATTCTATCTATTCTAATTGTGTTAGCTCCTCAAATATCCCAATTAAATATTTTTTAAAAGTGGGGTCCCATAGAGACGCAATTACAAACCAAATAGAGCACAAAATCACAATAGAATATTGGGGTTAATTCATTGGGTTGCTTAAAGGTGAGCATAAGAAGAATGAGTTTAGTTGACTTGGTTGCTTATATCTAATTTCAGCACTAAACAGACTATAGATACTGTGTACGGGCCCCAAGACTGACATCTGACAATTGTATGTGCTGCCAGACACTAGACAGGGCAGGGAGACCTGGACTCCTGTCTCAGCCAGTCACATTATACTGACACTGACCCATCCGGTAGGCATATTATTAATAATAATGACCAGTCTGAACTATAGACTTCTTTAAACTTTATACATTTTGTCCCATTATCTAATTAACACTGATGCCAACTAAATTAATTTCATTTTACTGAACTTTTTTGAGAAAAGTAAGACTTTTAATTTTGCAAAGAACAAAATGTTGAAGATCACACTATACAAATCTATTTTTATTGAAGCTATGTATAACTATTCAACTTTCAAAGCCAACCAACCCTCAATATCTGCCTGCAGAAACTTGTTCAGGGGATACATCATTGTCTCGGAAAACTGCTGTGCCAAAACCTGGTGCATGGAGCTGATCTGTAAAAGAAACAAAACAGAATCAGAGACAAATTTGGAAATGGGAACTCACTTGTTATAATACATACAAGT
Source organism: Elysia chlorotica (assembly GCA_003991915.1). NCBI lineage: Eukaryota > Metazoa > Mollusca > Gastropoda > Plakobranchidae > Elysia > Elysia chlorotica. The sequence continues at coordinate 263,565 of RQTK01000153.1, read as the reverse complement.
AACGCTGTATTATTTCTATGCACTTTACATTGCTCCGAATAGTGCATAAAAATGTATTTTGGTGCTTCCACTCTTTAAAACAATAATAACTATTAATTGGCAAGAAGGTGTGTAAAAAAAAAATAAACATGGATAGTAGTTCAGCTAATTCCCTTAGGCTAGGGTGCATATATCAAGGATGGCTGAACAACCGTAAATATTTTCTGACTATAAAAACTGGGTACTCTGCTCACAAACTTCTATGGTGCTTATCATCAGAGCACTGTTGAGTAGAGAAAATTGAAAGAGCTTTGAGAATTCAGCATGAAAAATGTTCCCTTTGAACAGTCAGATCTCCTCTTACGAGAAATTAGTTATGCACAACCTAACTCCTTAACCGGATGCATAATTTAATGTAATATGTACATAGTGAATAGACGCTTTATGATGGCATTTAATGCCTTTTTTTTTTTTTTGAAGTTTGTTTAACTCATACATTTTGTAGAATTGGTTTGAAGCTATATAAAACAATAAAGTTGATTCATTTTGTAAGGTCCCTCCACAACATTAATTTTTTCCAGCTGTACTTTTTGAAAGTCTTGCAACTGCCTCATTTAAAATTGTAAAAACTCACATCATCCAAATATGTGGAAAACTGACTCAAGGTTGTTGAAAGCACACTGTCTTCTGTTTCCAATGGAAAGTTCTGGAAGAAAGAAAAACGAGTAAAAACTTAATACTGCTTCAGTAGTTCAGAAGGTTGAAAGTCCACAATATAGCCTGGTTGCAGGCGTTGAAAATTTGAAAGCAATACCAACTGGGAACAATTTTTGTGCTAAATTATATATTCTTTTGAGTAAAACAGGACATAAAATATAATATTCAATATCATACCATAATGCTTAATTTTTTTGCTGAAAGTCTGTAAATTGACTTCGTTGAATAAACCTTTTTACATTGAACGATTAAAAGCCTGCTCCATGATAAAACACTTTTTGGGTTAACTTTCAATATAAAGATCAAATCTTTGATATTTACTGCTTCGAAATGGAAGGTGTACAGATTGATGCAATAATGTACGGGCAAATGGGCTAACCAATGCACTGAACATGTGTGCGGCATGATGGGAAAAATTAAGAAAGAAGCCAACAAACAAATCATGAGAAACAGACTTACCTTGGATTCGTATGATCTTAAGTGCTGGGCCAGAGACTGTGTGGCAGAACAAAGTTCATTCTGGTGGAGGAAGGGAATAATTTTTAAAAATATTAACCTCGTTTGTAAAAGATTCATGAAAGTTCCACTTTTGTTTTAAAATAATATTATAATTAGAATTTTTAACACTATTAAAATTTGAATAAAATCTATTTTAATGTTTGTTAGAAATTTTTTACAATTCAGATGAGTGATAACGATGTTTGTTAGAAATTTTTTAAGATTCAGATGAGTTGATTTCCACCATCTTATAGATGATCAGTGTGTGAGACTTATCATTTCAAAGCTGTTAGTGTTAAGCAGATAAAAGCAGAAATCATTTTGGGATTGAGTTTTTCACACATTTCCTGAGATTTAGTAATTTCCAGAGCTGACTGATAAATACACTTGCCCAAAACATTTGGTTTGTATAGAGAATGTTATATCAAAATGAGAGAGTGAAAGAGACAGACACACACTGAGAGAGAAATAGAGAGAAAAATATAGTTACATGTAATCAATCAAAGTATCTAGTACAAGTGTATTACCTGAGCACTCATAATTCGTTGACAGCATTTGTGCATATTTTTTGTAAATTTTTTCAGGAGCAGGGAGTCCTTTTCAAAGACACTCAACAGATGGCATGTCTGTAATTAAAGCAAAAAGATTTTGTTACATTTCTAAAGATTCAAAATAAGAAAAAGTGACATGATGAGGATCTATATTTATTTATAATCATACTTTCATTTGCTAATTTATAAACCACTAAACGCTTTTCTTTACAGTGCTTTGGCATTTTTATTGCTAGATGAATTCAGCATCATTATAAATAACTTCTAAAGAAAAAGTAAACATAGACTTTTAAATTAATAATCTTGAAAATATAAAAGAAGATTTATATTTAATTCCAATTTTCAAAGCAGTTGTCTGTGTATATATGAGGCAACCAGGGTGAACCGGGCACAAGTCACATGTATAGGTTTTGAGTTAGTGCCACCAAAACATAGAAAAACTATTCTATAGATACTAAACTATTTAATAAATCCCTTGTTTTAGAAACGAGAGAAAATAATTTTTTCACCCTTTTGAAGTGAAGTTTATATTTAATGCTTCTAAACACACTATGATTAACGTAAAAAAGCTCAAATTCTGACTTACAAGTCCCTCATTCACCCTGGTTGCTTCATAGAAATTTTAGAACCAGGACGGGTCCAAGACTATCAGACCTAAATCATTAAAACTTAATGGGTTTGGGAGGAAGGAATCCTACAGGATTTGATTGGTATGACAAATGTAGTCTGTACATCAAGTAGATTTTTGTTGTTATAAATATAATATTTATGCATTTAAGCGAACCCTCTCCCTAAAATATCTCGCCCTATAGATCTCTCTCGTCTCTTTCCCGACTCACTCTACTCTCTAGGTTTCTATTAACACAACCTAACTTCCTCTGTCTCATTCCCTGAGGTGGCCCAAAACCACTCAGGCCCACAAGATTAAAGTATACATGGCAATTTCAACTCTTTAAACGTGAGTTGAATTAATTTTACGTCCAACATCAGCACGATATATAGGCTATATAAGATATTGTGGATGGGCCTCAAGACTGACATCTGACAATTATAATAATTATGTGCTGCCACACACGAGACAGGGCGGGGATACCATAGCCGGTCACATTAAACTGACACCGACCCAACCAGTAGGGAGTGCAATCGCCAGGGCTCGAACCCGGACCATTTGCGCCGGAAGCCGATGTTCTACCCCAGGGTCACTGTGCCCGTTTTTAATTTGAACGGCCAGTAAAAAAAAAAAATTACGGAAAACGAGAAAAAAATCCTCTTTCCATGTCTTCATCTAAAATCTAGATCTAAAACCTAAGTCCAAACACGGAATGGGCGTGAGGAGAGTAAAAGAATGAGTGCCACATAATCACATTCAGTGGAGGGACGATTGTTCGAACATAGTTCTAATAGATCTTGAGTAGAATGCACAATTAAAAAGTAGATTGTCTCGTAACAATATAAGAAAAAGAAGGCCTACAACGCGATCTATGTATATAATATTGTGATGTTCACAGTGCATTCTACCCCTCGATCTAGATTATTTTGGGTCGTTCTGAGATTATTTACCTGTGGACTGTTTTCCAGGGCATCCTCAAGCTGCAACTGCTCGACATCTGGCATCTTGATCGAAGCCGTTGGAGCACTGTGCGCCTGATGGAGTGTTTGGTAGATCTAAGAGTAGACTCTCTCCGGCGTCTTGTTACGACAAAGCTTTCTAAAGTAGGAATCTGATAGAAACGTAAACCCGGCCTTAATGAATCTTGAATCGGCGGGTTGAATCTAGATCTAGATCTAAATTAATAAGTCGTTCAATTTTAGATCCACTTAGATAAATCACTATCACGATTTACATAATTATTAGTTCTAAAGGTGGGTTTAAAGCTTCACTGGTTTGGTAGACCCTCCCCTATCAGCACTCGTAGTACTCGGTAAATCCAGCAGTCAGCCTCCACAACAAAAACAATGGAGTATGTTTGCCAGGTAGTTTTGTGCTATTTCAGGCCCTCGTAATTTAGGATTGGGAAACGTAATGAGTTGTAAAATACAACCATAATTAGGAAAAATGTGTCTTATTTTGTATAATTCAGATTATAATGTGCCTTTTTAAATCAATTTTTCAAATTTTGGAACTAATGAAACAAATTCATTGCAGATTTGCTATGTAAATACCAAGTGGATATTAATGGCCAAAATAAAAAAGTTTAACTTTAGCATTATTTAAAAGGCATTTTATTTTTCTTGGATTGACAAATCAGTGGAACTCATATTATCGTCATCATCATCATCGTCATCAACATCATCACCATGATCATTATCATCATAAAGGGTGGGTCGGTGTCAGTAAAATGTGACCAGCTGAGACAGGAGGCAATGGTAACCCGCCCTGTCTCGTGTGTGACAGCAGTTAAAATTGTCAGATGTGAGATGTCAGTTTTGCGGTCCGTCCACAAAATAGCTTATGTTGTGCTAACGTTGGACATTAAAAACCAGCACCATTATAGTTATAATTTATTATACTATTAACTATTCTTTTGTGTGTGCTGTTGTTGTTGTTGTTTTTGCTCTATTGTTTATTGTTTTACTTTTGTTTTGTTTTGTTCTTGTTTTTTTTTTGTTTTTTTTTTATTTGACAGTACCTGTATCTTTAAAAGTATACATACGAACTGATACTGACACAGTGGTCGACTTGAACTCCTCTAAGTTCTCTTCATATTAAATTCTATAAAAGGCCTACCATTAGTTTGATAACGCTAACAGATAGTTATCATATTACGTACATTCTAAAACTAAATGTCCATTGAATCTTTAATAAATAGCATTCTTCTAAGCATACTGTTGTACACTAATGTAATTATACTAGTGCAGTATAATTATTGTGATTTTGTTCAGGAATGTTAATGTTTGTAAAGGGAGTAACCTCTATTTTACATGGTCAATATTATTCTCTGGTTTATCTCCCTTGAAATTGATGACTCCTTTTCTCTCTCTCTCTCTCTCTCTCTCTCTCTCTCTCTCTCTCTCTCTCTCTCTCTCTACCCCCACCGACCCTCCTTTTATTGTTGTTGTGTTGTTTGTTGTTGTTGTTGTTGTTGTTGTTGTTGTTGTTGTTGTTGCTGTTGTGGTTGTTGTTGCTGTTGTTGTTCTTGTGGTTGTTGTTGTTTGTTTGTTTTGACTTTAGTCTCTTTTGGCGTCGGAATCAATAATTGATTCTAATCCTGGCCATATATAAGCCTACATAAAAATATAAGGGCTATGTGACAAGTCTTACCCCGGGTATATAACTAGCTTGCAGTGATCTAATCAGAGAGGGATCATGACGTGGCTCCGGCGGGATTTAAACCCAGGACCGCCTCAACCCCAGTGTCACAACTAATCTCGTTATTTACCCGAAGCAACACTTTTTTGTCGTCGTTAATCTTATTAGCTTTATATAGGTATACTCAGGTACCAAATTCTTTAAGTAAAATGTTAAATTATATGCTTATGGGCATTGTTAAAAAGTAACGACACTTGTCCCCTTAACAAATTAATGAAAAGAACTTCACAAAAGAAAGAATCAAAATACTATGAATCTAACTCTTATATACCCGTCTACTTGTTATTAATGTATTAGATCAATTATTTATCTATCTGTGCATGTGAATTAATAAAATAGTTCTATCACCAGTTATTTCTAGAGTGAGAGAGGAAGAGGGAAAAAGAGTGGTAGAGATAGATAGAGAGAGAGAGAGAGAGAGAGAGAGAGAGAGAGAGGGAGGGAGGGAGGGAGGGAGGGAGAAAGAAAGAGTAAAAGGGAAGGGGAACCGGGAAGATAGAAGCAAGATGGGGCATACTGGCAAAGAGACTTACAGATAGGCAGACATAAAGGGAAAAAGAGTTGATGTTGAGTTGGTTTTAACGTCCGACGTCAGCATAGTATAGACTAAATTGAGGACGGGGACCAAGACAGTAGTGTGATAATTTTGTTGTGCTGCCAGACACGAACCTCTGCAGGAATATCATGTCTCAGCAAGTCACATTATACCAACACCACCCAACCAGTCATGGGAACAAAATAGAGAAAGAGAGAGAGAGAGAGAGAGAGAGAGAGAGAGAGAGAGAGAGAGAGAGAGATTCTAACCTCTGCAGGAATATCATGTCCCAGCAAGTCACATTATACCAACACCACCCAACCAGTCATGGGAACAAAATAGAGAAAGAGAGAGAGAGAGAGAGAGAGAGAGAGAGAGAGAGAGAGAGAGTGAGAGAGATGCAGAGACAAACAGACAGACAGGCAGACAGACAGACAGACAGACAGAAAGAGGAGAGAGAGAGAGAGAGAGAGAGAGAGAGAGAGAGAAGAGAGAGAAAGAGAGAGAGAGAGAGGGGGGAGAAAGGAGCAAGAGAGGGGGATAAAGAGAGGAGAGTGAGAGGGGGAGGGGGCAGACAGACAAATAGACAGACGTGCGGACAGATAAACAGACAGCTAGAACTGCATACGTACAGCGAAGCAAAGATACAGACAGGCAGGTAGAGCAAAGACAATGAGTCAGACATGAATACAGAGGAGCTTACGAGACATCAAACAGATGGCATACGAGACGGGAGGAATCTACGCTAGGAACTTGATATCGCATTCTTGATTCAATCTCTTGATTGCGTATCAATCTTTTGATTAGGCCTACATTAAATTCTCCACCGGCTGGTCATTTAGCCACTTCCACAGTTCCAATCTAACAGCTCTAACCACACAAATCTAAAATTATAATTTAGAACTATGTGGGTGCTGCAGTCTTCAAGAATGTTGACAAGTATGCCGTGTCCATTGATTTATAAATATAATTGTTATTTATAGAATATCAGTAGTTGTCCCCCTTCTCTCTGGCACTACCTGGTTCATTCTCCGTATGTTCTAGCACACCGGGATGTCGTCTGCTACTCTACTCCCTTCTATTTCTAATCAGAAGGCGGGGAACCCGCTCATTGAACGATGTCAAAAACCGGCAGGACAGGTTTTCTGGCTTTCTCCCCAGGTCCCGTCACAGAGGCTTGCTCGACCGCCCTCGCCCCGTCTGCCTGTGTAACCAGTGGTCGACTGCTCGAATTCAATAGCGCAGAACAGGTTGTGCGATCCACACAGTGTTACTGTTTGACGTAATTACGCCCGTGTTCTCTGATCTGAGTGATCGCTCAATGGCTCTTTTATTCTATTAATAGACGCTGTAATTGTACAGAATAACAGATCCTTCATCTGTCGTCCTCGTTTTCCCCACTGTCCCATTCTCGCAAGGTATCTATTATCGCCCCAGTGCCGTTTCTACTAAAACTAGATCTAGAGTCGTCGTAGAGGGAAAAATATATTAGATCTATATTTATACCTACAGAGAGGCCGGGAGAGAAGGGAGTGTGTTGGTTGGTTGGTGTGTTGGTCTTAGAAGCATTTAGCAGCCGGCTGACTTGGGCCTCACCCTAAAGAACTGGCCATTAGATCTAGGTCTACCACTAGGTGTTGGAAAGAGAGTAAAACAAGCAAAAACACATTACACACCTTTCTTTGGAGCCTCTGTGCCTACCTGTGTGGGAGGGGAAGTGGTTCAGACTAAGGCCATCACTACTCATACATTGGCCCACCTAGGACCTTGGACGTTATAAAAAAAAACTCGCAAGTAAGTGCGTCTATTTATGTAAATGTGTTTGTTTATAAATGTTGATAATATTGTACACATTACAATTAGGTTATTAGTTCCAAGAATCGATAATTATTTGATAGGGTTCAAGAAAGTCAGATTGTGTGATTTTAACATTCGGTAAGTTTTTTCTCTCAATTTCTTTATGAATAAAGTACATAGGAACGATGCCTCCTTATTAATGTAATATTCCTACTAGAAAAAAACCCCCACCAGAATGCATCCATTAACCCATATATAGGCCCTACCTTCCTATAATTATGATAACTAAGAGGGGAGAAGTAACACTAGGTTAAAATGTAATTTGGTTACTCCTCACTTAAGGGACAAACGGAATTTCGTTTGAACATAGTAAAAAATTTATGATAATGTGCCAAGAACGTAATGTTTTAGTTTAAAGAATAATGGCATGTTTCAAACATAACATACGCAGAACTAAGCTCTGTTAGAAATGACTGACATTTCGAAATTTCGTTTGAACATAGTAAAAAATTAATGATATGTGCCAAGAACGTAATGTTTTAGTTTAAAGAATAATGGCATGTTTCAAACATAACATACACAGAACTAAGCTCTAGATGTGTGTCTGTTAGAAATGACGGACACAACTATCTGTCTTTATTGTGTCCGTTTATCACCTTTAAAAGAAGGTTAAAACAGGAAGAGCAGGCCTAACTGGAGACACTAACTTCTTTGGTTCTTTTATTGTTTATACAACTAAGTTAACTAATCTGGTAAGTACAAAGAGAAAGAAGGTATATACACTTGACTTACAATGTATGTAAATGATTTAGTCGGACGCCTAATCTAGATTTTCTATGTACTTATTACAACGGTTTTTTTATATCTGCTACTTGTTAAAGCTTGGTGTAAAAAAAAATAGAAGCTACCCCCCCCCCCCTTTTCTCTCCTCACACCCCCTCGTTATATTTTTGTTTCATTGGATTTTCAATGTTACACACCTTTCTTTGGAGCCTCTGTGCCTACCTGTGTGGGAGGGGAAGTGGTTCAGACTAAGGCCATCACTACTCATACATTGGCCCACCTAGGACCTTGGACGTTATAAAAAAAAACTCGCAAGTAAGTGCGTCTATTTATGTAAATGTGTTTGTTTATAAATGTTGATAATATTGTACACATTACAATTAGGTTATTAGTTCCAAGAATCGATAATTATTTGATAGGGTTCAAGAAAGTCAGATTGTGTGATTTTAACATTCGGTAAGTTTTTTCTCTCAATTTCTTTATGAATAAAGTACATAGGAACGATGCCTCCTTATTAATGTAATATTCCTACTAGAAAAAAACCCCCACCAGAATGCATCCATTAACCCATATATAGGCCCTACCTTCCTATAATTATGATAACTAAGAGGGGAGAAGTAACACTAGGTTAAAATGTAATTTGGTTACTCCTCACTTAAGGGACAAACGGAATTTCGTTTGAACATAGTAAAAAATTTATGATAATGTGCCAAGAACGTAATGTTTTAGTTTAAAGAATAATGGCATGTTTCAAACATAACATACACAGAACTAAGCTCTAGATGTGTGTCTGTTAGAAATGACGGACACAACTATCTGTCTTTATTGTGTCCGTTTATCACCTTTAAAAGAAGGTTAAAACAGGAAGAGCAGGCCTAACTGGAGACACTAACTTCTTTGGTTCTTTTATTGTTTATACAACTAAGTTAACTAATCTGGTAAGTACAAAGAGAAAGAAGGTATATACACTTGACTTACAATGTATGTAAATGATTTAGTCGGACGCCTAATCTAGATTTTCTATGTACTTATTACAACGGTTTTTTTATATCTGCTACTTGTTAAAGCTTGGTGTAAAAAAAAATAGAAGCTACCCCCCCCCCCCTTTTCTCTGCTCAAACCGCCTCGTTATAATTTTGTTTCATTGGATTTTCAATGTAGTGTATGTAAGGATGAATTAATAGTACGTGGGTTTTATTGTTTGCATCCTTTAGATTTTTCAAAGCTACCATGGTTATTATCTCCTAATTATAAACCTATAGCCTGCTTAGGTCTATAGTTTGCTATAAAGGCAGGTCATTTCGTTCGTTTAATTTTACATTTGCCACAACGTTTTTAAGGCCAATTTTATGGTGAACATGGTTTAGGGATGAATTATTCAAGTTAGTGTACGAAATTGAACAAACTATTAATTAATGTATAACCAACTTTGCATAATCTAGATTCATTACTTACACATCCACACTGGCAATATTATTGGCGGCACTTATTGAAATCAGCCCAGTCTTGGTTTGCCTTGCTACTTATTACAATGCCATGCATCATTTCTAAAATAATCGTACTTAAAATGTTTACTATCTAAAACAATGCAATTTTGGTGATATACAGCTGAGGTGACAAAATGCTGGCTTATCCAAAGGCATAATAAGAAAACAAACTAAAACATAAATTGCAACACTTTCTAGTGATGGTTACACAAATTTTCTTGCTATTTTATTGAACCAAACCAATCTTTTTCATAATTTCGTAAGGAAAAAAAATCAATTCACTAGGATTATAGGTAAACTAATACGATAATAATACATCTACGTTTTGCTGTGCCTGCAAGATTTCGAGGTCTTGATAGGAGTTGACTTACAATGAATTGTTTGTACTGTTCACACAAGTTACACAGCATTCATAAAATGACACTATGTTCATCATTTAGTTTTCAGCATTCCTATTATCTACGCACCATTTTAAAAAAGGATAAAAATGAACAGCAAACAAAAAAACTCCAAAAAAAACCTCCAACCAATGGAGAAACCACCACCACCACAAAAAGAACAACAACAAAAAGAAAAAAAAACAACAACCCAAAAACAACAGTCAGAAGGAAAGCAGCAACACCACCATCATCAACAACAATAAGAACAACAATAACACATTATTTAAAAAAAAAGCAAACCTTGCAGCGGTTTATAATGTTATAACACTTAGCCGCATATCTCAGCATTGAATTAATAGTAGAGTATCATCTATGAAAGCTGTCTCTTCCGGCGTTTTTGTTTGTTGCTGTTGTTGTTGTTGTTGTTGTTGTTGTTGTTATTGTTGTTGTTGTTGCTGTTGCTGTTGTTATGTTTCTTGTAGCTGTTGTTACCGGGGCGAGCTGACTCAAGTGATAGAACGTTGGTCTCCAGATTGAGAAGTACGATTTCGTCCCCTGTAATCCCATGTTACTGATTGGGTCAGTATAACGTGACCAGATGAGACAGGAGTCGTGTATCTCTTGTGTGGCAACACATAAAATTGTCAAACGTCAATAATTGTGTATTTTTCCTATTTAATTCTCTACTGGTTGGGTAGTTGCCAATGTAATGTGACCAGATGAAAGAAGAGTCTAGATTTTCCCAACCTCTCGCGTATGTGGCATGATATTAAATTTCAAGACGTCAGTCTTGGGATCCGTTCACAGTGAAGTCTATATAGTGTAGGTGTTGGAAGTAATCAAAAATCTCAACTCCTCATATTCATTTATAGCTGATCAAAAACTCTTCTATTATCATCCTCAGGGCATCAAAATGATGGACCCAAAGTTCAACCCGGAAACGGCCAAAGTGTACCACTTCCGGTACATGCGCGAGTACCGTGCCGTGGCGGTTCTGTGGGCGGTTTTGACCATGATCTGGTGCATCCTGAATGTCGTCTGCTTCATACAGCCGCAATGGATCGGGGATACCAAGGAGTCCGCTGGAAACGGCCATTTTGGCGTGTACGCCCGCTGCGTTCCCGACCAAGACCGCGCACGCTACGTCTGCAAGGGCGACTTCACCAACTTCAACACCATCTTGAATGATGAGTTCAAGGCCGCGACCTTCTTCTGTGGCGTGTCCGCTCTGCTCATGCTCATCTGCGTGGCGGCACTGCTGCTCTTCTTCTGCTTCAAGAAAGCCGCCGTGTTCGTGTTCTGTGGCATCATCGAGGTCATCTGTGGTGAGTCTTTATGTACAAGAAAGCTTAAACAATAACGCTATAAAAGGTTAAACAGTGTCCAAAAAAAAAGAGAACAAGAAACTAAAACAAAAAAAAACATATCATAGAGGTCATAATAATATGTTTTTCTGTTAAAGGTTTGAAAAACGTCTTAAAGGTTGAAAACTGTTAACAAGTTCAAAGACAACAAGAAAAACAACAACAACAACAACAACAACAACAACAACAACAACAACAACAACAACAACAACAACAACAACAGCAGCAACAAAAACAACAACAACAACAACAACAACAACAACAACAACAACATGTCAGTGCACTTTTGGGACATTTCATTGCGAGGTGTATTCTTTCTCTTGCCAACAATTGTTTTTTATCAAGGCACTCATGACAAAAAGGTTTATACCCATTCATATGGAGCCAAGTATGAAACCAATCACTCAATCCAATCCTCCACAGTGTTTGGTTTTGAAAATCCACACTTTGAGCCTTCTCTATCTCATGACTGTGGCAAAGCAATAGGGCCATTTACGTATCTGTTCTCCTATCTTACTTCCACAAAGAATACTAGTTATACCTTGAATATAACATTGGCTTCCGACGCAGGAGGTCCCTGATTCGAACCCTCGCGATTTCGCACGCTACTGGTACCGTTGGGCCGGTGTCAGTTTAATGTGGTCAATTGAGATAGGTGTCACGGTATCCCCGCCCTGTCTCGTGTGTGGCAGCACATAAAATTGTCAGACGTCAGACTCGGGACTCGTCCACGATAAATCCTATATAATGCTGAGATGGAAATCAAACCAATTCAACTCAACTTTACCTGGCTGCTGTTGTTGATGTTTCATTTTCACGCCCCTCTCCTTTTATTTTTTTTCAGTTCCGTTTCCTATGTTTTTCATTCTGTCTTTGCATACGTTTCTGCCTCTCGTTTTAGTATGCCTGCTTTTCCCTGCGCCCCTCCCCACACTCTTTTTTTGTGTGTGGATAAAATCTTCATTACAATTGCGTATGATGCTGGCAGGGAGGGGTGGGGCGAAAAATAGTCATCATATTCAGTAACTTAGCACATAATGTGATATAATTATTGCGAAAGCACACTAAAGTACTAAAGTACGTGCGAGTCTGACTAACCGAGAATTCAAAAGTCTCTCTCTCTTTCTCTTTCTCTCTCCATCCTCCTCTATCTCTACCCTCCAAACCCCTCTCTCTCTCTATACCCTCCACACCTCTCTCTCTACCCTCTTCTCTCTCTGTCTCTCTCTGTCTTTCTCTCTCTCTCTCCATCCTCCTCTATCTCTACCCTCCAAACCCCTCTCTCTCTATATACCCTCCACACCTCTCTCTCTACCCTCCTCTCTCTCTCTCTCTCTCTCTCTCTCTCTCTCTCTCCTCTCTCTCTCTCCGATCTATCTCGATGTCTCTCAGGCCAGATTTACGTAGTTAATCTCCTAGCAGTAGATCAAGTCTATACCACGCCCTACCTAAAATCACTGGGATTATCAGCGTCGCTGACAAAGTCTCACAAGTTCCTCGGGTATGGTTAGAAGTTCTAAGACGGTAATATAGTGGAATGCTTCAAGGGCTTAAGAATAATAGGAATACGGTCACCTTCTCGATCTTATGTCGCAAAAAAAAAAAGAAAAGAAAAAATGAGTCATTTGTCCTGATGTAAATAGAACTACCTTGTTTTATCGTTTGTGAGGCAGAGAGGCAGAGGCACCATTGACGTTTCGGTGGGGGCGCAGTAGCTCTGGGGCAGAACATCGGCTTCCTACGCAGGAGATCCGTGGTTCGAACCCCGCTCTGCCGAATAAGTTCCCTACTGGTCCGGTCGGGGTCAGTTTAATTTGGTCGGCTGAGACAGGAGTCCAAGTCTCCCCGCCCTGTCTCATGTGTGGTAGCACATAGATATGTCAGACGTCAGGAATGGGGCCCGTCCACAATTCATGCTATATAGTGCTTACGTCGTGCGCCAAAACCAATTCAAATGAACCCATGTCTAAACCTACTTCTATTTCTTTTTGGACATCGTACTATTGATCTATATCTAAGTCCTTATTAAGATAGATTTCCATACGATTTCCAAAGATACACAATGTTCTTTCAATAGCAGAGCCACGTTTATGTAAATATAGAATTTATCTATAAAGTGACATAGAATTTTCAAATTTTTGCGACGAATTAATGTGCTCAGAGAAGTGCAAACCGGTTTTGGCCAGAACTCTTTGGACGTCTCTTTACGTCAAAAGTATGCTTCGTTTTTTTTTGTGTTTTTTTTTTTAATTTGTGGAATTGAAAGCAACAGAAACAGAGAGTTCGCACACACAAAAATAATGTTTGGAAATTTCCCTTTTTACCCTCGTAGTTCTTCCAAAAACATGTAACTGATAGCGAGACCAGTATACTGGTGGATGTAAAAATCAAATCCAACTCGGCAAGCTTCGATTTCTCTCTATATTTTTTACACTTACATTCATCTCTTTTGCAAATTTCGCCTAAAAAGTGATTGTTGTTACTGAGCCCCACCTATTATTGAATTTGAAAAATCATTTTTGTTCCTCCCGGGTCAAAGTATCAAGCTATGGCAGTTAAAAATTGAACTGAAAATTGATTGTCGCTGTAATTAGAGTAAGTACTAGAGCGTTGGTCTCCCAATCGGAAAGTCCGCGGGTCAAAACCCACGACCTGGCAAATTTCTTTGTCTGATTTTGCCCCATACTAGTTAGGTCGGTGTCAGTATAGTTTGACCGGCTGAGACAGGAGTCCTGGTATCCCGAAACTGTATCTGTGTGAAAGTACTTTAGTTTTGGGACTCGTCCTCAATATAGCATAGTGCTTACATTGGATGCTGAGAACACCAACTCAACTACTCAACTCAACTTTCAGAGGCCTCTTATTCTATGAAAATTAAGATGAGAAGTGATCATTTAAGAAATACATCTCTTAATGTCACTAAAAATGGAAAGTAATTATTTTTACGGAGTCGCGCCTATTATTAATTTTGAAAGTTCATTAATTATTTTCGTAACGGGGTAGAAAATCAATCGATAGCAGTTAAGTGAAACGTGAAAGGAAAGTGAACGTCGGCAGAATATGAAGCCTCCTTACAACCAAGAGGAAGTTCACCTAGGAGAGAGAGAGTCTCCCTTACAAAGAACCAAAGTGACCGTTGAAAGAACACAAGAGCTTGCGCTTGGGAGGGTCAATAATCGATGGTGGTTACGATACGAGAGTAAGGTTACAGGACTGGAAATCAAACTTCAGTGATCAAGCAAACATATTGGTTATCGATTTACTTGCTTCGTGAATGTTTTACTCTCTTCCTCTGTGTGTGTCTGAATGTGTGTCTATTTCTCCCTCTCTGCCTCTCTCTCTCACTCTCTCTATATCTCTCACTCTCTCCTTCTCTTTCATTCCTTCAATTTTCTTCATAATAACAACCCATCTCGTTAGATATTCACGTATTTCGGAATTAAAATAATCGAAGAAACGTAGGGGCAAAGTTTTAGAAGAGAAAGAAAAATGTGTGGGAAGTAGGAACAAGAAGAGGAAGAAGAGGAAGATGGTGATAATGTTGATGATGATGATGATGATGATGATGATGATGATGATAATGATGATGATGATGATGATGATGATGATGATGATGATGATGATGATGATGATGATGATGATGATGATGATGATGATGATGATGATGTGATGATGATGATGATGAGTAAAAGGGAACTACATTAAATTGTGCAGATTTCAAAGACAAATACACATAGGTAAAACAGTCACCAAAAGAATTTCATGGAATTGCAATAACTCTGATTCCCATAAAGATTTGAGGCTTAGAAGAAATAAGAACTAATGTAGACATATCCATAGGGTTGCTTGAAAAAGGAAGTAGTAGTAGATGCGTAAACCTGTCTATAAAAGAAGTAAATGTATATAACTAATGTAGATCTATCTATTGGGTTAGATGAAGAAATAGGAAGAATGACATGTAAACCCGCCCATAAGAGCAGTAAATGCATAACTAATGTAACTATACCTATGTATAGATTTGGACGAAGACACCCGCCTATTAAAGGAGCAAATATATAAACCTAATGTATACCTACCTATAGGGTTATGTGAAGAAATAAGAAGTAGTAGTAGTAGTAGTAGTAGTAGTAGTAGTAGTAGTAGTAGTAGTAGTAGTAGTAGTAGTAGTAGTAGTAGTAGTAGTAGTAGTAGTAGTAGTAGTAGTAGTAGTAGTAGTAGTAGTAGTAGTAGTAGTAGTAGTAGTAGTAGTAGTAGTAGTAGTAGTAGCAGCAGCAGCAGCAGCAGCAGTAGTAGTAGTAGTAGTAGTAGCAGCAGCAGCAGCAGCAGCAGCAGTAGTAGTAGTAGTAGTAGTAGTAGTAGTAGTAGTAGCAGCAGCAATAGCAGCAGAAGCAGCAGTAGTAGTAGTATTAGTAGTAGTAGTTTCGTAAACCCGCCTATTAAAAAGTAAAATGTACAGACCGATCTTCTCTCTACGGCGCATGTCGGGACATGCCACACCCATATTTTAAACCACTAGTCCACTAGTGGCCATTTCTTTGGCCACGGTTGGCCGGAGCGGACACACCTTGGTCTTGTGCATGGTCCTCAGTAGTGCCGGACATCGAGTTCCGTCCACTATAACTGGTTTGCCAGTCCCTGGGGACCTGGGGTTTCAGAGACCCGGGGTCAGAAGGCGCGGTCGTTTCGCCTGAGTGATTCCGTTTGCCGGGTGGGACGTGAGACCGCTTTGCCCTCTATGCCCAGTGTAATCTTGTAAGGTACTATTGAAAATGTACAAGATAGGAGGTGTGGGTTGTTTGTTGCTTATCATCAGAATGAAATTTAAGCCTGACTTGGACTGTAGGTGATTCAGTCACGAATTTTAAAATAGATACATAACACCATGTTTTGTCTAGATGAATTAATAAGATGCCCCGGGCTACATAATACAGCCTATCTAATTTGTTAAGAACATCTTTTTTTTTTTTTTTTTTTTGATATTCCTTAATTCAATTATGTATGAATTTTATTTTGCCTATTTTAAGACGTTTTTAAGAACATCTTTTTTTTTTTTTTTTTTGTTGATATTCCTTAATTCAATTATGTATGAATTTTATTTTGCTTATTTAAAGACGTTATCAGAATAAAGGGTTTTATTGTTAAAGTTTGCGTAACCCGTTGGTTATTACATAAATAAGATATTCAGATATTTATGCACAAATCATCGGATCTTCCATATGCAGCTATATTAGTTGTTCCCCTCCTCAGAACGCTGCGCAAAATGGTGTGTAGTTCGCCCAGCAAGCTGTCACGTTAACATTGTTCCTTCAATAATATTTTAAGCTGGTTCTTTGATTTTAACCAATTTCTAGAATCCATACAGTACGATATCTTATAATCGATTCCTGGTTATCATCCGATTTCTAGAATCTACACAATAGTTATAGTTGAGCAATGCCTTTAAAACTTTCAGTGTTGAGGCATTGGAACACGCTCCATATTACTATAAAAAACCTCTAAAGACCTCGATACTTTAAAAAAATTGTTAAAAGCTGAGGATCCTTCAATCCTCATAGGATCGACTGGCTCAAGTAGTAGGGCGTTGGTCTCCCGATCTGGAGGTCCGCGGTTAGAAACCACGATTGGTCAACAATTATTTATTTATTTTGTCCAATTTTGTCCCCGAGTGGTTGAGCCGGTGTCAGTTAAATGTAACCATAGATATATAAATAGCATAGTGCTATTTATAGATCTGTGAAAGTAACCCGTTGAGACTGGAGTCATGGTATCCCTGTCCTGTCTCGTGAATGTGGTGTGTGGCATTACATAAAATTGTCAGACGTCAGTCTTGGGGTTCGTCCACAATATAGCCTATATACTATTTTAACGTTGGACGTTAAGCAAGCAACTCAAATTAACTCATCTCAACTTCGACTGTGAAGTTTTAGCTGGAACCAAAAGAATAATACTAAAAAAATTACTTTGTCAGTTGATTTTAAAACCCCGATGCCATTGAAAGAAAACTTCTTATAAAAATTAAGGATAGGCATTGTGTTTTCATGGCATTCTGTACCCATAAGTGGGCAATAAATTAGAGCGCTGGAATGGAACTCAAAGAAAGGGATTAACACGTAGGATTATAAGAAATGCTTGGTTTGGCATTCTCTACCCATAAGTGGGCAATAAATTAGAGCGCTGGAATGGAACTCAAAGAAAGGGATTAGCACGTAGGATTATAAGAAATGCTTGGTTGGTATTTTATTGAGGGCTAGGGAGGGGTCATCTAGGGAATTCTGAAGTTTTGTTTTTTATATCCTGGGTTTAGAATAGATGTAGTTTATCGCACTTGTTAGTGCCGTTTTTTTTTCTTTTTCTTTTTTTTTTTTTTTAAGAAATCATTATAACTTGCGCAATTTCATCTTTTCATAACTGTTGTACAATCATGTTGATACTGATAGCAGTGAGGGAGAGAAAGAGAGAGAGAAAGAGAGAGAGGGGGTGTGTGCTAGATAGAGTGATTGGGTGAGAAAGAAAGACACAGAGAGAGAGAGGAGAGACAAGAGAGAAAGAGTGCTAGATAGAGAGAGGGGATGAAAAAAATGAAAGAGAAAGGAAAGAAATAACGATACATAAATAGAAGAAAATATTGAGAGGGAGAGACAGAGAGGGAGAGAAAGTGAGTGAAAACAGACATACAGACAGACATGGGCCGACAGACTGGCGAATAGAAAACGATTAGATTTAATAGAAAGACGGACAGACAGAAGAGGCAGAGACCACACATTACTAAATATATAGGGGTCAATAAGGACAGTATACCAGATTCTAAAACTGCAGACCCCCCCTCAAACTGGTGGGTCAAGTACAGACTTTGCGATTGCACGACGATGACGGATGGCTTCATGACGTAATGAAACCCCTTAGGCATGGGGTTTTTCCGATTGTTCCTTGGCTTCGTTAGAATAGGGCAGAGCTATGATTGAACACTGGTGGATATTTCTTTACGTGTCGTCTTCGTTTTTGGTATGGGTCCAATTGTCGCAAAATCTCTTTTGACGGGACAGGCTGCGAAACGCAACAGAAACTACCCAGACGACACTATGTGTATCTCCTGGTTGAGGAGAGTGGGGAAGAGATAGGGGGAGGGGGAGATAGAGGTAGGAGATAGGGGGAGGGGGTGGAGGATGAGATAGAGAAGGGGAGAGAAAGAAAGAAGGGAGGAGGGTAGGAATATAGAAAAGAAGAAAGAGGAAGAGAGGGAGATAAAGAAAGGGGATTAAGAATAGAGAGAGAGAGAGAGAGAAAGGGGGTCGAGATCAGAGAGAACATGAGAGGGGGGTTCGAGAGAAAGAGCGAGAGCGAGAGAGAGAGAGAGAGAGAGAGAGAGAGAGAGAGAGAGAGAGAGAGCGAGAGCTAAAGAGAATAATGCAGTCAGAGAGATAGAGAGAGAGAGTTAGCGGATAGAAATACATAGAAAGATAGAGAAGAAGAGAGATATAATATAGATGTAAAAGGAGGGAGGGAAGGGGGTGAGGGAGGAGACAGAGAGAAGTTTGGTAAACGGGATCGACAACCTAGTCTGCAGTCCAAAAGTCTGTTAATGTGTGTCCGCGAATCTGATTGGTCAGCACTTAGCTAATTGTGGACTTAGATGGTCGGCGTAAAGCCGACGCCCAGTTTTATTGCGCGTCGATTGGCTGGAGTTTAGATGATGAGGATGATGATGATGATGATGATGATGATGATGATGATGATGATGATGATGATGATGATGATGATGATGATGATGATGATGATGATGATGATGATGATGATTACTACTACTACTACTACTACTACTACTACTACTACTACTAATAATAATAATAATAATAATAATAATAATAATAATAATAGGGCTTCAATTTAACTAATCAAAGAATTAATTTGTCTGCTTACCTACACACAAAAACTACTACCCTTAGAACCAAATGTTTGATTAAATCAACGTCGTGCGCCACAGAGGTGCGACTGGATTGAATTGAGTCTGTTTCTTCACGTCTAATACACTGTACATGCATTATAAAGGCTATATTGCGGAAGGGTCCCACGACCAACGTCTGAAAATTTTACGTGCTGTAATACAGAGGCAGGGCGAGGGTACCAATTAATTTTTGACCAATCTTGGGATTCGAACTTGGGACTTCCCGATGCGGAGACCAACGCTGTACCATTTTAGCCAGTTCACCGATTGGTCATGTTCATGATTAATGAAACGATTACTGTCAGCGTCGCCACGTATGATGGTGGGGCGCGCGGTGGTCCAGGGGTAGAACATCGGCTTCCGACGCAAAAGGTCCCGAGTTCGAATCCTGGCTGTTGCGTTCCATACTGGTTGGGTCGGTGTCAGTATAATGTGACCGGCTGAGACAGGAGTCATGGTATCCCCGCCCTGTCTCGTTTGTGGCAGCACATAAAATTGTCAGACGTTCTTGGGGCCGTCCACAATATAGCCTATATAGTGCTGCTGTTGGACGTTAAACCAACCCAACAACAACAACAACAACAACAACAACAACAACAACAACAACAACAACAACAACAACAACAAAGCCACTTATGATTGTACCAGACAACTTGGATGTTCACACAAATTCATCCCGCCCCTTTTTTTTAAACCTTACAACTATAATACATAGACGGATGCTGCCGTCAAGGCTGTGCTTTTCTTGATGTTGTTTATGTATTATAAATGCGGTCTACCTTCTATTTTCCTTCCAGTCGTGAACAATAAGTCTTTGCTACATCTTTCGTTTTTTTATTTTATACTTTGATAAATTATGTCTTAGATAATTTGATCTTTTTTTTTTCATTATTAATCCGCAAGACCTAATTTTTGTAAATCTCAGTTCTTTCAGTATGCTTTCGATAGGTCTTAGATCTTTTGGAAAGGGGGGGGGGGGGTGGCTTAAGTGGTATAGCTTTAGTGTCCCAATCGGACGTGTTAAGCAACCAACTAAACTTACTTCATTCTTTGTATAAACCTACGGGATGTATTATCAAAATAGATACTTGCTCCAAGCTTCTAGTGATTAGATCTACATTGGGGAAAGGTAGTCTACTTAGAATTTACAGGCGTAATGTCCCCTTGTAAGGACGGGGTCTTTTGTCAGCTGGACGAGCTTTAGATCTTTGCTATAGCTCTACGAATGGTCGGTTATCAAATTAATGAATAGATAGCTTCAATTCGCTTGTGGACAGAGTATGTTATCATATAGACTAACTTGAACGCGACAGTAAGTAGGTGTAGTACGCATGAGTAGGAAGAGACTTTAACCCACCGATCTGTCATGTAGAAGCTATCTAAACGCCATAGTTGGGCGTCTAAATCTATTTTCTCCTTGTACTTGGTACCCTAGAGACTAGATTTGATTCAGACGCACATGTAAGGCCAGAGCTAGACTGGCGCTGGTGGCTGGGGTGGGGCTGTGGCTGGACTGGGGGTTCTTTATGAAACCCTCTTGTATTTATTTGTGCAGT
Organism: Elysia chlorotica; assembly: GCA_003991915.1. Lineage (NCBI taxonomy): Eukaryota > Metazoa > Mollusca > Gastropoda > Plakobranchidae > Elysia > Elysia chlorotica. The sequence continues at coordinate 242,666 of RQTK01000153.1, read as the reverse complement.
CAGCCTGAGGCTAAAAAGGTACAAGAGTGATTCATACGGAAGCCACAGCCCCACCCCAGTCACCAGTGTCGGTCTGGCTCTGGCTAAGAATGGGTTAAACTAGAATGATAGTCTAGAATCTTCAACCCGCTAGTGTTAAGGGGGCGTAATTACAATACCGCGTTAGCTTTCAATTTTTATGTCCCCTTTATTCCAAGACAGGCTTTTAGAAAAAAATGGGGTGTGGGATAATCTCTTTCTAGATTCCAAGACAGGCTTTTAGAAGAAAATGGGGTGTGGGGCAATCTTTTTCTAGAATGCAATTATTAAATTTAACAGCTGTACACAATTACTATTTTAACGTCTTTTGTGGCAAATAGATCTATGCCCCCTTCTAAAATTCGGATCCTCTTTATTAGAAACTTTGATCAAATCACAAGCAATTCGAATTATAAGGCTTCCATAATATATTATAATATACATAGTCTAGCTTTCTTCACACTTTCAGTGTCTAAGTCTAGATTTAGAGTTCAGAAGCAATTCGAAAATATAAGGTGTCCATAATATATTATAGTATACATAGTCTAGCTTTCTCCACACTTTCAGTGTCTTAAGTCTAGATCTGCACCTGAGTGTTTAAAAGCAAATCGAATTATAAGGTTTACATAATATAATATAGTATACATAGTCTAGCTTTCTTCACCTTTTCAGTGTCTATGTTTAGATTTAGATCTGCACCTGAGTGTTCAGAAAAAATTCGAATTAGAAGGTTTCCATAATGTATTATAGTATACATAGTCTAGCTCCTCCACCTTTTCAGTGTCTTAAGTCTAGATTTAGAGTTCAGAAGCAATTCGAATTATAAGGTTTCCATAATAATTGTACTATAGTATACATAGTCTAGCTTTCTTCACCTCTTCAGTGTCTAAGTCTAGATTTAGAATTCAGAAGCAATTCGAATTATAATGTTTCCATAATATATTATAGTATACATAGTCTAGCTTTCTTCACACTTTCAGTGTCTTAAGTCTAGATCTAGATCTGCACCTGAGTGTCCAGCTCTTTCTGGTCTGTGGAATTTGCCACGCCTTGCGACTGGTGCCCGCCCCCACACACCGACCTTGGTCCACCCGACAGTTGGACACACACCCGAGGGGTCAGCGCTGACCCCACAATGGTTAAGGCTCAGGGCTAAGGTCTCGGACAGCAGACCGAACAAACCTGTCAATCCAGTTGGTGACTTCCTAAATCTCTATTCTCTCTGTGTCTGTGTGTCTGCGTGTCTCTGTGTGTGTCAATGTGTCTCTCTCTCTGTCTCTATTCTCTCTGTGTGTCTGTGTGTCTCTATGTGTCTCTGTGTGTCTCTCTGTGTCTCTATCTGTGTGTGTGTGTCTGTGTGTGTGTGTGTCTGTGTCCCTCTATCACTATGTATCTCTCCCTATTACTCTCTGTGTCTCTATCTCTGTATATCTCTGTGACTCATTATGTATCTCTTTTCCTCTCTTTGTATCTTTCAGCCTCTGTTTCCCTCTGTGGCTCCCTCTGTCTCTCTGTCTGTCTCTTACTTACTCTCGATATCTTTATCTCTCTTTATGTCTGTGTATCTCTCTCGGTCCTCTGTATCTAACTGTCTGTTTGTCTGTCTCTCCGCCTGTATTTTTGTCTTTCTGTTTCTCTCTCTCTCTCTCTCTCTCTCTCTCTCTCTCTCTCCCTTTCTATCACTTGCT
>RQTK01000153.1:227094-239467 GCA_003991915.1 Elysia chlorotica | reverse complement strand
TATCTATGTATGTCTGTCTATCTTTGTCTCTGTCTCTGTCTCTCACCCCTCTCTCTCTCTCTCTCTCTCTCTCTCCCTTTCTATGCCAAAGAGAGATTGACACCGAAAGATTTAATTTCGGATGATAGATGGTTGGTTGTCTTCAAGAAAAGCAAACTCTGCACCGTTCTGAACCGTTCAGCACCGCACCGTGCCCACTTTGCACCTCGCCACACCGCACCACATCACATCACAGCACATTACAGCACCACACCGCACCAAATCGCATTACACCACACCACATCACATCACGGCACATTACAGCACCACACAGCACCAAATCGCACCACACCACACGACATCACATCACAGCACATTACAGCACCACACAGCACCAGATCACATTACACCACACCGCATCACATCACAGCACATTACAGCACCACACAGCACCAAATCGCACCACACCACACCGCACCAAACCGCACCACACCACACCGCACCGCACCAAACCGCATCACACCACAGCACATCGCAGCGCACCTCACCGCACCACTTCTGTCTGTTTCTGTACTGTCTGTCTCTCTGTCTGCCTCTCTGTCTGCCTCTCTCTCTCTCTCTCTTCTCACTCTCTCTCTCTTTCTCTTCTATCTCTCTCTATCTATCTCTATCCCTCTCTTTTTCTTTCTCCATCTCCCTCGAATGATAGTCGAGAAATAGGATATTCAATCTCACTTGGTTTTCCTCGTCTCTATCTTCCAATCACTCTTCGGACCTGTCTGTGTCTCTTTGACTCTATCTCTGCCTGTCTCTGTACTGTCTGTTTCTGTACTGTCTGTTTCTGTATTGTCTGTCTTTCTGTCTTGTCTCTCTGTCTCCCTCTCTCTCTCTCTCTCTATCTGTGCCTCTCTTTGACTGTCTGTCTCTCTCTCTGTCTATCTCTCTCCCTCTGGCTGTATCTCTGTATTCTCATCTTCATTCATTCCAACGCTCCCATACCACGCCTGACTTCTCAGAACCATGGAGTCCATATCCTTAGTAAAGACATTTCGATTTGCCCAGGGTCCACAGAAAAACAGCAATAAAATCTAATGGGACGGTCACAACAAAGGCCCTCAAAGAAAACATGGACGACAATAGGTTTCCACCTGACTACTGTACTACCGGGCAACCAGGCTCCAAGGTTTTGCTAACCGGGTATGGTAGTGGTACATATACTACTAGTTGGGTCGGCGTTACTGTCGCGTTGGTCTTTCAATCGGGAAGTGCCTGGTTCGGAAACCCACAATGTATTTGTCTGGTTTTTTCCACTACTGTTTGATCAGAGTCAGTATGATGTGACCAGTACTGACCAGTTGAGATATATGTCCCAGTGGTATCCCCGCTAGCGCTATCTCTTGGTGGCAGCACGCAAAATTGTTAGACCTTAGTCTTGCTGAAGTTAGATGCTAAACAACAAACTTAAGCTCAAAATCAAACGCAACATTGTCAGAAGTAAGTATTTGGACCCATCGGCGATATTGCCTGGTTTCTGAAGTTGTACGCTGAACAATAAACTGAAGCTCAAAGGCAACACATAACATTGTCAGACGTTATCTATGGGGCTCATCCACGATATTGCCAAGTTGCTAAAGTTGGGATCTAAACCGCACATTCAATTCAAACGTAAACTTAAACGCAACATTGTCAGACGTAGTACTGGGACCCATCCTATATACAACCAAGTTTCTGAAGTTGGACGCTATGAAAAGAAACCAACCAACCAAGCAAGCAAGCAAGCAAATCCAGGCGTGTTGCGTTGTTTCTATCAGCGGCACCGACTCGGTGATGGGTCTTTCCGTCACGGGTCATTTCTTTCCCCGCATTCATAGACGCGCCAGCCTGGGCGATGGCGACTACTGGTAAAATTTACAATGCCGTCGGCGATACCAGATATTGGATCCGGGAAATGGGTTGAAATTGTAATCATAACGATTACTTTGGTTCGGATTTAATGTAGGTGTCTTTTTTTTTGCTTACCTTCCAACGTCAGCACCTTATAGGGTATAAAGAGACCTCTGAGAATTTTATGTGCTGCCACACACGAGACTGGACGGGGAGACCTGGACTCCTGTCTCAGCCGGTCACACTATACAATTTAATGTAGGGCATAACGGCTAGAGGAATTATGTACACACACTAAGGAGATATACAAATTACACTCCCTATTAAGTGTATTTTAAAACAGTAAAAACGAACATTAGGCCGGTGTGTAAACTTTAAGAACCGTTGTACATACGATCCCAGGTTCTTAATTGAATTAAAAATGTATTCGAATCATTTTCATTGTCTTTTTTTGTCATTGTTGGATTGCATTACACGTCTTTGTTGTACGACAAAGTGCTTTTTATTGACGATTTAATTTGCTTCAGAAAGTTATAATTGTGTGACTAAGTGCCAAGTGGGAAGTTATATATATGCGAATAACTGTGGGTTATCAAGTTAGAATTTTCCGACTAACATGTGAATAGCTTTGTGCAACAAAATTATCACTGGACAATTAAACTTTCCCTTAAAATAAACCGGAAATTAAAAAAAAAAGGTTACAATCACTGCCTTGAACGACTTTTCGTTTGTCAATCAAGACATAAACTGAATATCCGAATCGCATGCACAGCCAATATCATGAAATCAACTACCACTCCTTCTCGTCAGTTTTATAATCGAATCTTGCCGGTAATCGACACCGTCCGGGATGATCAGCCCCTGCCATTAAGAATGTATCGGTCCTTAAGAGTGGTGGGAACCAAGGTTGGACGTTGGTGTCGTGAGGCGGATAGCTCAACGGTTACCACATACCGAACAAAGTACTCAAGCGGAGCAATTGAATAGTACAATAGGACCAGTACCATTGGGGCGTTGGGCGTTGAAGGTACTTGTATGCCTAACTTGCTGTACCAGCGAAAGAACCAGATCTAGTTTTAAAAGAATCGAAGAAATAGTAGGGCTACTGCGATGTCATCCAGGGGACAAAAGATGAGGTTTCTATACGCTGAGTCAGGAGAAAAATAATTATTAAGGAAACAAAAAGATATTTTGTTGTTGTATGGTCTCTGTACTTTGAGTTGGTTGGTTGGTTGATTGGTTGGATGGTTGGTTAGTTGGTTGGTATAACAAGGCTCTGTTACTATTTTACCATAACAATTATCATTATCATCATTCTAGAGTACCGTGTCGTTTGGCGTTGGTGACCCTGCCCCCCCCCCCCCCCCCCCCCCCCCCGGCCCAACTCACACACACATACAATTCTCTGTCTTCGCATCTCACTATCATTTGGCTTCCTTCGCTTCCACCGATGCATCTTCCCAGCTCATCCCATGGCCACCAAACTTTGTACGTGTACCCGTCTTCCATTTTCCCCCCACGCAAGCTATCTTCCTAGCCCGTCCCAAATCTCTTTTCTCTGCCCTTTTCTCGCTTTCTTTCCATTTATTTTTCCAGTTACAATAATATGTTCTACAATATATCTACGTATGATATAGCCAACAAACAACGTGCTTATACTCTTCCTCCATTTTTCCCAACGATATCACTGTGAGTTTTGTTCCAAATTAATCAATGAAATACGACACAGGTGGTAATCCTTGGCCTAACAATGTAAAATGTAATAATAAGGGACATCGATTAATACATTGTCTTACTTCTTTTCAATCTCAAACCCGTTTCTACCTACTATATTGCTCTCTTACTGTTGCCAAAGGTGGTAATCTATGGTCTAACAATGTAAAATGTAATAATAAGGGACATCGATTAATACATTGTCTTACATTTGCATGTTTTTGACATCTCTCTTCTTTTCATTCTCCAACTCGTTTTTACCTACTATATTGTTCTCTTACTGTTGCCAAAGGTGGTAATCTATGGTCTAATTATGTAAAATGTGATAATTAGGACAACGACCATAACATTGTCTTACCTTTTTGCATGTTTTCAATACCTCTTTGTCCCAAATCTTTCTTTTCTCTGCCCTTTTCTCGCTTTCTTTCCATTTATTTTTCCAGTTACAATAATATGTGCTACAATATATCTACGTATGATATAGCCAACAAACAACGTGCCTACACCCTTCCTCCATTTTCCTAATGATATCACTGTGAGTTATGTTCCAAATTAATCAATGAAATACGACAAAGATGGTAATCCTCGGTCTAACAAAGTAAAATGTAATTAGGGACATCGATTATTACATCGTCTTACTTTTTGCATGCTTTCGACATCTCTCTTCTTTTTATTCCCAAACATGTTTCTACCTACTATATTGCTCTCTTACTGTTGCCAAAGGTTGAAATCTATGGGCTTATTATGTAAAATGTGATAATTAGGACAACGATCATTACATTGTCTTACCTTTTTGCATGTTTTCATTCTCAAACCTGTTCCTACCTACTTTATGTCTCTTTTATTGTTCTCACCATGATTATATACTGGTTGGTTGGTGTCAGTGTAATGTGACTTGCTGCGACAGGTATCCAGTTTCCCCTGCACTCTCACGCGGAGCAAAACGTAACATGTTAAGACGTTTGTCCCGGGGCCCGTCTACAATATAACCTATATAATTCTGACGCTGGCCATTAAGCAACACAACCCAACTTAACTCTTTTTTTTCATTTCCCAATCCGTTTCTATTTTTTGCCACACTCTCTCATCATTCTCACCATAACTATAATAATTATATCCTCCTCTACCCCCCCCCCCCCAAAACACCTTTTTTTCCTACGCACGCCAGCTATCTTCATGTTCATCGCCTGTGTGATTTACCCGGCCGGCTGGGACGAACCGGAAGTGCAATCGATCTGCGGTGAAGGGGCCGGCCAATACGACCTGGGTGACTGCGACATCCGGTGGGCCTACATCCTGGCGATCCTGGGCATCTTTGATGCGGGCATACTGGCACTCCTCGCTTTCTTCCTGGCCTCCAAGCGGGCAAAGATCGAGATCTACTCCACCGCCGGAACTGTGACCAAATGTAAGACTACTTAGGGGACGTCTCGTGATAGTGTGATAGGTCATGAGAGAGTGGAAGACCTGTTTGTTTGTTTGTTTTTTTTACTTTGCTTGTCGGTTCGCTGGTTAGCGTCCAAGAGGGCAAAGATCGAGATCTACTCCACCGCGGGAACTGTGACCAAATGTAAGACTACTTAGGGGACGTCTCGTGATAGTGTGATAGGTCATGAGAGAGTGGAAGACCTGTTTGTTTGTTTGTTTTTACTTTGTTTGTCGGTTCGCTTTTCCAAGAGGGCAAAGATCGAGATCTACTCCACCGCGGGAACTGTGACCAAATGTAAGTCTTAGGGGACGTCTCGTGATAGTGTGATAGGTCATGAGAGAGTGGAAGACCTGTTTGTTTGTTTGTTTGTTTTTACTTTGTCGTTTAACTGCTTAGCGTCCAAGAGGGCAAAGATCGAGATCTACTCCACCGCGGGAACTGTGACCAAATGTAAGACTACTTAGGGGACGTCTCGTGATAGTGTGATAGGTCATGAGAGAGTGGAAGACCTGTTTGTTTGTTTGTTTGTTTGTTAGTTAGTTTTCATTTGCTTGTCGGTTCGCTGTTAAGCGTCCAAGCGGGCAAAGATCGAGATCTACTCCACCGCGGGAACTGTGACCAAATGTAAGACTACTTAGGGGACGTCTCGTGATAGTGTGATAGGTCATGAGAGAGGGGAAGACCTGTTTGTTTGTTTGTTTGTTTGTTTGTTTATTTTTACTTTGTTTGTCGGTTCGTTGGTAAGCGTCCAAGAGGGCAAAGATCGAGATCTACTCCACCGCGGGAACTGTGACCAAATGTAAGTCTTAGGGGACGTCTCTGGATAGCGTGATAAAAGCCTGGGAGTATCGCAATAAACGTCCGGGGATAAGTGAGTGATAAAGGCAACGTCTGGGTATAGTGTAATAAACGTCTGAGGATTGGCGATACACGTATGGGATTAAATGACCAACTTCGGAGGATTGGTGATACACTTATGGGATTAAACGATAAACGTCAGGGGATAGTGTACTATAGTTCACCAGCTTTTGTCTATAAAGAGGATTACTTGGAAAAACAAGCAGACTCCACAGAGTGGACTGCTACCAATTGTAAGGGACGTCTGGTGGTAGTTTGATAGGTCATGAGAGAGTGGAAGACCTGTTTTTTTTTTACTTTGCTTGTCGGTTTGCTGGTTAGCGTCCATGAGGGCAAAGATCGAGGTCTACACCACCATTCAGGTCTGTGGTTCGAGCCCTGGCAATCTTGCCCCCTATTGGTTGGATCGGTGTCAGTTTAATGTGACTGACTGACTGAGACAGGCGTCACGGTATCCCCGTCATGTCTCGTGCATGGCAGCACATGAAATTGTCAGACGTCAGTCTTGGGATCCGTCCACAATATAGACTATATGGTCGTAAAATATCCTTTTAAGGAACATAGGAGCCTTTAAAGCAGGAGTCGATGAAAAGGGCATTTGAACAGGACGTTTATAACTTCCAAGTGGTTTTAGAATGCTGTCATAGTTTGCAATTTCTGTTAATAACCTTAATGTACCGTTTATAATGAACAGCGTAGAACTATTTCCACTCCTAGATTTTCATTATTTCGTATTTTTATCATATTATATTAGTCTATTCCCGAGTAGTAATATACACCATAATGAACATTGATTTTTTTAAAATAATTATGTCTTTCTGTAGTAATATAATATTTATGTACGATTTCTCATCTTTCTAGTCACTTTTTCAAGTGTAAATTCTACATGTTCATTTCTTAGGCTTATACACGTATATCAAAATTTCACAAACCAGAGATTTAATAAAGCTTAGTGTGATAAACGTCCGGGGTAAGCTTATACACGTATTTCAAAGTTCACAAAATCAGAGATTTAATAAAGCATTAAATTATATTATCTTATTTAAACCAGTCTCCTTTGTGTGTTTATCTGTTTTCCAGCCGAGCTAAACGGCTACTCCGAGACCATGTCAAAGAAGTCCGGGCCCATCCAACCCCAGGTGGTCGCAGTGCCAGCTGACGGTGATCACGACCGCCAGAGCGAGTATTCCCGCTACTCGCAGCCAAGGTCAAGGTCAGGCTTCCAGCTCTAAGCCACACCCACAGTGCTAAAGCCACGCCCAGTCTCGGTTTATACATTTAAAAAGAAGGAAAAGTTTCAACAAAAAAAATCATTGAGGTTTAGAATGTAAAAGAAAGAAAGAAATTTAAGATTAATGCATGTTATTATTTTTCTCTCTAAGGCTGAAGAGGAGTTGTAGGCCACAAGTTTTAGAAGTTATGGTTATTGATAAATGGTTTCTCTTATGATAATAATGGTATGACTTGTAAAACTATGTCAGTTGCAAAATGAGATCACGAGTCAGTTTAAAGTTTCGATTGGATAGTAATAAAAATAATGATTCTACCTTCCCAGCAGAATTATTCACATAGAAAATAATATCCATTATCACAGGATGAATAAAAGCTGATTTTTGTTAACATAATTGTTAACATTGTTTCGTGTTAATTTCTCTTGGAAATAATTATTCACTTTTAAATTTCTGATTTCAAGAAAAATGCACACAAATAAGTTATTATTTGCTAAACGCTTGACTTTGTATAAAGTTAGATTTAAATATTGTTCAGCAAAATGCTTCTAAAAAGTCTTGATAATTCAGCTTTACTTGGAAACGTTTTCTTGCACTCATCGCTGATGTGTTCACGGTATCGTTAGTAAGGGGCATAATTAATGGCATTTGAATGCTTGCATATTGGATAAATATGATTACTTCCCCTTAAAAACTAAAGAAAATTTTGTACCATCTCAACTTAAAGAAAAACAAAACAAGAGTAAATAAATAAATAATTAATTAAATAAATAAATGTTTCGATTATTTTTCTAAATTGTATTTTTGTAATTTTAGCTAGTGCTAAATCTGTTCAGTTTTTTTTCAATAATGTAAGCAAAAAGTAAATAATTATTGAAATGTTAATATTTTTTGGCTTTATCTTTTCATCCAAGTGAATGTTTAGAGGTATATGATCAGAAAGTGTGAATACTTGTAATGAAAGTCTGACAAAGTAACTTTAAAACTTCATTTTCTCTCTATATCTATTTTTAACCTACATTTTATACAGTTTTCGTACAGTTAACAATTTGAAATCATGCTTTGGACCATGCAATATTGCTTTCCTATTGTTTAATACACGAATTATATTATTCTAATTTTTTTTAAATATCTGAAATGAAAACGTAATGGAAAGAAAAAAATAAAGAAGCCTGTCATAGACTTTGGAAAAAACAATAACAAATATTTCAGGATAAATTTTTACAACTCAAATTTTCAAACGATTTTTTGCTCAAGACTTTAATATTCCAAGTTAATTTTTATATCCCTTTTTCCTCATCCATAAATGTTTGTGTAAAGCAACAGAAAAACTTAAGTCTCCCAGCATAAATAGAGAAAATTCCAAATGCAGATTTCAGTATATCCTTCTTGTGAAAAAGAAAAAAAATATCGCTACAGAAATTCTGCAAAAAAAATTGGTTCATAGCATTTGTTAAAAATATGATTTTTGTCCCACCACTTTTTACATTTTCTATATAGTTCTTTTTCACACCCTTTCCTTTCCTATGTTCTCACTATGAATATTATAGGACCTAATTCCACAATGCAGAACGAAATGTCTGTAATTTATCAAACTTTATTAAAAAGCTGATGTTTTTCACTGCATTCCTCAACTCCATTAAAAAAAAGTTTTCACGAATTTCTGATGGCTGTTTTCTTTTAGAGGCCTCCCAACAGATTTCCGTACTCTAGTAAAAGTTTTACAATTTCTCGTGTGCTGTTTTTTCCCAGTTTCTGTGCCTGCCTTAATGTTGATTTAACCACTGGTATAATCCTAGATGATGACAATAATCATTCAAAAAAATATACATACATATATTATATTTTTAACACTGTATAATATTCAAATAAAAATGTGTTTTCATATAAGCGGGGCTGACTTTCGAAGATGTGTGTTTGAGTTTGTGTGTGTGTGTGTGAGAGAGAGAGAGAGAGAGAGAGAGAGAGAGAGAGAGAGAGAGAGAGAGAGAGAGAGAGAGAGAGAGAGAGAGAGAGAGAGAGACTCTCTCTCTCCTTTTACTTAGTTTGGGAAATAGACACATAGGCGTATCAGAGGGAGGATATAGAGGCAGAGAGATAGAGAGATGGACAATAACGGCGACATAGCTAGATGGATTGATTGATATATAGATAGATGGGGAAAGGAAGAGAGAGATAAATAGGTAGAGGCAATGAAAGAAAAAGAGATAAGGGGGAGGGATGAACAGATAGTTCATATAAGGGAGAGAGAGAAAGAAAGAGAGAGTTGAGTTGGAGGAGTTGAGTTAGTTTAACGTCCAAAGTCAGCAATATAAACTACATTGTGGACGGCCCCAAGACTGAAGTTGGACAATTTTATGTTCTGCCACACACGAGACAAGGCGGGGATACCACGAATCCTCTCTCAGCTGGTCACATTCAACTGACACCGACTCAACCAGTAGAAGGCAAAAAAATACAAATACATTTCTCACCGATCCAAGGACTTCCAGATTGAGAGAGAGAGAAAGAAGTAAGCCCACGACCCTCGCCCTCAACATACGTAGAGGGATTTGAGTTAAGTTGGTCCAACGTCAGCACTACTATATTGTGGACGAACCCCAAGACTGACGTCTGACAATGTTATGTGCTGCCACGCGCGAGACAGGGCCGGATGTCATGACTCCTGTCTCAGCCAGTCACATTAAACTGAGACTAACCAAACCAGTAAGGAGCGAAAGGGCCAGGACTCGAACCCGGACCTTTGCGTCGGAAGCCGATGTTCTACCCCAGGGCCACCACGCCCCCAGACGTAGATGGAGGTACTGAAGCTGTCCCTTATGTATCAAGAAAAATTCCATAAGACAACATGATCTCAGAGGGGGATACCCTATTATTGGATGGTCACATTATACTGATGACTATTATAACCAGTGGATGAAAAGCCCGGTGATAAGAGCGGGGCTCGAACCCCGAAGCACCTATACCGGAAGCCGGCGCTTTAACCCCTTCGCCACCGGGTGAGGAAACAGTGAATAATCACATTTTTTCCGTTTTGAAAACATGTCCCCAATAGTTTTCGGCATACATGCATTTTTTGTGCAATCGAGATTTAAAAAACAACAACAATAAGCACAAAACAACAAAACCAACCAAGCAAATAAACAAAAAGAAAGAAAAACAACTACACACTACTTTTTCAAGGAATTGTAAAGTTCGATTTCTTTTTTACTAGTTCCAATAAAAAAAAATTCTCATATGATTGTATGATAATGTGCATTATATAACACAATGAACAAAATAAGTACAGGGAGTATGTATGACGATTGAAAAAACTAGTGACAACTTAAAGTGAAAGAGAAACAGAATCAAGACCTTAGTATCAACTTCGTCCAAAGGCAAAAAACACTGCGATTTTTTCTAAAAATCAAAAGGATTTTGGTATAATAGCATAGAGCTGAGGGATTAAACTGAACAAAAACAAAAGAACAACTGAGTAGTACAACTTGTGTCTCCTTGTATGTGAAAATTCCTAAAAAAAAAAACACAAAAAAACAAAAAAAACAATAACAACAAAAAAAGTCATTATACGACCATTTGATGACACTGAATAATCGTGCGACCATTTCATGACACGACAATAGTTAGGTGACCATGTAATAACGCTATAGTAATTGTGCGTCCACTCATTTTGATGACATGATATTATTGCGACATTATTTTAACGACACCATAGTACGCTTAATTTTTTTTTACCATTTGACGCCGCTATAGTATTTGTGCGACTATTCGCAGATATAGAGGGAAGGAGGGAGAGAGAGATAGATAGATAGAGTGGGACCTTCTGCGTCGGAAGCAGATGTTCTACCCCTGGGCCACCACGTATGAGAAAATTCCTACAAAAAAAAAAGGCATTATACGACCATTTGATGACATTGAATAATCGTGCGACCATTTCACGACCCGACAATAGTTAGATGACCATGTAATGACGCTATAGTAATTGTGCGTCCACTCATTTTGATGTCACGATATTATTTTAACATTATTTTAATGACACCATAGCACGCTTAATTTTTTTTACCATTTGAAGACGCTATAGTATTGGTGCTACTATTCACAGATATAGAGGGAAGGAGGATTGAGTTGAGTTGGTTTTAACGTCCAACATCAGCTAGCACTATATAGGCTATATTGTGGACGGGCCCCAAGACGGCCGTCTGACAATTGTATGTGCTGCTTTCTAAAATAGCAAAAGCATAAAAAACTAACTACCCCCCCCCCCTCCTCTTTATAAACACCTCAGTACTTCCTCTTAGTCTTATATTGTCTGAAAGCTCTATTACTTCGTTGCCTTCGTTGGGTCTAGTCTATGGCTTTTAGTTGGTTCAGATACTTTTATCTCTCAAGTTAAAATTCCATTCTTGCCATCTAAAAAGTCCTCGACTTAGAAAAAGTGTGAGAGTTCTTGATCATTCACTTTTACAAATACGATCCAATAAAGTCAATAAAATAATACACCCTAGTGAAAAGCAACGGAACAAAGACGAATCAAAAACAAAAACAAACAGAACCGTAAAATGTTTACTTTATAGACTTTTACTCTTTCAGATGATGGCGTCTGGAAGAAGAATTCCATTCTTGGAAAGGATAAGACAAAATTACAGAGCACAATTTTTGTTTCATACGATAGAAATACATTAACTTCCAATAGAGTAATTATGTTTTAGTTCTCTTGCATTAAAAAACAAAAAGCAAACAAAAAATCCACACAAAAAACCCAAACAAAATAAAAAGAAAGAATTACAGGAACTTAGCAAACATAGGCCTACTATCCGTTTGAATTATAATAATTATAATCTAGGCCTGAAACCGATAAAGTGTCCTATACATATAACTACAAGGAGAAATATGAGAAGCAAAATAGAGAAAATCACCGCTTTGTTGAAACAAGGCAAATAATTGTTGTTTTAATAATGTAATTCAACAATTATTGATTTCTTTTACTAATAAAAAAATACACTGCTTTCCATCATTCGACTGTAAAATGGGCCCATCTAAAAAAGTGAAAAAAAAACAGCAACAAGAAGAAAACAAACAAAACATTACCAATACATGTACTTTGAGTTTCCGAGACAGAAAGAGCATCACTGGACGAACAGCTATTTAGACGGATTGTGAAGGTGGCGAAGCCTTAAAGACTTTGGGAGGGAAGCCATGTTTAATATGATGATGATGATGATGATGATGATGATGATGATGATGATGATGATGATGATGATGATGATGATGATGATGATGA
>RQTK01000153.1:203402-217671 GCA_003991915.1 Elysia chlorotica | reverse complement strand
ATAATAATAATAATAATAATAATAATAATAATAATAATAATAATAATAAAAATAATATGAATAATAAAGCAAGAATAATGCAGTGCGTTTTCCTGCCTCAGATGATGTATGCCTTAGATGGGCTCTTTGATGGGGAACTATTTTAGGGTTAATTATAAAATGCGGGTTATTTAATGTGCGAGGCTTAGATTAGACATAGAGGTAATTAGGGTTGCAGGGCAGTAATAATCTTGAGGAGAGTAGCATCTTTATCAACGTAGCCGTGGAAACTTGTTAAACAAAACAAACAAACAACCCAAAAAAACCAGCAAACAAGAAGATTAAAGGAACAATAATTTAAAGGTTTACAAGGGAAAAAAGTGTTTGTGTGTGGGTGGGGGTGGGGATGGATGGGGAGGGGGTAGGGCTGTTGGTAGCCCTGGGGTTACAGCATTGGCTCCACATGCAGGAGGTCCGTGGTTCCAGCCCCGTTCTGGCGTACATGGTTTTTAAATTATTAAATTTGTTAGCACTGGTTGAGTCGGTGCCAGTATCAACTAGTAAATAACAATGCCCCGGGCCCCGCGCTCTTTGGGCCACGTCGCCGTATAAAATAAAGATATGATAAGATAAACTTGTGTTCATGCACAATAGAATTTTTGGTTTAGGGCGTTTTTGAGATATAGGAGACGTTAAACATGGAGAGAGAGAGAGAGAGAGAGAGAGAGAGAGAGAGAGAGAGAGAGAGAGAGAGAGAGAGAGAGAGAGATAGACACAAAGACAGGGATACACAGACAGAGACAGAGACAGAGACAGAGACAAAGACAGGGACAGAGACATGGACAGAGACAGAGACAGAGACAGGGACAAAGACAGGGACAGAGACATGGACAGAGACAGAGAGATTTATTCAACCACAGAAGCTTAATAAGCAAAACAACAATGAAGCATTCGACTTCGTCTCCTTTGTTTATGTATGTACACAGTCATAACTAGTGTCTGGCTAACCTATCTATGTTTTCATTATCTCTCTTCCTCTCTCTACCTCTCTCTGCGTATCTCTGACTTTCTCCCTGTCTCTTTCTGCCACAATCTTTTTCTCTCTTCTGTGGGTTTGTTGGATGACAAGTAAATATCCAGACAATTCTTTACTTTTGTGTTCAATGATAAATTATGAAAGAAATACCCGGGAAGATAACGGAAGACATCGCTCTATCTCTCTCTCTCTCTCTCTCTCTCTCTGTCTCTCTCTCTCTCTCTGTATATCAAGCTGAACTTGTTTTACATGAAAAAATATATTGTATTTCACATATTGTTTTTGAAACGCAAGTAATGAGTGTTTTTGAAATGATATCTGATATTATACAACTGGGGTGACACCTTACATAAGTTATAAAACAGCCGCAAACAAATCTTCTTAAGGCCTTGTATGTACAAGTAAAAACTAAATTTTAACATAAGACTTTTTACGTCTCTGGAAACTATGGCCCAGCGCCCAAATCTACTACCTCTTTTCTCTTAAAACGGTTCATCGCAACATTTATACATTTTCATAAGCTTGCTGTTTATTTCAATGCGTATAGTTCTATGCTCCATATTTCTTTTTCCCATTCTAAATAAGATATTACACAATCATTTCCTCGCAATTCCAACTTTTGTAACCAAATTTCTTCGGAGATGATGAGAAAAGCTCAAAGATAACAATATCCTTTAGAAAACACCGGTGTCATAAAACCCCGTTTTTAAAACGACGGACATTAACACATCGGGGGCCATTGGAAAGCTAATTTCCGACCCCTATCCACAGTTCCGCTTCCTGTTTCCCCGGGGATTCTGGGATTGAGAGACGGGCGGCGACAGCTCTTCTGCGCTGGAGATAATTAGCCCCAGCCCGGATTTTATTCTCTGACTTAAGGGCTTTTTGTTCATAAAATAAAACCTCGAGCTCGTTAAAACTTTGAAGTTTCAAATTTTGAATTGGTGAAGTGGAGGAGGGAGGAGGAGATTGGGGTGGGGAGGGAGCGGGGGAGGGTATTTTGTTCATAAAATAAAACATTGAGCTCGTTAAAACTTGAAGTTTCAAATTTTGAATTGATGAAGTCAAGCAGAGGGTTGGGGCGGGGAGGGGAAGGTATTTGGTTCATAAATGAAATCTTGAGCTCGTTAAAATTTTGAAGTTTCAAATTTTGAATTGGTGAAGTGAAGTAGGAAAGAGGCAGGGGGAACATTTTGTTCATAAAATCAAATCTTAAGCTCGTTAAAGCTTTGAGTTGATGAAGTGGAGGGGGGGGGGGAGAAGGGGGGGGAGTGAGAGAGAGAGAGACATAGAGAGGGAGAGAGAGGGGGAGTGGGGTGAGTAAGGGCAAGAGAGGTTGATACGGAAAGAGAGGAAAAGAGAGAGACAGAGATAGATAGAGAGAGAGAGACAGAGAGAGAGAGAGAGAGATAGAAAGAAAGAAAGACAGAGAGGTTACTTCTTTATAACTGCTGTAGGTGTCTTTATCCTACCATCTCAGCTAAAACATCTCCTTCTTGGTGCCACACAGTGAATCTATGATAGGTCCTCTCATACATTTTTAAAGGAATCGCCTGGATGCTTTCTGTTTTGTGGCGCTTGGTGTCCACTATAGTAAGGAGTGAGATTTTTACCAAGAGATATGTAACTTAGATGAAAGTCACGAGCTCTGCTTTACGTTTTAGTAAGGTCTGAGTCGGTGTCAGTATATTGTGACCGGAGGAGACAGGAGTTATGGTATGCCTGCACTGTCTTTACGTGTAACTTGCTACTTGTACCATCCCCACTTGGTCATTTTGTGATTATTATAATTATCGTTGTGCTTTGCAGACGCAAGATTATCAGAAGTAATAGGAAAAGTGTTTGAGAGCGTTTCTCTCTCTCTCTCTCTCTCTCTCTCTCTCTCTCTCTCTCTCTCTTTATCTATCTATGTTAGAAGGGCTAACATAATCGCACCGATTGACAATCGTGGTGTGATTACAGTATATTATGTTTTTATGTGATTTGTTTTAGCAGCTTCAACTGTTCATCGCAATTCAAAGTGATTTATGGACATAGCGATATAGAGAGACATTCTCAAATACTTTTCCCACTGCTCCTGATAATCTTGCGTCTGAAAAGTACAATGCTAATCATTATAATCACAAAATGACCACACGGGGATGGTACGAATACCAGACGTAAAACATTAATTCCAAACACACAACCGCGTTACTGCAGCGACTGATTTATGCATGTAGAGTTACAGGTTCATACAAAGTGGATATCTATTGTATTTTTTAGATCTACAGAGGATTAACATGAAATGGATATACATGTTTGTAACATGCAAATGTACAGAGGGTTAACATAAAATGGATATACATGTCTGTAACATGTAAAGGTACAAAGGGTTAACATAAAGTGGGTATAGATGTCTTTCGTATACCACAGAAGGTTATCATAAAGTGGATATAGGTGTCTACTAGATCTTTAGATCTATATCTTTGCAAATGTACAGAGGGTAAACATAAAGCGGGTATAGATGTCTGTCGTATACCTTAGATGGTCATCATAAATTTGACATAAGTGTGTACTCGGTCTATAAGATCAATCTAAAACAATGTCGATTGTCAAGGAACTAAGGAACCCAAATCTCGAATATCCATCTCCAACATTCTGCCTAACATCAAAGTATGGGACAAACTTTACAGTGGGTAAGCATAAAGTGGATATGTGTCTATTGTCTAGATCCAAGAGTTACTTTATCTTTATCTATAGAGGGTGAACATAAAGTGGGTGGATAATCTTTTATTACTTTAAACTTAATGGGTTATATAGATAAACGGTATATTTTAGATCTATAGACGATAGTTATACAGTGGTTAACGATTGTTTAGAGCTATACATGGTTCAATATAAGAGGTCTCTTATATTTCCTTGAAAAAATGTCTCCCAACACTAAGTCTCATAAATTACGCGCTTCCACACAAAGATAGAGCGGGATCCAAAGTTGACGTCTGACAATTTTATGTGCTTCCACAAATGAAACAAGCTGGGGATAGCATGATTCCTGTCTCAGCCGGACCAGCAAGGGGCTAAATTGCCAGGGCTCAAACCACGGACCTGAAACCTTTGTCGGAAGCTGATGTTCTAACCCAGAGCTGCCGCGCCCACCAGGAGATTAGGTTTCTTGTCCAAGATATATAGGGTCTAAGATAAAGTGTTGATTAATATACCGTTATCATCTTCAGCCATCGTCATTGCTCTTTGTGTCATCATAATTCCACATACAGCTTTAATTGACTAAAAGAAAGCTTTTATGAATAATCCCAGAATTGTATTGGCAACGTGTCTATTCTCTACTCTTTAAAATTACGATTGTTTTCATGCATACGTCTAAAAAGTTGTATATATTTTATGCTTGCTACCCTCGACCCTCTATAGTTATTTTCTTGCTACAACGGTTCAACCCACAGGATATGAAGTTCTCAGAAGCACAAAAAATCCTTCGGAAGTGTACAAAAAAGTATCCATTTTCATTCCGAAAAAGGTATTGTCTCGTGCAATATGGCGGCGAGTTTCCGGAAACTTAAGAATTGCAATATGATGGAACGGGAAATAGGGTGGGTATTTTTATCATGCGCGTCGAACTTTTAATGTATGGATTAGGGAAAATATAAACCTTGAACGCAATCTAAGCTTATTGTTATGAAAAGGGAAACGTTGTATTGTCTTGAACGTGTACATTTTGTGAATGAATTTTATTTATTGTTTTTTATCTGCTCCTAAATATTTAATCTGCGGTTCATCCTTTTTGCCTCCATGTTAACTCTTTTTTGGTCAAAATTCCCTTTGTCTGCTTTACTATGGTATTAAGTACAACGTCGTCGTAAGTCTTCTTATTCGCACATCTAAAGCCAAGTCATAAGCTTACAAACAACGTTGTACTTACTACCCCTTGTTTTTTCCTCTTTTAAACACACAACTAGAACGCATAATTACTGTTTTGGTTTCTTTGTGACATTAATACAGGGTCTTCGGGCAGCTATCAAAGTTTAGAGCGTTCTCTCACGCCAACTTCTTCTCTAAGTTCCCTTTATGTTAAAAGACTGGGGTGGACCTTTGGTCTCGGGGGAAATTCACAACTAACTCTCTCCCTTGCGCTAAACTGGTTTTGTGTATTGAGGTTTTTTAAAGTAACATACTCGATACTATTGAGTGCTCGCAGCTATAAACGAATATAGGCAAGAAAGTTTAAGAAAAGGAGAAGAAAGGAAATTAGGAGCATTGTAGTCTGAGTTGTTTGGTTGGTTTCTCTAAAAGAGATAAAATTTGATGCGAAGATTCACAAATACAATACATGTAAAAAATATTGGGCATACTAATGTTGTAGATTGTATTGCATAGTCTAGGAGATTTAAAGCAGAGCTGCGTCGAAGATAGAAGTAAAGCACGATGCTTTACTTTGTACCATAAAACCGATTTGATTAAAAAAAATCAATGGGTGGATAGATAGATAGATAGATAGATAGATAGATAGACAGATAGATAGATAGATTGATAGATAGATAGATAGATAGATAGATAGATAGATAGATAGATAGATAGATAGATATATAGATAGATAGATAGATAAAGAGATAGGTAGTTTTATAAATTCATAGGTATGGTGTGGCAAAAAAGAGGGCCTAGGGAAAAAATAAAAACGAAGAAAATGATACTAAATAGATGTTTTTCTTCATTCTTTCTTTGTCTTCTGATTTCTCTTACAACCCTCTCTCTCTGCCTCCTCCTTTTATATCCCCTCTGTTTTCTCTTTTTATCCACCCAACTCCCTCCTTTCTCAGGTTCTTTAGAACACCGTATCACAGGGTGGGTCCTTTTCTGATTGTCAAAGTCCAAAATAATAAATCATTAGTTTTTATTGATTAGGTATCAGATACGAATGGGTCTCTTAAATATTCACAGTCTGCTAGAATATACATTTATTATGTATTAGACTACATATTTATATGGCTGTAACACACACCCAAAGCTCTGAAACATGTACATTAGAAGGAATAAAAAACATTGAGAAGAATATCATATATTATTAAAACAATTATTATTGAGATACAGTGTTTAAGGATGGTTCTCTTACTTCTACATTCACTGTCTACTACGAACAAAGATATATTATGTATATTTTACTTATACAACTCCAACACATGCCAATTATGGTCTAAATACATGTGTTTCAGAAAGAGTACAAAACATCGGAAAGAATATCAATCACTAGTTTTATTGATTTGGTAAAAAGGGATCTCTTTTTTTAATTGCACATTCTTTGTCTACTACGAACAAAGATTTATAACACATTGTTTTATATTTAAGTGTGGCACATACCGAAAAATTCAAAGAATACAAAAAATCGAGAAGATATCGATCATTTGCTTTTCTATTACTAATTAGATTCATATAAGAAGGTTTTTTTTACTTTAATTGCACATTCTTTTTCTACTACGAATATAGATTTATTACGTACTACATAACTGCGGCACATGCTGAAAACCTCTAACTATATGTACGTCGATTAAACAAAGAAAACAAGACATTGATAAGAATAATCATTATTTTCTAGTTGATTATTGGGCTATTGCTTAAAAGACGAATTTTTTTTTAACTTAAACAGTCACTTTCTACTAAGACGTAGATTTATTATTTATAAGTGTATAACACATGTGGCTGCGACATTGCCGAAAAGTTCTAAATACATGTAGGTTACTTTAGAAGGAACACAAAAGATCGAAAAGAATGTCTGATAAGGAATGCAAATAATTGAGAAGAATAAATCATACATATATTTGATACCACATAATATTACTGCGGCATATGCCGAAAATCTCTCAATGCATGAACATGGGCATGACAAGGTATACAAAAGGCCGAGAAGAATAAATCATTAGGGCTTATTGAGCGGCATTGGTCAGTAATCAGCCAATAGAGGTAACTGGCACAGTGAGCTCACATACTGAACAAACAGTAAGAACTCCGTGGTCAATCGCCAAGCTAGCGTTATTCGGAGACTGAGGTCCTTTGCTCGTTATGGCACAAGATTCCTTGCGAGAACTCGACTCACGTTGAGTTGAGTTGAGTTGAGTTTAACGTCCGACGTCAGCACTCTATAGGATATAATGCGGACGGGTCCCAAGACTAACGCCTGAAAATTTTACGTGCTGCGACACACTCCTGTCTCAGCTGGTCACATATACTGACACAGAACCAACCAGTAGTCTAATGTTAAAACAATGAAAGTAAGGGAATCTGTACATTCATTAGTTTAATATAGCTCTACTCTAATGGTGACAATCAGAGGAGGTCAATATTAAACCGCATCTCGATCAGAAAAAATGATAGTCTTGCGAGAATGGAGCTAATAGCGAAAACGGGGACGACGATAAGTACGGGAATCGGCACATGTGTCTAAAAATAGCTTTTTTCCCCTAGATCAACAGAGTCAATAGGCGAATGGGTTTTTTTTTCTTCTTAATATCAGTAAGGGGTTAAAATTGATCCACATCACGATGAGAACAGAGGATGTCTCGTGATGACTGAACCCGTGGCAAAAACGAAGGTAATAGGTTAGGGAAAAGACATTATGAGTCTAAAAATAGCATTTTTCTTGTCTAACAGTGCCAATGAGCGGACGTTTTTAAAAAAAAAATAGTTTTATTAAGGGGGTCAAATCAACAGCATCTAGCACAGAACATAGGAATCATTAAGATAATGGAGCCAATGAGGAAGCGTCTTTATTGAAACACGGTCAAAGATGAGCCGAATCTAGGTCAGAAAACCCCATAATTATCGTGTTTGAGGGTTGTGGTTGCGTCATCCATTTTTGCGTGTGGATCGCAAATGACATATGGAGGGCGGAGAGAGAGAGAGAGAGAGAGAGCTCTCTCTCTCTCTCTCTCTCTCGTTCTCTCTCTCTTCTCTATCGACCCCCTCTATCTCTCGTTCTCTCTCTCTCTCTGTCTCTCTCTCCCCTCATCCCTCACCTCTCTCCCTCTCTCATTCTGTCTCTCTCTCTCCCTCTCTCTCTCTATCTATCTCTCGTTCTCTCTCTCTTCTCTATCGACCCCCTCTATCTCTCGTTCTCTCTCTCTCTCTGTCTCTCTCTCCCCTCATCCCTCACCTCTCTCCCTCTCTCATTCGTCTCTCTCTCTCTCTCTCTCTCTCTCTCTCGTTCTCTCTCTCTTCTCTATCGACCCCCTCTATCTCTCTCTCTCTCTCTCTCTCTCTAGAGAGAGAGAGAGAGCGAGAGAGAGAGTGAGGGCGGGGGAAGGAAATCCTCACTAACTTCCTACTTGACCCCTGGGAAGTCAGGCAGATGGCTCTCAGGGCGTTTTTCAAGTGGTTTGGGGCCGTGAGACGTGGCGTGTCTAAGGTGACTACACTTTAACCCGTCTGTCTCGGAGTCTGAGTACGGCTGAGAAAGACAGGGTCTGGTGACGGTGGTCTAATAAAAAGACAGCCGGGGTGGGGGGGAGGCTATGACAGGAGACAGGAGAGTGGGGTGGAGAGAAATAAAGAGAGAGAGAGAGAGAGAGAGAGAGAGAGAGAGATAGAAAGAGAGATGGAGATTGTGGGGTAAGAGTGAGAGGAGGAGGTAGAGATGGGGAGTGGGAGAAATGAGGCCAACAGAGATCGATTGATGGATAGATAGAGGGAGAGAAAGAAAGAGAAAGAGAAAGGGAAAGGATGAATAAAAGAGATATATATTCGTGCCTTATCTGTATAAACGTTGCTCAGAAATTACTGACATGCAGTTGCTCCCACCCAATCTAACAAAGTATTATTTCAATCAAGCAAATGCTTAAATAAAAAGGCCTATCACCGTGTTTGAAGTTTGCATGCTAGGCGAATCAGAGGATATGAAGTTTTGCAGAAGCACAAACATCTCTTTGGAAATGTACAAAGAGCATCCATTTTCTTTCCGAAAAAATGTGCTTGTTTAGTGCAATATGGTGGGAAACTTAAGTATTGTTATTTGATGGAACAATCATAGGGTAGCTATTTTTCTCACGGGCGTCGAATGTTTTGGTATAGATTAGGAAAAATATAAATCGTGAGCGTGTTCATTTCTTTGGATGACTTTCATATCGTGTTGGGGCTTCTGCGAAAATTCATACCTTGTGAGACAAATATTTTGTACAATAGTTACAACAGCCAGCTACTCTACCTCATTACACTATATCACTCTCTAGGCTTGTCTATGCTTTGAGCCACAATCTTCAATCTTCCTTGAATGAGGGGGAAACTTCCAAAAGTGACCCAGACAAAACAATGAAAAAATCAAACCAAACCAAAACAAAAACAAAAAGAAACAAAATAATTCCGATATTTCTTCATGACACACAACACTTCAGTATGTTCGTATTGTTTGTTGATTTTCCCCCCTTTAGATCAATAAGAGAAACAAACTCTTAAAAATTGTCGAAATTTCATCTGCATAAACAATTTCCGTTTCCTTTGTGATGGAGATGGCGTGAGGTCCTTTTGGAAGGGGGAGCTAACCCGCATCAAATCGTCAGGGGGATACCCATCTTTGGAAGACGGACTGGTCCGGCGGAATGGAGACATATGTACATCATTTGCATAATTGCTGGACATAAACCGAGGGCTTGCCATTGAAATGCCGAGTTATGATTTATTTTCTGTGTGAAAGGCGAAGAAAGGCTGCGATTTCTCAAGTGTTTATGTTGCCAGCGAGGATAGGAAAACATCAGGTTATCAATAACGAGTTGCCTCCCTCTTATCAATAACGGGTTGTCTGCCCTTTAACTTCGCACAGTTGAGGTTTAGATTGGAATGTTTCGTGTTATCAATATTTGGAGTTATTGATTTAAATATACATGTGTAGACAAAAAAAAGCAACAACAACAAAAACAACAAAACAAAACAAAGACAGAGAGAGATAGAGAGATAAAAAGGGTGGAGAGGTGAGAGAGATAGAGAGAGAGAGAGAGAGAGAGAGAGAGAGAGAGAGAGAGAGAGAGATAGAGAGTAATGTTTGCAAACACATGAGTACAAATCAAAAACATAAAAAAGACAACCCAAAACGCCAGCATGCATCATCAACATTTTTTAAATCTTTAATGCCCACACTTATCCCAAAAATGCTCCCTTGAATCTTCTTTGGATATGAGATTACTATCAAAGCCTGGTCCTTCTTTTATCATTATATAAAAGGATAGCTTCTGAAGTTATAATTATGCATTGCTCATAAAAACAAAACACACAAAGCAACCCCACCCAAAAAACACAACAACATAACATTGAACAAAGCAAACAAAACAAAAAACGAAAACAAGAAAAAAAAAACGACAACACAAAAACATACAGCAGAATATATAAAACTAGATTTGTTTGTTTATCGACCACTTTGCAATTTTAAAAATGAAAAAAAGAAAAGGCAAGACCGAAAATCAGGAATTTTTTAAAGTTGGTTTAGCTTGTAAATAAAAACCTATCAAAACGATTAGTTACAAAGACCATTTGACTTAAACACTTAGAATATGCGCAATAAAACATAAGAGGTACTAGTTTATAGTACTGTTATAATGCTCTATAATACTTCAGTAAAAAGGTTTTTAACGGGTATAAAGTCTACCAATGAATTAAAAAGTATATTTCTCATTTAAATTTTACCATTTCCTTAAATTAGAGTGATTTGGAAGTACAAAAATATGATTTTCCTATCAATATTTACTACGATCTTTAAACTACGATCTAAATATCACGAAGAACATTTTTTTGGCTTTTTGGGATTGTGCCTTAGTCATAAAATCTCTAACTGGACAAAATATTTTCAACAGTATAACCATCTAGATCTAAGGCTATTTTTAAACCGCACAATTCCCCTTTACAACGGATAATTACCCAAACGTACTTTTCCCGCCAACGAATTATGCGCAGATTTAAGTTGCAGTGTCTGCTTTTCGTCATACCGACTGACAGTTTTCAGGTTCGGGAAATCCCACATTATTTGGATTGTCCAATAACGTCTGCATCGCGCGGACCAGACGATCTAAGGCTCTGCACCACAACCGACACTGTCGCCAGCGTTGTTTCATTTCCGGTCTGGGTGCGCGCATGCACTTGTGCGCAGCATGGGTTGCTTCCCTTTGAGCCAAAAGTTGCCCAAGTTAACAAGGAAACCTTCAAGCGCGAGATACATTTTTTTTCCAATTGGAATTCAAAGGGGAACAATCAAAAGTGATTTCAATGAATTCTGATTGAAGAGCTCCATCGAGGACCCCTGTGTCTGCGGGATCGGTGAGAATTTAAGTTATATTACTTCTAGGTGTTATTTTTCACTTCCTGCGTTGTTATTTTTTCATGCCATATCGTAAAGTCTGTGATTTAAAAACATTTAATGGACATAAGTCATGTATTCCTATGAAAAAAATATGTCTGTTTGTCTGACTCTCTCTCTCTCTCTCTCTCTCTCTCTCTCTCTCTCTCTCTCTCCTTAGTTGCATGATGCTTTTTGACTTAACACGATAATCATGCTGGCGGATTCCTATTTTTGGATCTTCCCGCTACCGTACCGTTAGATGAGCCTAGATGGATTCGTGTTACTCTGTCTCTGTCTCTGTCTCTGTCTGTCTGTCTGTCTGTCTGTCTGTCTGTCTGTCTGTCTGTCTGTCTGTCTGTCTGTCTGTCTCTCTCTCTCTCTCTCTCTCTCTCTCTCTCTCTCTCATTAGGTCTAAACTGTCGTTGAATGATTCTCTTCTTTATGTCTCTCTGTCTTTATCTTTCAATCTCTCAATTTCCATCTGTCTTTTTGTATCTCTCTCTCTCTCTCTCTCTCTCTCTCTCTCTATCTATCTCCTTCTGTCTTTTTGTATCTCTCTGTCTCTATTTCTCTTTGTCGTAATTTCTCTGTTTCTTTCTCTCTCTGTCTCTTTCTGTCTGTTTGTCTCTCCTTACCCCTCCGTCAGGAGAAATTACCGCTAGTTAACAACAAAATGGGAAACCGTCCCTGAACGCCATTTTGTAGATCCGCTACCCAAACAGCACCGAACGTCCCGTTATTGTGATTGATTTTTTGCCATATTGGACTTGAGCGCAGGCAGTTTGGCCTGTCTATGCCAGTTTGGCTGAGAATGAAAGTCCTGGCAAGTGTCATGAAGGACCTGGCAACCTAAAATAGCGCCGCGTCACTGACAACCATTTTCGGTCACCTCTAATCAACCTTGACGTCTTCTCGCTGATGACGGAGTTTTTTTTGTCTTTTTTTTTGAAGGAGAATAACCCTATCCTACGTGCTGCCACAAAGAGACAGTGCGGTGATAACATGACTTCTGCGGTAGCCAGCTACATTATAATAACACCGACCCACTACTACGGAACCGAATCCGAAGAAAAAAACTTTTCCCATAATGGGTTAGAACTGGTTACGTTCCGTATATAAACCCAACGCTCTATCACTTAAACCATCTGAACCTCCTACTGCTTGTGAAGGGCAAAAGAAGCTCATCCAAAATTCACGTGGAATCAAGAATCTGACACTTCGCGGTTGACTACAATATTCAATGTTGGTCTGTCAAACACCAAAAAAAAAACACCACCCAGATCTGTTTCTGGTATTGGTCAAATAAATATAGAATTTAGGGATCGTAAGTACACGTTGTGATAAGCTTACGACTCGTTGTGATGTATAAGAATAAGAAGGCTTACGGCGAGTCGCAGACTACAGTGACCTTATTCTTTCGACCCTAGATTTAGTGCCTCAGCCTTAAGTTATAATCGAAGGACATGCATCATGTTTATGTTACAATGATAAATAAATATTTGCTTAATCAAATACTGTTATAATTGTGAACAGCGATAATATTAATTCAGAGGAACAAAAACGATTTGAAAAAACTACTGGTCTAAGCAGAACCCTAACCCCACCCGGGACAAGTAAACAAAAGGAAGAACAAATTCCCGTGTAATGTAAGTTCAGCTAGAGTTGTGGAACGTAATTAGAAGACACGAATTTTAATTAAGGTTCAAGTTCGCTTATTAAATAAGAGTAATGCCAATTGGTGCGGCTAATTCTAGTCTTTATAAGAACAAATAGGTGAGCAAAAAAAAAAAAACCCCAAACAGCTACCAATGTAGATCTACAGAAAGACACTATAACGTGGCTATCACTAAAGCCGTCCAATAAAGAGGAATAACTATTAGTGAAATCCCGTTTCGTATAAATTAAAAAAAAAGTAAGTGTTTAGATAGTGGAGTCAAATAACTGTCTAATAATATGATGATTTTAGGGGAGTGAGCTAGCGCAGTAGTAAGAGAGCTGGTTTAGGTAGGGGCAATATATTGGATGTTCGAGCGTAAACTGGTAATTTAGAGCTTCCTGTTTCACATTTGGCACAGGCCGATATGTCTTCAAAGAGAGTTTTTGTAATCTGAAGGAGAGAGAGAGAAAGAAAGAGAGAGAGAGAGATGGGGAGGGGGAGAGAGAGAGGTGAGTGGAGGTGGTGGTGGACAAAATTAAACAAATAAAATCTTTTTAGCGAATATTTTAAAATTATGGATGTACGTACATCATACTCGATCTTTAGGCTATATTGTAATTTTGCATCTGATTGCAAATAAAGAAATGTCATTACCATTAATGTGACGTTCATTTCAATGAAAACTAGATTTCAATTACTATAATTGTGGCCACGTATTATTGTTGGTTTTAGTTCGTGATGTAAAATTAAATATCTTGTTAGAAAAAATATGGCAGGGGCTATGGGGATTACCATATTATAGGAAGGTAATGGAAATTAATCTGACAGTTAATGGAGATAGTCTAAATGAGATTTAGGAATCAAACAAAATTGATGTAAAAGATTTCACTAAAAAGAAAAGAGACAAAAAGATCTACAAAAAAATCATAGGTGAATATTTCAGCGTACAATAATTTATAAGGCTGCAGTAAGTAATATTTTAGTTTAGGAAAAGGCATAGTAATAACAACATTGATAAAATTCATTAGGACAAAATATATGCTTTGTACATGTAAATGTTTACGTATAAATATATTTGTGCGAAATGACTTCTTTAATACATTATGTTACAATCTATCTATCTATCTATCTATCAATCTATCTATCTATCTATCTATCTATCTATCTATCTATCTATCTATCTATCTATCTATCTATCTATCTGTCTATCTATCTATCTATCTATCTATCTATCTATCCATCTATCTATCTATCTACCTATCTATCTACCTATCTATCTATCTATCTATCTATCTAT
>RQTK01000153.1:186833-202489 GCA_003991915.1 Elysia chlorotica | reverse complement strand
TCTCTCTCTCTCTCTCTCTCTCTCTCTCTCTCTCTCTCTCTTTCTCTCCGTACATAGCGTTAGACTATTACATGCATGTCAAAACAAAGAATTTAGAGAGAAAGCATAGCTTGAAAAACGATACGTTAGTGATACAGCCTTACAGGTACTCCTTGTTCAAAATAGGCCTAGATCTTTCCATTTCCACTGCTCAACCATAATTATTTGCTGGACAGCTTCTGTTCGTTAGTTAACAAAAGAATAATAATTATAAGAAACACTCTAATACTAAAAATAGACCAAAGAGTTTCTAAGTCTGATTAAAGTATGTTAATTTGCCATTATATTTTTTCGTCATTGTATTGAAAAGAAGACCCTTGTTCAATAGCATAAGAAAGAGACCGGCAGTTGTTTTTAAATTGGTACCTAACACACTGAGAAGAGAGTTCTCTCATTTTCGCTTAATTTCAACCTTTCGTTTTTCCTTAATATCTTCTCCTGGCCAGGGTACTTATAGTAGACGTGCTATACAAAAATATCTTTCTAACCTTTTCTAACAATTTATCGTGCATTGCAGGTCTAGAAATTATTTTAACATTTCCTCTCTATGCTTTCAGCGTGTTGAAAGAATATCTAGATACATGTAGATGACCCGTCGAGTACGGACATGGGAATAGGTCAGTATTAACGTTTCTCATTATTTTCACATAGACTTAGATATGGAAGAGGCAGACCAATGGAATAATTATGATAAGACATTGCACTCTAAAACTTGATCAATATAAATTTTCGTCAGTTTTCGGCAATGGTCAGATGTAGGCTTAAAAAAAAAAACGCTCGGTGGGATTCGAACTCTCATTGTATTTTCAGCAGCACCGAATCATCTTGCCAATTAAAGAAAACATTGTTCATAACATTTGACCAATTAATCCTAACCTTTTTACGTAAAAGAAACATACGGCGCTGAATCGTTATACAACTTAACATTTCAAAATTCAGAGTTCTTTATTAATTATCAAATATGAAAGGTTCCGTGCAATTCAATGTATCTTTATGGTGTTATCGATTAATCAAAATCACATTTAAAATCTTCTTGAGTAGATTATTTCTTTAATTATCTAAGTGAATAAGACCCCTATCAAGAAGACGTTAAACCTAGAAGGTATCTCTGTAATTCTGTTGAGGTGATTAAATATCAAAGACTCTAAGTGCGTAATTCTCTTTGAAGACTCTTATGTGCGACATTGATCACGTAAATGCGGAACTCATTCCTACCACAAAGCTGTTCAGTTGTGAAACTCTCGAAGAAAAATTAATTGACGGTTTGGTTGGAACGTTGCACCGACAGCTTAATTAAGCGCAGAATAATTTGCAGCTTTTTGATTGGTTGAAACGATGATCTGCAGCCTTTTGATTGATGGAAATCAGCGATAAAGAGTATGCTTTCAGTGTGTACGGTATCTGCGCGACTTATATGGTGGAACTTGTTCATCGCACTTAGAAATCGAGAGGCTGAGGTTTCTAAAAATAATAATGCCATGGCAAATTTAAGTCACCCCGGTGTGTGCTACATAAGTCTTATTTGAAAATGAATACAAATTAAGAAACTCAAACGACCATCCTAGTCAACAAAACAATAATTCATAAATTTTATTCACTTTACAAACCCTTTACATGCCACGCTAAACCAAATTTTGGTAGCCACCATGTGAATGTGCACATGATAGCGGTTAAACACAGTTTGGACACAGCGGGTGACAATAAATGTCACATTGCTATCAAAACTAGTGATAAATTCGAAATGGATACTTTATAGAAACAAAACCAAACAAAACTTTCAAACTATGCATCTTTATTTCTTGTATTAAATGCTAATATATTTCTGTAGGTTATTACGATGGGTTAGAAAAGTATGATGTAAAAAAAAAAAACAGCAACACAAAAAATGTCAAACTGGCTTGAACGTATGGGTCGGTGCCTGTATATAAGCGTGCATTTGGGAAAATCCGTTTTGTCACACCCAGGCTCTATCCCCTTAAACATGCATCACCGAACAGGAAATGACGCCATGCCACACGCAAACAGGAACCGGAAATGCTTGCTGGTTGGTTGCTTCTGGGAAGTGTGGCGCACAATGTCATAATTATGCGCGGGACAGGGGTTATAATATCGATAGTACAATGTAATCGTATGGTATGGTTACACCTTCAGGTTTAGTCTGTCAATCCAAGGTGTTATCCTGTCGTCGTATCAAGATTGATTTTAGGGCGATGAAGGAATACCTGGACGTCGTCTCTGTCTTTCTCCCTCTCTTACTCTACTCTCTCCCCTCTCCCCCTCTCTCTCTCTCTCCCTCCTCTATCTCCCTTATCTCTTTCTCCTTCTGTCTGCCTGTCTGTCTGTCTATCTGTCTGCCTGTCTGGCTGTCTGTCTGTCTGTCTGTCTGTCTGTCTGTCTGTCTGTTGTTTGTATGTCTGTCTGTCTGTCTGTCAGTCGCTCTCTCTCTCTCACTCTCTCTCTCTCTCTCTCTCCTCTCTCTCTCTCTCTTTCTTTTATTTTTTCCTATGTTGTAGTTTGAACCATATTACTTTGATATTAAATATGCGTCAAACACTTTTTGCTGCTTATTCCTTTTCTATTGTTTTCTAAAAGTCGATTTTACTCTCATTTCTTATCACAAGGCTAAACTTGTTTGAGAGGATTTTTCCTTACAGCTGCTAAGATTGAAAAGTTTTCGCCGCCTCAGAAAATTGTAACACAACCTATCTATTTCTAAAATACAGATCTATAGTATTTATAAATTACTTAAGCTGTTTAAGTGAGGGGAGATATAACATAAGAAATTCCAGAGTAAATTATTCACCCATACAATACATATTTTAGTGAGCGCATATAATTATAACAGTTGGGAGTCCAAAAGAACCGAAAAAAAAATTCATCTAGTCTCAAGTCCAGTCCAGTGAAAGCCGTAAGAAACGAACTGAAGAACAAAGAAAACTCGTCATGCATACAACACAAATTTCAGTGAGGCGAAATATAACAGAACAAACAATAGACGGAACGCTTTATCAATACAAACTAACCAGGCTAGAGTGAAAAAAAAACAAAACAACAACAACAACAACAAAAACACCACCGAAGAATAAACAGCAATAAATAAACGCAAAACGATTAAAAAAGGCGTCGGAAAGAAAAGCGCAACAGAGGGAAGGAATAGAGAAGATGAACCCTTCACCGAAACCACACGTTTCAGTAGTGGGAAATGAATAAAACAGAAGGAAGGACAGAAAAAAAACAACCTTTATTTACAAAGCACATGTTTCAGTTAGAAGAAATATAACAGAAGGATCTAGGAGCAATAGAAAAAAACCTTCATCCCTACTAACAAAGTTTCCATGAAGGAATGAAAAAACAAAAACAAAAGAATTTAAACGAAAAAACGTCGGAAAGAACAGCGCCATCTCTCGATCATGATTAAAGTTGTCTCCCTTTGAACGCACAAATAATTATATTCCCGCGACAATAACCAGGGGAGGAAATTACGAAAGATTCATATGCTTTAAAGCAATATTGACGAACCGATTGGCGATGCGCACTATTAATCAAGCCTTGATTAGAAATCATATCTCGCAAGAGAAGTAATTTCCTCCTTGCTGAATCATTCACTCTGTCTTTCTCTCTATCATTGTTGCCTGTTTCTTTCAGTCTCTGTCTCTGCCCTCTCTCTCTCTCTCTCTCTCTCTCTCTCTCTCTCTCTTTCTCGCTTTTTTCCTAACATTAATGGCTCTCTATTAATTTCAGCCATTGTTTATCTCTTTAGCCTTCATGTTGACAGGTCTAGCTGAAAGCTGTTTTTAAGGTTTTGAAACTATTATAACTATACAGATCTAAAATAGGAATAATGATCTATTAATTGTGTCTTTCTTCGGAAAAATATAACCTCATATTAAAAAAAAAATCTACGGTATAAACTTAAAAAAACATCAGTTAATATTACGGTTCTGTGCAATTAATAAGTAAAATATATCTGAAATATTCTTTTTTTTTATTTTTTTATTTCCAATCTCTGTCTATATCTGTTTATACGCAGGCATTTAATTTTTCTTTTCACTCTAAATTCCTCCTTTACCTTTTTCATGGATTGGATTCC
This sequence comes from Elysia chlorotica, assembly GCA_003991915.1. NCBI lineage: Eukaryota > Metazoa > Mollusca > Gastropoda > Plakobranchidae > Elysia > Elysia chlorotica. Next base: position 198,360 of record RQTK01000153.1, on the reverse strand, counting down.
TGTCCGCTCCTGGCGCCTGTCCCAATATTTTTTGTTTTGGATATACATTTATCAAAATAATAACTGCATGATAGTCTTACTAATTTCAATTTTCTTGCGGCCTCTTTTTTTCCAACTCATTTAAGAAAGCGGCAATAACACCATAGTTAAGAATACACACACTCCACTGATACGAATCGCCATGAACCAGGGCGGTGATTTACAAACCCAAATTTCTTACAGTAAAAATCCTACATAGCGAGACGGTCCCAAACAGCAATGTCTGACACTTTTACATGCTGCTACACAAAGACTGATCTAGATATCAACACACTTGTCCCAGCAGGGCAGTCCATACTGATAAATAACTTTGTCTTGATCGTGGGTTCCAAATTCGAGCCCAACTCTCAAACGACTGCACCATCTCGGCCACGTGTCCAAATGTATCGTCTGAAAAATATATGTGCTGCCCCACAGAGACAGTTGGGGATACCATGACTTTTGTCTCACGTGTAATTTCTTTTTGATGTAATAAGATTGCCGCATCGTAATGTTCCAACCAGGTACTCTCGATTGGGGGCCAAACGCTTTATCACCTGCGCCATCTACACCCCCCCCCCAAAAAAAAAATCAACAAAACAACAACAACAACAACAACAACAACAACAACAACAACAACAACAACAACAATAAAAAGGTAATATTGCATGACGAACTACACGCTGTCTCATTTGTGCTGTGGTAATGTTTACACCATGCCACTTTGCCCAACAAACATGGAATCTAATTACATTCACACCAGTTGAATTCAGTTGATTTGGTCCACTTAACTCCAACCTCAGCACTTCATAGGCTAAATTGCGGACGGGTCCCTAATCTTAAGTCTGACAGTGCGGGGATACCATGGCTCAGGTCTCAGCCGCTTACATTACATTGACACCAACCCAACCAGTAGGGGATGAGGGGATGAAATCGCCAGAGCGGGGTTCGAGCCACTGACCTCCTGCATTGGAAGCCGATGTTCTATCACAGGGCTATTGCGCCCACCATTCGAGCTTTGGGAACGTTTACCTGTTGCCACTTCCCCCGGCAAACTTGTAACCGAATTAAATTTACGCGAATAAATACAGACACAACCATCACGAGACCCGGACTTAACAGATCCCCCCAAAAACCTGCGGAGGATTCTGAAAGATAAACATCAGAAACATTGTTTAGATAGACTTAGGTATATAATCATGAAGTTAGAAGAGGCATACAAGTTTACATAAGCAAGATCTTTAGCTCTGGGTTTAATATCACTTAGGGTACCCAAAGGTATCCATTATACAGTGATAGCCATAATAGGCAACATTGTTTGATTGTAAAGGATACATAATTGTAATCAGATTGAAGGCATGGTCTTAGACTAGGTCTAGTCTGCCGGTTAAGGAGACTACTTCATAAAGGATACAAGTTTACATGTACAAGGCTGGAGGTATAGAATTCCTTGCGATAACTGGGTTCATAGAGAAAACGATGACGATACTGTAAGGAAAACTTGCATATGAGCCTAATGTTAGCTTTAAACAACATAGTTTAGTTCTTATTTTTAGGAGAAAAGCAATATCCTTATTTTACGCATCTACAGTCAGCCTAGGCGACAATACCTATGAAGAATATAACATGTATCAAACTTGAAATTTGTTTTCAATCATGATCGACTTAGGCGATACTATTTATGAAGAATATAAAATGTATTAAGCTTGAGATTTGTTTTCAACAATGATCGGCTTAGGCGATATTAATTTTGAAGAATATACAATGTATCACGCTTGAGATGAGTTTTCAACAATGATCGACTTACGCGATAATGTTTATATGAAGAATATAAAATGTATCAAAGTGAGTGCATGGAGAATCCAACTGACTTAGACGAGCTTGTTTTTGAGGAATAAGCATGTACTACTCGTATGTTGGATAATTATAATGGTAGGCGAGTTTTTTTTTTCTTCTTTTTCCTGTTTGTTCTTTTCTTGTTTTTGTTTTTCAATAAATAATATAAAATGTGTCAATTGAATGCATGGGATAGTTCAAACGAGCTTGTTTATGAGGAACCACCATGTACTAAGTTGGAGAATTACAATGGTAAGCGACGCTTATTTTTTTTCTTTATAAAGAATATAACATGTATCAAGTTGGAGGTCAGCTAGCTTGATGGACTTAGGCGAGCATGTTTATGAAGAATATAAAATGTATCTGGTTAGGGTTCTGGTTTGTACCTTAGCCCGTGAGAAAATGGCCAGATGGGCTTTGAAGAAAAAACAAACAAAGCTTTCCTTGTGCCATACTAAAAGGCCTAGGGGTCTGCAGAGAGAGAGAGAGAGAGAGAGAGAGAGAGAGAGAGAGAGAGAGAGAGAGAGAGAGAGAGAGAGAGAGAGAGAGAGAGAGAGAGAGAGAGAGAGAGAGAAAAGAGATATGCAAATTCATAGATGGTCTATAACTGCAAAAACATCTATGCCTGAGTAAAACTCCTAAAAAAAAGAAGGCTTAAGACATGTTGTATCCATACAGGGTCGTTGTAACTACGAACCGTTGCCCTGATCTATGCGGGCACCTGCAGTTTACATTTTGGGGAATGGAAAACAATAAGGGTGTTTTAGTGACTACTGATTGGGCGCCTTAGGGAAGGGGCAGGGCAGTTGTTCAAGGTTAGAGCGCATGCTCTTTACGCGGAAGACATTGGTTCGATCCCTTGCTAATTGGGTCGGTATTAGTATGTAAAGATAATGCACTTTTTTCCTCTTATTGATCCCGTTACCTGCTGCTACTGGTTGGGTTATTGTTAGATCATGTGACAAGTCAAGTCCTAAACATACTTTTCTGTGATCCCGTTGCGATTTGGAATTTGCTGGAAACTTCTTGAGTTATTTCGAGTGTATCATGAAGCATTAGGTGCACATTAAGATGTTACAAAATTACAACTTCAAAACGCAGAGAAAATTATATTGTAAAAAGAAAAATAAAACAAAAAAAGTAAAAAAAAAATAATTAAAAAAAAAAAAAAAAAAAAAAAAACAGAGGGATCTAGCTCAAAACATATTACAGCGATAAAACTATTTGTGCCTGATTCACTCATGGTGTGCCACAAATCTGCAAGAATTAGATTTAAAAAAAATATTTAATTTGCTTGGTACAAGCCCTCTAAAAATTCAAGGGGATGCAAAAAAAATCGAATTTCAGTGTAGGCAGCCTTTTGTGATTGATGGCCTGTTCCAAAAAAAAACAACAAAAAACAAAACAAACAAAGCAACAGACACGAGATAAAAACATTCCGATTTCACGATGTGTCAGATGTTATAGTTGTGACGCTACAAAAATTCCCGAACTCAAATTTCTTTTTTGTTTTTGTGTTTTTTGTGGCTTTTTTTTGTTTAAATAAATTCAACTATTGTGTTGGTTTTGGGTTGTTTTTTTTTGTTGTTTGTGTTTTATCAATCAATGCACTGATGTTTTTCATATTTCATTTTTAATGGTTGTAAAAAGAAATTCTGCGCTAGATCTCGTTTACAAAATTCATTTGTCTTCATTCACTGGTTGCGCCAGGGTCATTATATGGTCGGCTGGGACAGGAGTCCTGTTATTCCCAAACTGTCTCTGTGTAGCAGCACGTAAAATTGTCAGACGTTACCCTGGGACCTTCCACAGTATAGACTTGCTAATGACTCAACCCTCCGCTAGATCATCTAAAAGGATAGTTTTAGGGTTCTTTCTCAATAGTTCTAACTTTTAGTGAAATTACATAAAGACTACTTCCGCCTACACACACACACACACACACACACACACACATATCCGCCGACAATAGTCAACTGAAAGATTATAACTTGTAGGTCAAGGAATAAGCGGTGACATTTAATCATAAATCTACTTTAAACTGTCACACCCACCCCCCTACGCAAAAAGTTGTGTGTGTGTGTGGGGGGGGGGGGGGGGGAGGAAACTGACTCAAGTGGTAGAGCGCTTGGTTTAAAACTAGATGCCCTGGGGGTTTTCTTCGATAATTTATTTGTTAGATTAAATTACTGGTTTCAACTCACTGGCGCACTGTCTCTGTGTAGTAAAACGTAAAATTGTCAAACGTTAATCTTGGGACCCGTCCATGATATAGACTAGTTGCGTTAAAATAGACTTAAAAAAAGAAACAAACAGAAAACATAACAGTATCATCATGGAGAAAACAACAACAACAACGATACTGGTAGTTATAAAAGAGCACTTTTACATCCGAAAAAACACTTCCTCAAAGTCAGCAAACAAAAACAAACAAAAAAAGTATGTTAAAAAAAAAAACAAGATCACGAAGTGTATTTTTACACGAGTGAAATCACAGAACAAACTAGTTACTCTTGTTAGATAAGGCGTCATCATACCGGAGAAACACGAAAAGAGGTAATTGACTTTTGTGTCATGCGCGCTGTCGATTACCGGAAATTAGCCAGCCGCCATCTTTCCTGGTGTCGATTCTGTCTCGAAATTGATGTATCATGTAGAGAGTAATTTGCATCCCCCCTCATCTTTTTCGTGCTATATTTAATATGCTCTTAGTGTTAGAATATTTAGATAATATTTTTTCTTTTTATCTCAGTGGGTGTGTATTGGGAAATATGTTTTGCGTAAAAATGTTTATATAACCTTGTTTAAAAACAATGTTTCTAAATTAATACTAGTATGAAAATTTGATAATAGATTCTTTGGCAGCTCATAGAGGCACCATGAGTCAGGGCTGTTATTTGTAGGCAAAAATTAGTGTGAGGCATTTTAGTTTTAAAGTATGTGAATTTCAACAAAATCAGTATGTGTTTTTTAAACAATTGGTACAAAATTGTGTATTTTACTCCTGTCCCTATTTCACAAACACACACACGCACACGCACACGCACACACACACACGCAAACACACAAACAACAACACCAACAAAAAACCAACAACCCAAATTTGAGAAGGCAGAACGAGATCAATAACAATATCATTATTGCTTTTTATAGAATTGCGATCAATTTTAATAAAAGGTAAACTACAATATCTAACGAAAGGATGGAGAAGTCTACCACCAAAAGATCTTTATAACTTTATAAAAAAAACAATGTCCTGAAACAATTATTCATTGTGACATTTATATATCAGACTATACTTTCCAACCTAGGACTAAAAAAAGCGAATTTGTCAAAGAAGGCCCAAAAATTAAAGTCATTCAGGGTAAAATAAAACACATAACATCGCAATGTGCATCCTCTATTTGGAAACAATAATACCACATTTCTGAGTTTCTACAAATAATACAAGTTAAAAAAAATTAAAATAGTGAGTAAGAACACTTTAGATTGTTGCTGTGTTGGTTTATTGTGTAGATGGACAGTATAATTTTTTTCTAACATTGCCAAAAAGTTTTTTTTTCAGAAATAAACCACTTTTACACTTGATATGCACACATTATTACGGCCCGGTGAGTTGGCCGTCTTTTTTTTTCACTTTGATTTAAACGAATCAGTGCAAGGAATTCGATACTTTATCCCAACCGCTCACATGCACTATACAGAAACAAATATAGCCAACAATCGACGAAATTGGACAAATATATTTGCGTTCGTGGGCTCGAACCACGGATCTTCCGAATAAACGCCGAACGCTCAATCACTTTCCCCAAACCCAATCCATATAATTATGCTTATGTTGCGTGGATTTTTAACCGAAGTTTACTTTGAGATAAACACTTTACAAATGCCAAATATTTTGTTAAACTTGAGTCCATACTGTGTGGTGTGTTTAGTAAATTTGGCACTGATGGATGAATGGCACCCTTTCCTCCCCTCTTATCTTTCTAGCCATCACTCCCTAATTCGATCCTCACCGAGCAAGGGGTGAATTAGATTTGGCTTGAATCCGCTCTTTCATAATAGAAATATTCAAAAGACCTCCATTCGCCTGTTGTCCATTTCTTTATAACTAACACAACTGCTTTAACTACTCAGCTACAATGACAATAGAAACTCCTAAAATAACGTAATATCAGAGATACACAGAGGAAAAAAACAACAACAAACAAGCAATGACTCAAGAATTTTCTGATTCAAAATTTTCGGAGCGCCACCATAAATATTTTATCTTTATGTTTATTCTACATATAATTTGTTAATTATTTGCCATATCGTTTCTTTTTAATGCTGTTTATTTCACGTACATGTTCTTGTACTTTACTTAGATATTCCTTCCAATTCTCGTATATTATGCGTTGTTCCTATTTATGTTTTAATCGTTGGGGGTTACAGCTGATTGATATCAAAACTATCGTCGCCTTCTGTTATGTTAAAGCTCTTCCTATTATTATACTGGTAACATAAGGCGATCTCGTGTTGCAAAGAAAGTCGCACGATTGGTTAATTTCTTTTGTGGTTTCATAGAGTATAACACTATCATTTAGGTTCTATTTCGGGCAAATCCTAAGGCTGATGTTAATCAAATTACACGCTGCCAGACAGAGACAAGAGATGGGTAATGGGTACCAGGAGTACTGTCTCAGGTGGCACATTATACTTACACCGACACAACCTGTGAGGGAAGAGAGCCGATAAATAACTTGACCAAGTCATCGTGGGTTGGAACCGGGTACAATTCGATTGGAAGATCAACGCTACCTTTTGCGCCAGCTCGTCCCCCCCCCCTTTCTAAGTCACATGATTAAATAAAAAAAATTAATTGGTTGACAATGTAAGACGAACAGTTTAAAAAAAATATGAGCTCTAACTGGGGAGAGGGGGGGTAGCCCTGGGATAGAACATTGGCTTCCAACGCAGGAGGTCCATGGTTCGAGCCCCGGCGATTTCGCCCATACCGGTTGGGTCGGTGTCAGTTTAGTGTGACCACCTGATATAGGAGTCAATGTATCCCCGCCCTGTCTCGTAAGATGCAGCACATAAAATTGTCAGACATCAGTCTTGGCCCCGTCCACAATATACTCTATATAACGTTGGACGTTAAACCAACTGAACTCAACTCTTGTTCTATACTCTAGTCAACCAAGATCGTGAGTACACAACTCTTAGCCCAGATTTATACAGGCTCGACATCAACAGCAAATACTGAAACAATTTACTTTTTTTTTTCTAACATTTTTCAAGAGAGAGAGAGAAAATGTGAGAGAGAGGGAGACAAAGAGAGAGGGAGGGAGAGGGAGACAGGGTGAGAGGGAGAGAAAGAGAGAGAAAAAGAGAGAGAGGGGAGAAAGAAAGAGAGAGAGAGAGGGAGAGAGAGAGAGAGAGGGAGACAGAGAGAGAAAGAAAGAAAGAAAGACTTGAACATTTGCTCCTAGACATCCCAGTGTTGGTTGTAACGAATTTAATTGTCCCTTCTGGCTCTCGCCTTCAGAGTCTCCATGGTCTGTAACAATAGGACTGCTTGTCCTTGTAGTGTCCCCTTTGAAAGTGGAGCAAGAATACACACATACATACAAATACACATATACACACAGACAGAGACAAAAAAATGTTGACACAGAAAGTACATAGTATTTCCAGAGATTTCAAGTTTGCCTTTGATGTTGATGAGTAGGAGAGTTGAGAGGAGGAGGGAAGGGATGGTTAAGAGAGAGAGCGAGAGAGAGAGGGAGAGAGAGAGAGCCAGCCAGCTAGCCAGCCAGACAGACGGACAGACAGACAGACAGAGACAGAGACAGAGAGAAAGAGAGAGAGAGAGAGAAACAGATATACCGACAGAGGGGAGGAGAAAAGGAGTAGGTAATGAAACCGAGGGAGGGAGAGAGAGAATTAGAGAAAAGCAGGGGAGACAGGAGATGGGAAAATAGATAGAGAATGAAAGAGAGGAATGAAGGAATAAAAAGAAGAAAGGGAGAGAGAGGGGGGAGAGACAGCTACTGAGTGAGACAAAGAAAGATAGAGGGAGTGAGGGAGGGACAAGAAAGAAAGTGGATGTAGGGGGGTGGGGGTGGGAGGAATCTCTCCAAATAGATCAGGTTGAGGAGAGAGGAAAATAGGTTTGAAGAAGAGGAGTAGAAAGGTATAGGAGGAAGAATAGATGGCTGAGTAAGGATAGAGGAGTGGGGAGGGAGAGACAATTTACCAGGAGAATGATGATAGGCCATCTGAGAGATGATTAGCCCTGTGGCGCTTTGACATCCATCGATCTAGAGACAGTCTGCAGTTAATGTCCTCCGATCCAGTGCTCTATCACATCCTCTTTTTCCCTCTCTCTCTATCTCGGTCTCTCTTACTCTCTCTTTGTGTTCTTTCTCTCTCTCTCTCTGCCTCTGTAGCTCTGCCTATCTCTCTCTCTGCCTCTGTTCTTTCTCTGTCTATGTCCTTTTTCTCTCTCTATCTCTCTCTGTCTCTGCCTCTTGGTCTGTCTATCTTTGTTCTTTCTCTATCTCTCTCTCTCTCTCTCTCTCTCTCTCTCTCTGCTATGTCTGTCTGCCTGTCTGTCTGTCTGTCTGTCTGTCTGTCTGTCTGTCTGTCTGTCTGTCTGTCTGTCTCTGTCTCTCTCTCTCTCTTTGTCTCTCTGCCTGTCTCTCTCTCTCTCTGCTCTGTCTCTGGTCTGTCTATCTTTGTTCTTTCTCTGTCTCTGTCCTTTATCTCTCTATCTCTCTCTGCCTCTGTCTCATTGTCTGTCTGTCTATCTGTCTGTCTATCTCTGCTTTTTCTCTGTCTCTGTTGTCCTTTCTCTCTCTCTCACTCTCTCTCTCTGTCTCTGTCTTTCTCTGTCTCTGTCTCTCTCTGTCTCTCTCTTTCTGTCTCTGTCTCTTTATCCGTCTGTCTCTTTTTCTGTTCTTCCTCTCTCTCTCTCTATCTCTCTCTCTCTCTCTTTCTGTCTCTGTCTATTAGTCTGTCTGTCTATCTATGTTCTTTCTCTGTCTCTATTGACCTAACTCTCTCTCTCTTTGTCTCTCTCTCTCTTTTTCTCTCTCTCCCTCTCACTCTCTCTCTCTCTCCCTCTCTGTTTCAGGTCTCTCTGTCTATCTCTGTTTCCATCTTTCTCTTTCTCTCACTCACTCTATATTTCTCTCTCTGTTCTGTTTTAGACTGTCCTTCTCTAAACCCAGGCGACTGCTCCTGCCCACATTTGCGCCCATCCCTACCTCCCCCCTTCCCCACCTCTTTTTTCCTCCACCCAGAAATCACGAGACAATCCTTTAACCTCTGATTGTTTTCTCCAAACATTAGGATAGATATACCTAGATAAAAGTCGGCTCTAGGCAAAAATCTTTAAACAACCCACCGTTTACTAGGTCTAGATCTAGACCCATATATCTTGAAAGTATTCTGTTTCCCACAGAAAAAAAATCCAAACTGTTCTTTGTTGTTCTAGCCCTGGTTTTTTAAAAAAAAAGGCTTCTCAGGGCGGGGCGAGGGGGCAGCAGGGAAGGGAGAGGGGGTGGGGGGGTGATTTTATATATATATACTTACGGAAGATAACTCTGGGTTACCGACCAGAAAGGGGCACAACTCCGAGGGTAATTTCTCCCAATAATGGCGGAAGCCACGCAAAGTGGTCGGGTAATTTGATTGATTTCTTGCCTGATTGGAGCTGAGAGCCAGCGTTTAAGACTGTCTAAACCATTTTGGCCTGAGTTTTGGGGTCCTGGCAACTCTTCTAAGGCTAGCCCACAGTAGCGCCACCTGCGGGAGAATCTGATTGGCTGAAACAAAGCCAGTCAATCAGTTCTGCTTTAAACAGCGCCAGTCAATCAGGCATTTCTCTTTTCGCTGTCAAAGACAATAGCTGGTTCCCTGCATTGAGATGGCCAACGTGCCTGCTAGGTTAACTTACCCTGTGCTACGCATACGAAGAGTAATCAATTACGACAACGGGTCCCAAGACTTAAGTCTGAAAACTGTACACGGTGCCACAGAGGAACCCTGAAGGGACACCAGTAATCCTGTCTTAGCCAATGACATCACACTGCAATCAACTTTACTAAAAAAAAAAGGAAAGAAATCGGACAAATAAACTTTCTAACGACCGTGGTATCAAACCATAGACCTGCTGGTTTAGAAAACTAACACTGCACCACTTACGCCAGTCAAGTCCCCCCCCCCTCAAAAAACCCCACAAAAAACCCACAAAAAAACAACCAAAAAATACGCAAAAACAACAACAACAAAAAGCGAAAAACAAACAACAAACAAACATACACACACACACCATTTTATTATCCACGATAAAGTACCATTCCACTACGAGCGCGAGCGAGGGTCAAATGAAGCGAGGGTGAGTACTGAATCTAATGAAAGATTGTTGCTACACGAGCGAGTTTTCCGGAGTTTTGGTCACCCCAGGTCTTCTATTGTTGGTTTCGGGACCACAAGATTTTGGGTTTTCACACGTTTTGGCGATTTGTACTTTTTATTTATGTGATCAATATTAGGAGATTCTTTCTTTATATATGCCAAATATTGTTTAAATGATTAATTATCAATTTTATTCATTTATCATCTTATTTATTTATTTATTGTCAGTGTCGTTTATGGTTACTCGTTTTTTAGGAATTGTTGTATTTTTTCAAAGACCACTCTAGCTTGAACGTTTGTTTTTGTTGTTGTTGTTGTTGTTGTTGTTGTTGTTGTTGTTGTTGTTGTTGTTATTGTTTATGGTCAATTGGGTTTTAACAGTTTTTGTGTGTGTGTGTTTTTTTTACATTTTGGATCACTTGTGTTTTAAAGCTTTTTTTTCTCTTTATTTATGGTCACTCTGTGTTGACATTAATCATTGATTTATTGTCAATCTATTTTTGACGATTTTTCGTCTACTTGTGGTTATTTGTGTTTAAGAGGATTTTGGATTTTATGGTCACGCCTGTCTTAACCTTTTTTGAAGTTATTTATGATCACCAGCATTTTAAAGTTTTCACTTTATTCATGGTAATTCGTGTTTTAGCGTTTTTTACATGTCTCTGATGACTCGTATTTAAACGTTTTGTCTTTAGTTATGTTCACTCGAATTTTAACGTTTTTTTTCTTTCGTTTTTTTTTAAAAACGTTTTTACGGTTTAATTGTTTATATGGAATCTCATTTATTAACGTATTCCCCCTTTTTATATTCAATCTAGTTTTAACTGGTTCAAAACAAGCGTTGGTATTAATTTTAACCAATAATGTTAATATATTCCTATGTCCTTGGGAAGATGTCCAAACCTGAAGATGTAATTTATTCGCATTTTTAGATATTACTAGAATACTATAAAAGTTGAAATGATAATTGTAAGTGTTGTTCCCAAAGACACAGCAGGGGTACCAGGACGTATGTGTTACACAACCTCATTACATTGACACAGATCCAAGGTAACGAAATAAGACAAATAAATTTACTTGATCGTGAGGATTGACCCGCGGACCTTCGAAACAGAAGCCTAGGCTCTACCACTAAAGGCAATTGCCCGCTTTGTTAGTTTAGTAATTTTTTTTTTTTTTTTTTTTTTTTTTTGGGGGGGGGGGGGGGTTTTTTTTTTTTTTTTTTTTTTTTTTTTTTTTTTTTTTTTTTGAGAATAAAAAAAAAAAA
>RQTK01000153.1:155134-181563 GCA_003991915.1 Elysia chlorotica | reverse complement strand
ATCTATCTATCTATCTATCTATCTATCTATCTATCTATCTATCTATCTATCTATCTATCTATCTATCTATCTATCTACCTATCTACCTATCTATCTATCTATCTATCTATCTATCTATCTATCTATCTATCTATCTATCTATCTATCTATCTATATCTTAGTGTCATATCATTGTTTGCTCCGACAACAAACACTTTTCTTACATATCTTTTGTCATCGTTTGGCAAAGGACGTTTGTATCATCCACAACAATTTGGAAACTATCGACGCAAAGGAAATAATTATCACAAAACAAAGCACTTAAATAATTATTTTAGTGCTTTTGATGTCTTTGTTGTACATCGACCGACACTCTTTCTTTGAAATTATCGACCAGATGTCGTATGAACAAGGAGGGAGTAGGTTTAGATGCTCGATTTGGGCATCTAAATACAAAATTAGATTTAGGCGACTAAATTTATCTATCTGCATCTTCATACTGCTCCAGATCGCTGAGCTTGAAAAACGTTCTAGTTGGAAAGATGTACAGAATTCTCCGGATTTTTCCGTGAATTCTTCGATCTACGGTTTTTTGAAACGTAAGGTTCCAAGGAGTTACCGTAAAGCATCACATAGAAAAACTAAAATTTACTTTTTCATTGTGGAAAAGGGCGCACATGATCAATACTTTATTTAAATGGCAACATAATGATAGTTTATTTAAATGAAGAGACAATGAAACTTTGTTCATAATCTATTGATCTTTTACAGAATGACATATCTATGGTATTGTATCAATACTCATTGTAGAATTGTATGGCTACAACTTTAAGTTTAGCCTTCCAAGATGTTATCCTGTCATTTGTACTGCAGTCATTATCTTCACTACTAATTTTATCGTAGTATTCCATTGCTATACCTCCACATATTATAGCAGGACTATACAAATGTAAACTTGTCTGAAGCAAATTGAATCTGAACTGTATCATATCATACTTCAAAATTTGTTATAAACCAATAAAGGATTGTATTTATGGCCGAATGGGAAAGAAATTGTATTGAATGAAACACGTATAGGTGAGTCCTTAAGTTACGATTTCATGCCTAATACTGGTGCTTAATTTGTTTTAATGTTAGTGATAAATATCATATCCATCTACACTGCTTTGCTGTGTAGGAAGTGATCTTCATAATTATACTAACGAGCAATGTTTTCCAAAATAGGCGCCTCCAGATGTGAAATTCATTGCGTAGATGTTTTTTTTTTCCCTCGTGTTTTTAACAGAGCCTAAAACTTAAATAATATAAACCTAAAGGATTTAAACTTTATCAATTTTTTTATGTGAACATATTTGTTTTCAAACCACGGGGCAAGAAGAGGAGACGATCGGACCATTGTTTTACTGCGTACAAGATATAACCGCTCCCACCAATGTGATATTCTTTTTTTTAATAGAGAGTCGAAAAGAAGAACAAAACAAAAAAAACAACACAAACACAAACCAAAAAAAACCACCACATATATATCCAGTTATGGAGGTGAAAAGAAGAGTAAAAACGCCTATCTCCAGTCGCGTAGGCGAAAGGAATGGTAGAAATACCTATCTTAAACTATGGAGGGAAAAGAAAATTAAAGACACCATATCTGCGGCCATTGAGGCGAATAGGGTGAGTAGAAACGCCTATTTCTATCTATGGAGGCGAAATGAAGAGTAAACGCACCTACCTTGCGTAATTTAAAAAAAGAATAGAAAAGCCTATCTTCAACCATGGTAGCGAAAATAGAGTAGAAACGCCAGCCTCCAACTATAGATGCAAAAAGTGTAGCGTCTCCACCCATGGACGCAAAAGGGGAGAAGACAACACCAATCCATATTCATTCCTATGAAAGGAAGGCAGAAACGCCTATCTCCAACCATGGAATTACAAAAGAAAGATTAAATTAGGTAACAATCATAACTTCTACCCGATCTACAGTTTATTCCGTACAGTTCGCTAGACACTAAATTTAACAAAATGAAGAAAAAAAACCTGTTCTTTGACGTTAAAGTTATAGTTGACTTGGATTAACGTACAACATCAGCGCTTTATGTGGATGGACAATACAGTATATCTTATCTTATCTTATCTTATCTTATCTTATCTTATCTTATATGGGCTTTTGTGGACGGGCGGGCCTCAAGATTAACATTCTTCGGCGTACATGATTGTATAAACTATAATGCTACATCAGTTTTGTCTAATGATGCCGCCGATGTTGATCCTCACTAAAGAGTTTGTCGTTGTCATTGTTTGACAAACGTGGCGTTGAAATATTAATGCGCTGTGTTCCCACACTTGCATGTGATCAGGCGCCATATTTGTTATGTTTGCTAGTATCAGCACGCACGACACAGGGAGAGAGAGAGAGAGAGAGAGTTTCTTACTCTAGTACAACTGCTTCAAGGTCAAGCTAAGGACATAATGAACATCCCTCGTATTGATCATCGTTCAATAATCTTATGTGTGGAGAGTGGTTGGAGGGTCGGATCTAACTTTGTAAGGATATCGAGGCTTTCAACAATAGCAGGCTAAGTCACCGAAATAGACAGACATTTGAGTCCAGGTGAATTATATCATTACAGAAATAAAAAAGTTCGATCATTATTTCTCATTTTTTTTAAAGTGTAGGCTGAGTAGGCTGAAAAAATTACTCTCTAAGTATCAATCTAAACTAACTGTCGTAATGGTTAATGAAAGATACGTCACTGTTACACCTGTTATACTAAAAACTGTTTCACTCTGGTCATTTCAGTGACTTGGCACTTCTTCAGGAGGCCTCGATGGAGATACGCGGCTGTTATAATATTGTTTGTTCTTGGGGTTTTGTTGTTATTTTTTTTTCCTTAGCTGGAGTGGGACATTGCTCAGGAGACAGTGCTCTCATCTAGTGAGCAGAAGGTCCCAGGTATCCTCAGGTTTTGTTGCCAGTGGAGCTATTCCAGAGACTTGAGATTGCTTTCTTCTAGAAAAGAAACAGAGTTTATGTGACTTGGTCGCTCTGCCTCCAACTGTCTGTCTGCTGCCTGTATCTGTCTCTCCCTTTGTCTCTCTCTCTCTCTCCCTCTTGCTCTGGCTCTGTATCTATCTATCTGTCAGTCTGCCTCCTTGTCTATCTCTCTTCTCTCGCTTTCTCTCTCTCTCTCTCTCTCTCTCTCTCTCTCTCTCTCTCTCTCTCTCTCTCTCTCTCTCTCTCTCTCTCTCTCTCTCTCTCTCTCTCTCTCTCTCTCTCTCTCTCTCTCTCTCTCTCTCTCTCTCTTTCTGTCTGTCTGTCTGTCTTCTGTCTCTGTCTCTCTGTCTCTGTCTCTCTCACCCTCTCTCTCTCTCTCTCTCTCTCACTCTCTGGGTTTAACGTCTCCTAGGTTCCTCTAAGGAATCCTATACGGCGACAAATGTGTTGACTCTGAAACCTTTTGTTTTTATGTAGGTTTCAGTCACGAAGCCATTCTAGACAATTGTACTAACATGGAAGTTATACAAATTCCTCCCACAGAAAATTAAAATACACTTTGATCAAATACTTTTTATTGTACGAATTCCCAGTGTTATTTCAATTTAGTTCCCAAAAATAAATTTCATTTGTGTTCTTTGAAGCAAAAGGTTAATAAAGGACACTACTTACATATTTTTTTTTTTATCTAAACCGAAACTATTTTTTAATTTTTAATTATGACCTGAGGGAGTTTGGCAGAAAAAGGAAATGCCCACAGTTTTAGGTCCCAGTGATATTTGAAACTATTTATCACCACAGAATGATAATAACATTATTCAATTTGTAATTATATAGTTAGTTCTTGCACGTAGAAAGTAGGTTATTTTACTCAAATGCAAAGGTTAGAAATTCGATTAAAATGGTTTTAGGGGTTATACACAAGGATAACATGTACACAATTTTCAGTCCAAGTATTATTTGAATTTAATGTTCACAAAGGTAATACACTCATTTTTATTCAACTTAACTGTAAATGTTAGAAATTCGTTTAATTGCGATTTTCAGGGGTTTTACTGAAGTGTTTTTCAGTTTTTAATGGTTTTTTGAATCTGTATCTGGTTTGTTTCAAAGTATTTGAGGATATGGTAAGCATGAAATAATTATGCTCAAACAGCTTATAGTATCAATGTAATCTTTATTAATTATTGTCTTGTTCTAAATGGCTGAAATATTTACTTAATTAAATGAAATCCCTATATACAATAAGAACAACAAAAACTTGATTATATATAACGAGTCACGAAAAAGGGCTGGTAAGAAATATATTTCGTAAAATAAAAAGAGCTTTGAAAATTATAGATTGGAAAATTCACATGCGGACTTATAGTTTAAAAAGACCGAAATACAGCCCACTGAGCGAAGAAAAACAACACTCCTCAAACAATGCTTTTCTAGTTAATATAAATATTTCAATCGATTTGATCGTTTCGAAGAAAAGAAATCATTAAAGCTCTCCCAAAGCTAACTAATAAAAAAGGTAAGTGTAAAATAAAGCCCCTACCTCTGGTTGCGGAAATATTTAATTGTAATTAAATATTTGCTGAGGAAAAGAAATAAAACAAAAATTTAGAAGCGGCAGGTTAGATAGACAGAAACTGGGATTGTAAGCGATTTAAGTTGCCAACTTGACACCGCTAAAACGTATTAGTATGCATTTTGTTACACTAGTTATACCAGTTATGTACACTTTAATACGCTGTTTAGTCGGCAGGTGCAGCTAGTGTTGATTTTTCATCACTCCTGCGTGAAAAGAATTGTGGGATACACCCCACGAACAATGGGGGCGGGGTCTGACAATAATGGCGGGAAAACACAGTCAGCAGATCACGTGGCTGGTAAAACTACTGCGTTCAGTTCAGGGCTGTATCGATATTTCACGTTCTGTATCGAGTGGAGGAGCAGCGATAATATCGTTCGTGCGGGTGTTATCTTGTTTTCATCTGATTCAGTTCCTCCCACCCCCTCTCAGAGAAGGAAATAATTGATTTTGTCCTCTCCGAGTCTAATAAAAATGGTTAAACTTGAAAAGAAATGGAGAGATAACAAGGTCTTTGTGGGCATAACGAGATAACAAAAGGGGTGGTACTAGGGAGGGGGGGGGGTTAAACAATGTTACAGGAGAGAGATGGAGAAAGCAAATGCGAAAGGTTGAGTTTTGGATTGATCTTAGTATTAAGCCTCCCATGCCAACTTACTAACTCCATCAAAGTACTATCTGCAATAAAGAGACTTTAATATTATAAAACACATTTTGACAACAGTTAGGTAGGCCGTTAAAGAGACTTTAATATTATAAAACACATTTTGACAACAGTTAGGTAGGCTGCAAAAGACTGATAGATAGTTTTCTCACACCTTTAAATACTTTGAATATGTTTTGCCATACTTTCGATCGTGTACAATACAATTGACATTATTAATAGTTTTTTACCCTGAGGTGGGTTTTTACTTGTATGTTTCGCGTTGTATAAATCCAGACTATGCTAATTCAACCTCAAAACGTATAGAGTTAAAAAAGCATATCCGATAAAAGAAAATCAAGAGATTTGGAAATTTGGTCTTGAAACTGGATCCAGCAAAACCACCTTTGTTTTCAACGCACGCTCTCTTTTGAATACAATGGCCATCTCTTTATGCTACAATCGCAAATTCTAATGACTATAATTAACTTACAGAAACAACGCAATAAAAGTCGACGCATCTGTTATCCTGCCAAACCCTTGTTTTGCCAAAAGTCTCAACTCCACCATCTGATACAGTTAAAACCCAATGTTTTACACTCTATGTGACATTTATTTGGAACCAAAATACTAGCTTCCTTTTTTAGCCAGCCCTAAACGAATTGGTATTAAGTTCTGTCTGGTTCATCTTAATCTAGGCCTAAAGCCTTCTAGTTTTGTCTCGCTGGTCTTCGCAAACATCGGTAACACCCCCCCCCCCCCCCCCCCCTTTTTCCTTTTTTGTTACAAACAAACACACAGGGAAAATAACACCACAAAATACACACAAAAATCAGGGCATCGCCATAGTAATAATTATTTGGCGCAAAAACAATAATCAAGATCGAGAAATGGTCGCCAAATTGCAGGCCTAGAACTCGCAGTAAAAGAGCGGGCTTCAGGTTTTGGGAAGCTGCAGATCGCTCAAGGTGTCAGAAATGTTAGCAGGAGGCTTCGTCAGGGATTGCATGCTTTGCGACATACACGACAAAAACCGATGACATAATCAAGCCCTTAGTCAGAGACCGAACTGGCTCAAGTGGCAAAGCGTTGGTCTTAACATCGGAAGACCGCAGTTCGAATCCAACGATCGGTAAAAAAGTTATATATACAATGTTATCTCCTGCTGGTTGGATCAGTGTCAGTCTAATGTAGTAGGAAAAGACAGTACAAAAGTCTAGAACCGGTCTCCCCGCCCTGTCTCGTGTGTTGCAGAACATAAAATTGTCCGACAATAGCCTTGGGGTCAATACGTAATGTAGCCATAGATAGCCTGATGTCAGAAGTTAAGCAACAAAATATACAAACTAGCCTCTTGGGCACGTGTGTTGGCGATCGCTCATTGGCTTCGTAAGTCAAGGATAGAGCTAGACTCTATGATTGCTTTTAAATGGACGCTGGTGCAGATTGAGAGTCTCTTACTGATTGTCTCCGATTTTCTCTACGAGTCCCGCCACAGATTACATAATTTAGGAAAGATTAAAAAAACATGATATAGAAGTCATTCAAAATTATATACATTCAAGTTAAGTTAAAAAAAAGATCGTTCCCTTTCCATGGCAAGAAGCTTAGAACTCTTCCACGACTGATATTTTCCACAATCCATAGTAAAAGCTCGACGCGAATGAAAAATAACCGATTATTGTTCCATTTAATTGCAATAATTAAGATTCCGAAAACTTTCGGCCATATTGCGCAGCTTGTGCACAAAACGGCACATTTTTTGGAATGCAAATGGATGTTCTTTGTACACTTCTGAAGGGCTCTTTTTACTTCTGCGAATTTCATATCCTGTGGGCCCCTCTATCGCAAGGCCTCTGGTCTGTGGGTGGTGCGGAATGGTGCAAAAATTGTGCGAAATGGCGCGGAATGTGGGCGACGCACAATTTTCCGAAACATTATCATGTTAAATTTTTCGTTTTAGATTACTATTTTTTTACTGTCTTTTTTTCTTGTCACTCTTGCCTCTGAGAAAATAAATTAATGTTTGTACATGTTGCAATTGTTGCCGAAGACTGTTTTTGGATGTGCTAATTTCAACTTTCCTCTTGACTGTGTAGTTAAATAGAAGGCAACATGATTGTAATTATCCTATCTTATTTTATCTTTGTTTGGACTGATAGTTTTTTTTTAACGGAGTACTATTAATAACCTATTTACTATAATTTCTGAATTGTAACTCTTATACATTCCGACGAAACCAAAACAAATAGTTAGGAAACAAATGTTCGCTTACCTAAAAAAATTTTTTTATTCATGGTAATAATGTCACAAAATATTTGTACAAATTCAGTTATGAAAAAGTAATGATTATTTTGAACCCATTTCAGATGTTCGATTTTGCGCCGAACCTTCGCTTATGTCTTTAATTAAATTTGTTTTCTATGGTGTAACCCCCATCTTTCTCACTCTCAACAGACACACACACTTTCTATTTCCTTCACTTTCTCTCTCTCTCTCTCTCTCTCTCTCTCTCTCTCTCTCTCTCTCTCTCTCTCTCCATGTCCTTACACTGTGATCACAAACCAGCCAAGTGCAATTTAAGCAATTTCCTCGCGATGCAAACAAGAATTAGACTTTAATACAACGACTATGTGATGAGAATAATAATATAACCGCCCCCAAGTTTTTGTGGCGTGGAAATTTCGCAAAATGGTGCAAATAATTTTGGCTGACTTTAGTTAGTTGGTTTAACCTCCAACGTCAGCACTATATAGGCTATACGCAGGAGGTGCATGTTTCGAGCCCCTGGCAATTTCGATCCCTACTGGTTGGGTCAGCGTCAGTTGAATGTGACTAGCTGAGACAAGAGTCATGGTATCCCCGCTCTGTCTCGTGTGTGGCAGCAAATAAAAGTAGCCAGACGTCAGTTTTGAGGCCCGTCCACAATAGAGCTTATATAATGCTGACGTTGGACATTAAATAACTCAATTAATACAACTGAAATGCAACTCGAATCATTTTTTTTTAATTTGATACACTTTTTGTTTTTAAAACTCACAGGTAATGACGAATCAATTTTACCCAGTATAGAAACCTACGATGCTTTATATATACTAGTTCTGAGCCAGTTATAATTACCCTATTTACATGCATAGTTTTAAAATATTTTGGCAAGTGGGTGCAGGGCACAACTAGATTTACAATTTGACATTCGATTCTTGCTCTTATATAATACGAGACGTGACATGGTTTAATTTCGATTTCGATAGTAGGTGGTTTCTACGTTTTACCTAAAAATTCGCAGGTAATGACGAATCAATTTGCCCCCGTGTAGGAAACAAAGAGGGTCCAGATCTACTCATGCTGAGCCTTACTGTCATGTCTTACGACGTCACGTATGACACGGCCCAAAAACAGCAGCTCATTTTCTGGCTGTTCGATCCTGAGAAAGTCCACAATAGCGGAGTAGATATTGACCAGAGAGAGAGAGAGAGAGAGAGAGAGAGAGAGAGAGAGAGAGATAGAGACAGATGAGCGGAGAGAGGCAGAGAGAGGGAGGGGGAAAGACAATGGCAGAGGGATTGAGAGAGGCAGAGAGAGAGAGACAGAGTGAGGCAACAGGGGCAGTGTAGATATGGGCCACAGAGAGAGAGCGGGAGAGAGAGAGCGAGAGAGAGAGAGAGAGTGAGACAGAGAAAGAAAGCAAGAAAGCAAGAGAGAGACGGAGAGAGAGAAGGTGGGAAAGAGAGAGACAAAGAGTGAGTCCACAATACATTGTCGTTAGTCTAGGTATTTGCGGCCAAGTCAGGACATCGTTAATTGGTGGCCAGTATAGATCTGATATTAGAGACATTGTGATTACTCGAACCATACCGAAAACGACGACGATAGGTAAGCGGCTGTGTACCGGTATAAACCATAATTTTATTTTTACTTATAAAAATGGAGCCAATGAGCTAAAAAAAAACCTTCCTGCTTTAATGGTTTCCATTACGGACTTGTGAATCACAAGCATATAATAATTAAAATTCTATATGGTATAAATTACGCTATAGTCTGATTCAGACCCACAGCTGACTGTGGAGCGGCTCAGAGATTATAAAGTATATTATTTACTAAGGTATACTATGACGTGTTTCTAGCTAACAGACTATCACAATGTACTAAGGTATACTATGGCGTGCTTCTAGCTAACGGACTATTACCATGTACTAGCGTATACTATGACGTGCTTCTAGCTAACGGACTATTACCATGTACTAAGGTATACTATGACGTGCTTCTAGCTAACGGACTATTACCATGTACTAAGGTATACTATGACGTGCTTCTAGCTAACGGACTATTACCATGTACTAGCGTATACTATGACGTGCTTCTAGCTAACGGACTATTACCATGTACTAAGGTATACTATGACGTGCTTCTAGCTAACGGACTATTACCATGTACTAAGGTATACTATGACGTGCTTCTAGCTAGCGGACTATTACCATGTACTAGCGTATACTATGACGTGCTTCTAGCTAACGGACTATTACCATGTACTAGCGTATACTGTGACGTGCTTCCAACCAACAAAGTATTTCAGATACTAAGGTATACTCTTACGAGCTCCCAGCGAACAAAGTATAATTCTATTGTGTACTAGGGTATACTATGGTATGCTGCCATTACGCCATCCATTAACATCGTGAGGATCGCAAAACCTATAAGTATTGGTCCCACAGAGAACCACGTTAATTGTTAGCCAGTGTAGATATTGGTCCCTTGTTGGACCTTGTTAATTGTTCTTGGAGAGCCGAGCCCAGAGAGAACTTCCCATCTTCCAGAGGTCTCTAGATACACATTCATTGGAAGGAAAGTTTAATTTGGGGCGTGTAAGGTTTGGCTCAGCCAAGCTGAAGTTTTTTTGTGACACGGTAAGCTGTTCAATTAATGGTTGTCTAAAAGCTTCAATATCCTTCAATATCTCGCCCTGTTGGTTTGTGGGGTTCTCCAAATCGACTCATGAGTTGTAGGATCGCCCATCTCATTTCTGAAGTACCTTTGAGTGCTAGTAATATGTTAGTATCTGGCTAGATAAAACACTAGCTGTACATATATTTTAGGTCTCTCGTAGGCATTGGGTTAAATATATTTATAAATTGACTACTTGACTTAAGAACTGTTCTAAGTGAACTAGTCCGAGTAGTAGAGCGTTGGTCACTCAATCGGCATTTTCGCGGGTAGAAACCCACGAACGGCAATTTGTTAATCGGATTTCGTCCCCCAAATGGTTGGGCCGATAATGTGATCGGCTGAGACAGCAGTCCTTGTATGCGTTCTTTGTGTTTGTGTATCAACACTCAACAAAAATAAGTTTGTGTCCGTCTTTATAGGCCTTGTAACCAAGGCTTCCAAAATTAACAGGCAGGATCACCGAAATAAATAAACATTTGCATTTAAAACCAAAGTGAGCAATAGCATTAAGATATTAAGTGCTGTTAGCACAGTTTTACATTATAAGTCTCCTAGGCTTGTAGGCCGAACGAAAAAGGCTCACTGTGTGTTATACTGTTCTAAAAATGATACAACTTTAAACAAAATAAATCACTATTACCTTTGTTATGCAAAAATGTGTTCACTTCAGTCGATTCGGTGACTTTTGCCTGTTATTTTCGGTAACCTCGCTTGTGACCCGTTGCGTCGTTTAAGACTCTCATTTTGGAATCTAAGAGGATTTGAGTTGATTTGAGTTGGTTTGACGTCCAACATAAGCACTATATAGGCTATATTGTGAATGGGTCCCAAGATGACGTCTGATAATTTTATGTGCTGCCACACACGAGACAGGGTGGGGATGCTAGGACTCCTGTCTCAGCCGGTCACATTAAACTGATACCGACCCAACCAGTAGTGAGCGAAATCGCCAGGGCTCGAACCTGGACCTTGTGCTTCGGAAGCCGATGTTCTACCCCAGGCCCACCGCTCACCCCCTCTGGAAATCTTAAACATTATGAAGTTCCTCCCCCACAATACTTAAATGTAAAGGGGTTGCAGTGGTCAACTGTATAATATATCTGTGACCAAAGATAATTCATTCTTAATGGTCACAAATGGCAAAGTCGGTAAATTATGTGAGTCATTGACAATGCTTATATGTAGTTTATGCATTATTTTGTGGGAATTTTGTCTTAATTTTATAACTGTCAATTTTAAACTAACTATCCGCATAAATAGGATAGCATTTAATTATCAAGACTCTCTCCTTCCACCCCCTACCCCCTCTCCCTCTCTCTCTCTCCCTCCCTCTTTCTCTCTCTCTCTCTCTCTCTCTCTCTCTCTCTCTCTCTCTCTCTCTCTCTCTCTCTCTCTCTTTCTCTACCCTCCTTCCTGACATGCTTATAGCTAACAAATCTCAGCATGAGATAGATAAGAGCTGTAAAGTACATCTGTTATCGACCCTCTTGGATCTAAACTTGGCATTGTCCACCATTGTTTAATCAGTTTATGTCCATGCTAGAGAGTCATCCCAGGGGGTGAGGGGAAGGGGCGAGACGCTTGCTTCCTGGATCATTTGTCCACTTGGTCAGTTTAGTGGGCGGCGGTAAAAATGGACAAGTGGAACGTTAAAGTCCGGCTGCTTTGTTTTGGGCCACTGTGAGAGAATTGGACCATCTAGATAAGATTTGGTTATTTGGGGTGGTTGTGAGAGAATTGGACAATCTAGATATGATTTGGTTATTTGGTTTAGGGTGGGGGGTAGGCGTTCTTCGTATATTTTGTGTTAAATTACACGTTTATTTGGTTAGTGGATTTTTTAAGGTGAAAAAAGAGCGATGTCATTTCTGTGTTAAATTTGATCTTAATGTTATATAAAATTTTTTGAGTTCGTTAGGTGGTTTCTTAAAAAGTGTAAAACATCAAAATTTGGCCTTTTTTTCTCAAATTCAATTCTATACAATATTAGAATTATACTCGGAAAAAATGACAATAGATACACACACGCTCATTATCGTTTCCTCTCACTCTCTCTCTGTCTCTCACTCTCTCTTTTCCTCTCAATGTTTATGTTACCTTTTCATCCTTTCTCTTTCTCTTTCTATCTCTCTCCCTTGACATGCTTACAACTAATAAATCTCACCATAACAGGAATGAAAACTGGGAAAGTCCAACTGATATCCCCCCCCCCCATCTCATTCTCACTCTCTTTCTCTACCTTCCTTCCTGACATGCCTACAGAGAAAAAATCTCAATATGATATAGATGAGAGCTGTAAAGTACATCTGTTATCAACCCCCTTGAATCTAAACCTGGCATTGTCCACGTTGTCTTTTTAATGACTTTTCAACGACAAAAACGAAAACATTCCACAGTTTGGCTTTCTTCGATATGAGTGACAATAATCATGATAAGCTTTGTGAGTTCAATGATTTGTATTTATTCAAACAATCATGATCAAAAACAATGTTCATGTTTATATTTGATCTAAATTTAATAAATTATCTCTTTCGTTTCTCTTTCAGCTGAGAGTGCTGCATACCTTACAGCAAACAAGACTTCAAACAAAAGATAAACCTACGAGATTGGTTATTTCTCCTTACTTATCAACGGAAACAGTTACAAAATACAGTACATCAACACAGTAACAAAACACTACAGTCCCCAATCCAGACTCTACCCTAGATCTACAGCCAAGACTGGAGTGCGGCAAACCTTAGAGCTTACATAACCACAAATAGACTGTGTATGCTTCACGTATCAAATAAACAATAAAGCACAACAATAAAGGAACAACCGACTATTCAGTCTTCGATCTGGACTATACACTCTAGATCTACAGCAAGTGCTCTATGATCCATCTGTCAACACTTTGCCAGCAGAGAGTGTAACACTAACATACATGCGCAATGGGGTCACATGAGCGGATAGCTCTCTCACTGATCGTGCTCGGCGCATGCGCAATCATGCTTGTAGGAAGTGACCCCACCGTGACCCTGCATGACGGTACATCCGGCACCGAGAGCGAGGCGGGAATGTCTACGCGTAAATTATTGGATGAGTTGGACATGGTAACGAAAAGAGTAAGGCAGACGTGATAAGTAATACAAGTGGGTTGGAATAGAAATTGTGTGTAGGGATCATATAATAGAACGAGTACAGTTGCTTTTTTACCAAAGAATGTAATCTACCTCAATAGTAGGTGCTCTAATTAACAGTTGTGTGATCAATACATTAAGCATATTCTGTATAATGTTTTTGTAAAACATAAATATTTTATATGACTAAACAGTTACCTATTTCACTTAAAAACTAAGAACTCATAGTAAAATAGCAACTGTTTTTATCAGTATTAATAAATTAGTATTGTGTCATGACCAATTGCTTAATTTTATTTGATTTCTTTCGATTTTGTTGTTTATTTTTCTTAATATTTAAAACGAATTTTAGAGTCTTTTAGATTGATATTGAAAATGAGTTCACTGATATGACGTTTTTATTTCTTTGTGTCTTTTCTCAGGAAAGTAAGGGTATCCTTGAGACAGTCGGTAAGTTATAGTGTATAGGATATTATTAAGTATTAGTACAATAATGGAATAAGGTAAAAAGGGGAGAGGGTTAGGGGAGGGTGAGATCTAGTTAACTTTAGTGTTAGAGCGCGGGTCATCTTTTTTTTAGATCATCTGTTTGATCACACTATAGGGCTAATTTGGTTAACAAATTATTGTCAATTCGTACTAATAAACGAGACATAATTGTTTGTTTTCTTAAAGGTGAAAAGTTATACAACTGTTATTTCTCTACCTGTCTCTCTTATTCTTTCTGTCTTTCTCTTTTTCACTTTTTATCTACCTCTCTCACTTTATTTGCCTGCCTTGGTCACTCTGCCAATGTGTTTATCCTTGTGTTTTTATAGTCGTTTATATATCTTTGTCTCCTCATGAACCCTCTCTTTCTCTGCTCTCCCTTTCTCTATCTCTCTTTCGCTCTTTACCTCTTTCTCTCTCTCACTCGCTATATCTCTTCGTCTCTCCTCCTAACTCTTTCCCACTTTCAAAAATAAGTTAGCTACAGCCTACAGTCACGCAGTAATTTATATAAACGTTGATATTACATATTCACCATGACCTGTTTCACCTTGAACCTTTGACCTTCCCCAGATGGTAACCCTGAGTTCCAGGTGAGGGTTCAAGGTCAGAACGCACCTCTGTGTTTCACGCTGCATGGACAGACTCAGCAGGTGTTCCGGTTGGTCCAGGATCCACACACTGGTACGTATTCTGGAAGCGAGAAAAGGGGGAGAGTGGCAGTTATGGGTGTTAAAGTTCAAACATTTGTCGTGTTTCGAGAGTGGTGATTTATACAATATTTATGACAGTAAACTTTTCTATTTTCCCAAAACCTCATAGTAAAATTTGCTTCTTTTCCCCGAGGAATGATAGTAAACTTTCCTACATGTCCCAAGTATTATAGAAAATTTTGCTACTTTCCCCGGCACCATAGTAAACATTGGAATTTTCTCCAGGCATGTTATTAACGTTTTTTACTTTCCTCAGGCGTCATAGTAAACTTTGCTACTTTCCCCACTTATAACTTTTTGAACTACTTTCCGTCCGATCGCCAAGATTCATTTGTTAATTTGGTTCTTTCCTTTCAAATATCGTGATATGTAACTGCTGTATGTCCGGTTTGTGATTGTTTCGCCAACTTTACTCAGTTTTTATTTCCCCATCCTTACTTGATGTTTCTCTTCCCCATGAATCATAGTAAAATTTATGATGAATGATATTGAACGGTGCCATTTCCCACAGGAATCAAAGTAAATTGTTCTAGTTTATTCAGGAGCCATGGTAGATTCTGTTACTTTACCTAAGAATCATAGTGAACTTTGCTACTTTTATCAAGAACTATACTTAACGTCCCTACTTTCCCACTGTGCCACTTTCCATAGGTTTATAGTACATTATGCTTGTTTATTCAGGATCCATAGCAGATTCTGCTACTTCCCCTAAGAATCAATCATAGTGAGCGTTTCTACTTTTATCATGAATTATACCTAACGTCCCTACCTTCCCCAGACATTGTCATGAATGATATTGAGCTGTGCCACTTTCCACAGGTTCATGGTAAAGTATGTTTGTTTATGAAGGAGCCATAGAAGATTCTGCTACTTCCCTAAGAATAATATTGACTTTTGCTACTTTTATCAAGAACTATAGTAAACTTCACTACTTTCCACATGCATTATCATGAATGATATTGA
The DNA here is from genome assembly GCA_003991915.1 of Elysia chlorotica. Classification (NCBI taxonomy): domain Eukaryota; kingdom Metazoa; phylum Mollusca; class Gastropoda; family Plakobranchidae; genus Elysia; species Elysia chlorotica. The sequence goes on along the minus strand of RQTK01000153.1, from coordinate 166,145 downwards.
GCTGTACCACTTTCCAAGGAAATCATAGTAAATTATGCTAGTTTATTCAGGAGCCATAGTAGATTCTGCTACTTCCCCAAAGAACCGATGTTGCTATTCTTATCATGACCTATAGTAAACGTCCCTACGTTCCCCAGGCATCATCGTGAACGCGCGCGTGTTTGTCGACGACGTGACGGGCCGGACGTACCTCGGCGCCATCATCATCTCCAAGGGAAAGTTTCGCGTGCTGGCCAAACAACACGTCGTGATGGTCAACAAGGTCAAGTTCCACTGGGATCAGCTCAACATGACCACATTCCAAGGGAACAGAGTCCTGGTTGCCCGCGATAGAGTCATCGTTAAGTTCCGCAAGCATCAGATAGTGCTTGAGGTCCGCAGAAGCTTCCTGAAGCATCCCGGGTCATTTGGTCATTCCGACGGTTTGACTACAGTCGCAACAGAGTCGATGGAATTTCCCGACCCGACGGACACGGAAGCCGACGCGGACCGGTTGGTAGATCCGGATTCGAAATATTATATTCATAATGATCGAGACGGGCCGAGAGAAGGTGACGACCCGGATGAACCTTTCAAAGGTGTAAAGAACTCTGCAACAAACATCGTGCCATCTTTACTCAAATGGGCAAGTTGGTTCTCCTGGGGAAGTATTAATAACCAACCACAGGACAAACTGGATGGTACATGGACAGATTCAGTTACAGTTGATGACTCAGAGGAAGACAGCGAGGATAGTTCCGCGAGTCCTTCAGAAAAATCGGAAATTTCCATTTCGAATCTTCATAAAAGATCGGTTGGAATCAGAACCGAAACCGGATCGTTGTCCGATGAATCACTCGGCGCTAACCGGATTTCTTTGGGAGACCGGCAGATTTTGTCCCAAAACCAGCACCTCATCAATCAGCTGGAGAAGCAGATGAAAAGCTCTCAGAGCATGCGGGTTCGAGACCTGCATTCGCTGAAAAGGAGGAAGCTGCGTAAAGGAGGCCGTTATAAAGAGATGGTTATGCCCCACAAAGCTACCATCTTTCTGGGCTTCTACATCCTAGAGGGACGAGGGTTCAGCAACATGACGCATGGACTCCTGGGTAATTCACAATGTGATTGATTGTTGGTTATACCTGATGTGACTATATATGTTTGTTGCTCCTTATGTTACTTCTTTTTGGTTGAACATAAAGCAACTAATGTCAATGCTGAACAACATGCACACGTGACCCATTTTGCCATTTAATCTCAAGTCAAAGGGAAAATGATGGAACAACATTCAAGTTCAATGCTAACTTCACCTATACATTATTACCGTTAATACCGTAATCATTATCATCATCATCATCATCATCATCATCATCATCATCATCATCATCATCATCATCATCATCATCATCATCATCATCATCATCATCATCATCATCATCATCATCATCATCATCATCATCATCATCATCATCATCATCATCATCATCTATTGTCATTATTTAAAGAGGGAAACACTATCTCACTCCTCTCTGCTCTCGTCTTTCGCTGTACTCTCTGAAATCTTCCTCCCCGCCCAAGCTTTTATTTCGTCCAACCGGTTTTTCCTTGGTCCTCTTCTGCCTCTCGTCCTCTTTGTTTTTTCTATCTCTGCACTGCTGGTCATGGCATTTCAGTTGGCCAAAATTAATATCGCATATTTCTTCTTTTTATTGTTTATTTTTTTGTAATTTATTGGCTAGTACTTTTAGCTACAAATACATTTTTTTCAATATTTTGTCCATACCCGCTTTCCAACTATATATATATTTGGAAAGAAAGAATATATATATATATACTTTCTTTCCAAATATTGATAGTACTCTCCATTGATCTTTCTACAGGTCAGTTCCTGTTTAAGAGCGCAAGATCTCTCAAGATGAACTGGGGTGACTCTGGCGGACTCCTCCAGGCGTTGTTTGAGGTGAACGGGGACCCAGACCGAACTGCACAGGCCGTGTACATCCAGCGGCAGCACGTAGGCAGCAACACTACACGGGCCTGCTGGCTTCTGACGAACGGAGGGCGTAGCGTCGTCGATGGAGAGTTTAGCGACTATCTCGTGCCGCACATCCGGTACAACAGTCTTCGAGAGTTACCCCCGCCTGCGCCTTTATGACTAGGCGGGGGTTGGGGCAAGGAGCGAGGAGGAGGAGGAGGTGGAGGAGGAGGAGAAGGAGGAAGAAGTGCTTACGCCGGGAAAGTTTCAGGTCGTGCTGGTAGTGATCATGATGGCATTTCCCTAGGGGGTGGTAACCGTGTTCCCAGTCATGGCTTTAGAAGCAGCCAGGTCTCAGACTTCAACAGGAGCCACGTCGCCGCTGGTCATAATGGAGTAAAAGGTCAAGGTCGCGAGGATGATAGAGAATCGTCTAGAGGGAGTAAAAGCAGCTACCCTGAAGGTAGGGTGGGGAGACCGCGATACTCCATAATGACTGGGGAGGAGATAGGCGAAGGGGTGGACTTTGGAGATCAGGATACGGAAACAATGGAAGCTTCTCGCTCCAGCTCTCCTGGCCCGACTCCCGTACGCTTTATGCACCCGACCTGCGTGTACGAGACGCACCATCTGGGCCACAGTAGTGGTAGTAGTAGTGGTAGTACCAGCAGCAGTGATAAGGCAATGGATGGTACCAACAACAACGAAAGAGTGGCTTCTAGGACAAACGGCTTTTCAAACTACGACGGTCACAGATAAGGTGACAGGTGTAACTTGGCACCAACATCAACGATAATTATGACAATGGTTGATACGGACAGAAACGATGAGACAATGGTAGGCATCAACAGCAACGGAAGGGGTTTTTCAATGACAAACGGATTTTCAAACTGTGACAGTCACAGATAGGGTGGCTGTGCAACTTGGCACCAACAGCAACGATATGCCAATAGTTAGCACCAACACACGAAAATGACAATGACTATCAGAAACAGCTTTCAAAACTATAACGGTCACGGTTGAAGCAACTTAGCAGCAACAGCAACGATACAACAACGGTTGGCACCAAGAGCATCGAAAGGACATTTTCTGGGACACATAGATTTCCAAATTGCGACAGTCATAGATAATGTATTTAGGTTCAGAAATTTCGCATCAACAGCATTGGGTTTACAATGGTTAACAACAGCAGAAATGATAAGACAAAATCAAGGCCAAACGGCTTTCCAAACCATGACGACCACCGGTAAGATAATTATGTGGTTGAAGAAAATTAGAAGCAACAATAACAACATGACAATTATAAACAGCAAAAGCAACGATAAGACAATATCTGGGCCAAACTATGGCGATCAATATGACAATGTATAAGCCAAACAATTGTTCAAACTATCACTCGATTTATCTTCCCTTGCCTGTGTTGGGACCATAACGACCAATGTTGAGAAAAGCATCTGCCCAAAATGGATGCTATTTTGATTCTATTCATTCGGGAGTATGGAGATAGAAAAGCTAATTCTTCTGTGAGAAGAAAAAAAATAACCAATGTAGTGCAGACTGTCACTTCATATATCTCTGACTCTGTATTAAAGCTCCGTGTGCGTGAAAGAAGAAAACTGCACAAAGAAGATGAGAAGAACTCTAAGGCTTAAGGATTTTAGCTATTCAACGATTTGTCTGGATAATTATGTGAACCTATGTAAATGCAAAACGGTACTAAGCCAAGGCCACCTTTGCATTTAAATGTACAGTCATTTATAGAGGCGGTCCTTAGATGAACAATGTCTCTCCGAAAAAACAAACAAACCCAAAAATTATGTACTTCCATAATTACTGTGTGTTGATAAGCTTATTTCTGCTGTAAGCATAGATCGCTTTCTCAAAGAGCTAGTGGTAACTTTTTCTTCAACCTATAGTAAGTAGATTTGAATGGCACATCATTAATAAATAACGCGTCCTCTTTATCTGATTCTAGTATTATATTTAATGCAATTTTTACGGGGGAAACCCCAAAGTTGGTGTGAAAAATGTCTTAAAATTAAAGCGAACTTTATCACGTCTACATAATGTCCGAAACCAACTCATAATCCTGATTTTGAACCATAAGATTATCTTAGGCTCTTGAAATGAAATGTATAAAACATTAATATGAAAAAAATGAGCTGAATGAAGAAGTGAAAATATACACGTGGTTCGCTTACTTAGCCTGGCCCCAAAATCAAATCTACAGATAGGGTTTACACTATATTTTCCACCACGTTGGCAGAAATCCACGGATCACCATAGGAATTAAACCTATATTTAAAGTTGTTTAGAGGCTGGTGTATCTTGTGTGCAAATTTGGATATGTTCTAAAGATAACTCCTTATTTAACGACATGTTTAACAAAACTATTGGGCCGAGCTTCTTATTAATTTTACGACATGTTTCACAAAACTATTGTGTCAAGCTTCTTATTTTACGAAATGTTTAAAAAAACAATTGGGTCGAGCTTTTTATTTTACATGTTTCAAAAAACTATTTCGCCTAGCTTTTTATTTTACGACATGTTTCACAAAACTATTGGGTTGTATTTCGTAACATTATTGTGATAAACGAAAGGGCTGTTCGCACGGCCAACTTTCAGCATCTTGTGATGACTGTGAACATTCCTCTCTGTGTGTCCCTGTTCTACCCCAAGGAAAATAAGTGCAAAGATGAAGTACATTGGATTTCAAATTGTCGACTTACCATGGCTATAATGCACAAACAAGACATAGCTTACGTCTCGTCGTTAGAATACAAGAATAAGAAGGTTTACGAGGAGACCAAAGCTTCGTCATCTTTGCGCATTCTACCCTATGTGTTTAGATACCATGTAGATCCATTTGTTCTTTGCAGTCGGTATCCGTAATGATGTCTCTTTTCATTGAAACTCATTCAGGCGCTTGAGCGCGCGCGCGTGTGTGTGTGTGTGTGTGTTATTCTAGGGAGCTTTCTAGATATCATGAAAATAATATCTTCTACATGTAAATACCACATCTGATTGCTGGTGATCGGCACGTTTGATAAGATTATTGTCTGTGTAAATTACTTTCTAACGTTCTAGCATTGTGTCAATGGTATTTTAGAACATTCGGGTATGTATAACATGATTGTAAGCAATTTCACATTAGGAATAGGTTATTCAAATGTCGAATTTTCTTTATTTCATCTTTAGACTATACCATAACTCTGAAAAATAATATGGACACAACACAGTATTATTGCAATACTCACAGGCTTAGAGATTATGAAATAAAAAATAATTTTCGTTTTGCTTTATAGTAAGTATGCTACATAAGTCTGCCTTTCTCGTAGCAGTTTCTAGAAATTTTGTCTAAAACCTTAAAACAAGTTTAGAGATCCATACTGTATATCTTTTAGTCGAGGATGTAATATGAAAAAGTAACCCTAAAAGGTTAAGATATATTTGTCTGTCTGTCTGTCTGTTTGTCTTGCCCGTTCCTAGCCTGTCTGTTTATATAACTCTATTTCTCTGTCTTTCTGTCTATCTCTCTGCCTCTTTTTGTTTCCATATCTATTTCTCTGCCTCTCTTTCACTATCTCACTCTCTCTTTCTCTCTCCCTCTCTTTCTCTCTCTATCTCTCTCTCTCTCTCTCTCTCTCTCTTTCTCTCTCTCAAATTGAAGTAAAATAAATGCACAATGCATAATTATATTAATTCAACATAAAAGTTGAATCATTGATTTACATCATTTAATAAATAACAATCTTCAAGTTTGCCCTCACTCGAGGAAGATATTAATTAGGATTTAATATTGATTGTTCTTATGATGAATTCAATCTACACAACATTTGTACATAAATATTGAATCATTTTTATAGTATATTTATAGAATAAACAAAACTGTTGTCGCTAAGCTTTTACTCTAGATCTAGGCCGGTAATTCTGCTACTTTTACTATTTGAAGAAGTTCTCAATTTTTATTACTGAGTGTTTGGTCCTACTATTTGAAAGGAGATCCCCCCCTCTCTCTCTGTCTCTCTCTCTCTCTCCCTCTCTCTCTCTCTCTCTCTCTCTCTCTCTCCCCTCTCTCTCTCTCTCTCTCTCTCTCTCTCTCTCTCTCTCACTCTTACACTCAAAACAGCATCTGTTAAATATTACGGTAAGTAAAACACTTTGGATTTCTAGAAAATTTTAAAAATCCTGAAATGTTGGACTTCAATCCCGGGACTCGCTACCGTATATAACATTTCTCAATAGTAATAAACCAATATCACGTCAGGTTGGCCTGAACCAATTCCTTTAAATCGTTAACTTAAAAACAGATTAATTACTTCTCCCCAACTGTTTTTGATTTACATGCGTTTCTCTCTAAAATGCACTCCCTCTTTGCATGACTATTCGTTTGAATACATTTTACCTTTTATTTTCTTCAATGTACATATATAAAATTCTAAGTTATAACTTATATTTGTAGATTACTTGCTTCGGTGTTCTTAAACTGTAAACAATTTAATTAATCTACGCTGATTCATTTTGTATACATTATCATGTATATATTATGTACATGTATTTAAATTACCTTTTCGCAATTTCCTAATACGTAAAGTAGAGCTTCATGATACAATAAACTCGTTTTCTGATGTATTGCCTGAGTGTTTGCCTTTTTTGAGTACAGACATTCGTCTTTAACGTGTTCTCCTAGATTTATATCAACGAGATTAGAGGAAAATCAAGAGTAAGCTTAGTGCTTTTTTGGGGAAATGAGATTTCGAAAAAAGCAGACCACTTTGTTGGAAGATAATTTATCGCATTATGTTATGTTCAATAAGCAGAAACCTTATGGGTTCATTTGTTAGTAGATCTAAAAAAGATTTCCGTTTGTGGACTGTGTGTTCTCTTAAAACAACTAAAACAAGGCGCACCGATTAGCATTGCTTACTCCTCTGTTTTGGTGAGCTGACTTCACCGAAGTCCAGTGTCTATATTTAGATTTCTGTGGCTAACTTGAATGTTGAATCTACATCAAGGCGTTGGAAGCCTTGATCTACATCATAGTTCATGGCTTATAACTTAGTTCCTTAACTCTTGGTTCATTCACATTTCTAATTATAGTGATCGAAGAACATAATTATTTTTTTAAGCTGACTAGTAGTTTATAGATGTAGCCTTTAGCAAGACAAATTGGTAGTTAAACAATTTCCATCAACCAAACTTATCTGGCTGTCTAATGGCTTTAGGTTTTTGTGTGTGTAGAGTTTTAGAATTTAAACTTTCCTTATAAACAAGGACTAGATCTAGACCAATCCAGAAATTTGTCATAACATCAAGGCCCTCCTTGTGAATGAAATAAGCCCATGTGAAAGTGAGGACGCTTATGTACCGCGGGTTTTTAAAAAGTCCTCGCTAAGAAGGTGTGCATTAAAATTTGAATCGTCGTTTGCCATACAAACACACATAATTCATTAATCATTATACATATACACACCCATATACACACCACGCACGTAAAAAGCACAATATTTAAAAAAAACGGGTTGCTCCCACCACACACACGGTGGTCCTGGGTTAGGACATCGGCTTCCGACGCAAAAGGTCCGGATTCGAGCCCTGGTGATTGCGCTCCCTACTGGTTGGGTCGGTGTCATTTTAATATGACCGGCTGAGACAGGAGTCATGGTATCCCCGCCCTGCTCGTGTGTGGCAGCAAATAAAATTGTCAGACGTCAGTATTGGGGCATGTCCACAATAGTGCCTATATCGTGCGGATGCTGGACGTTAAACTAACTCAACTCAACTCAACTCGCGACCTATAGCCTCAATCCCAGTTGTTATAAAATGTTTGTTAAAGGTTATGCTTAAAATTCTGAAAAGCAAAGTAGAGAACTTTCTCGATCCCCCTCAGTTTGTATACAAAGCTAAAAGTATAATTGTTGAAGACGCTGTCTTAGTTTTTGTGAATAATGCTCTAAAGCTTTAGGAAAAATACTGAGACGTGTGTGCATGTAATTTTCATTGACCTTTTCTCTGCATTCCCTACCATTTAGCCGCACATGTTTGTTGCAATACTGAATGCCTTGAAGGTAAACAAGAATGTAATTGCATGAGTGTTAAACTTTTTAAGTAAAAAAAAAGTATGTTAAAATGAACAACACAATTCCCAAGGTATGTAATTTGAACACTAGAGTTCCGCAGGTTTGCGTGCTGTCTCCAACTCTTCTACACAAATGACTATCGTACACACAACACTTTCCAATAAAGTTTGCAGATGACTCTGATTTTAAGGGGTTTTTTTTGTAACGCAAACATAATCATCCTTTTTGGAAGTGGTAGAGAAGATTGTGATGTGAAAATAACTAAGTACATCTCAATCTTTCAAAATCTAAAGAAATAATAATAGACATTACGATATAAAAACAGAACCTTGGCCCCCTGACGATTAACGGAAAAGAAGTAAAAATTGTACAACGATACACATATCTTGGATTTTTAAACGATGACGAATTTTATTGGCATCGGCACGATTTTTATAGCACAATGTAAAAACTGAAATTAAAGATTACTTTTTGCGAAACTACACTAAAACCAACCTATAATATTCCGCTTCTTTGTCTCTATGATAGAACGCATACTTTAAAATGGTATTAGCTTCGGAGATTCAGAAGTCACAAAAGACAACGAAAACATAATTAATAATCTAACCAAGAAGACAGGAAAAAAATTGTATTTAAATAAGAAGCCTGAAAACCATCTACTCCAAGGCTTGCATGATTAAGCTGAATTTAATTCTACGTAACGGCAAACACCCGTTTACGATGAGTTTGAACGCTCTGTTCGGAGCAATAAAAGATAGAGAGAGAGAGAAAGAGAGAGAGAGAGAGAGAGAGAGAGAGAGAGAGAGAGAGTGGGGAAAGAGAGAGAGAGAAATTGAAAAATCTACTCATATCTAGTAAAACTGACACATGAGTCCAGTTCAGTTTGGATTCGCTAGACCCCTTTCCTCCGTAAGGATAATACTTGTTATTGCGTATTGGAATAGCATTTAACTATCTGACGCTTTTAAGACATTACATTTTTCACATTACTGTTAAGTGCGGTGAACGGACATGGAAACGTGTGTCGTGGTGTTTTAAGTGCGTTAACAACTGAAAAGAAAAACATACTGTAAAAAACGTCAATAATGCTCAGGGTATGTTTTAGGTCGGGGTATCGATGTATACCGAGAGAGGTCTCAGGTTGTCTCAATATTTTACTCTTACAGAAGTTCAAAACTCAATGGTAACTTTCTTGTTAAGATACTCGAGATATAATTATACCGGTAGAGTTACATAATTAGAAAGTAAAATAGACCAACAACGATATTATTTCTTACGTTCATGTCAAACGCACTTACTTGATGATTTCATTAAACAAACTGAGTAATGTAACCCATTTTCTTTTAATTTCATACCTTCTAGGTAACGGCCATAATTATACAGAGAGTCACATTTACTTACACCTACAGAACAGGGATGCTAAGACTTTTGTCTATTTGGAAAAAAGAAGCGACAACCCCTCCCCTTCCCCCCTGACTTATTCTTTTTACCACTTAACCTCTTCCCATCACGCCGCACATGTGTTGTTCGAATTGACACACTCTTGTGCTATAACCTTTTTGTATTGATCTGCACACTTTCTATGTCAAAATAATAAATTAATATTGAAACTTTTAAAGTTTCCATTTTTTAAATCCTTCCATATAATATACACACAATGAATGGGCCTAAAATCTTGCGGTGTTAAAAGCTTAAGCCACCCCACTCCTTTTATTATACGCCTTCTCAGTAGCAAGTAACACTACTTGTGCTTGATCTGTAATTAGGTTACTTTGTCTGAACGCACTGTTTTTTTAAAGAATATTATTATTGTGAGGCAACCAGGGCGAATCAGGCACAAATCTGAAATCGGAGTTATTCATAATGTTTAAAAAAAATAATCAAATGCATTTCAAGAAGTAAAAAAAAAATTACCTCTATCATTTATAGAACCGCAGATATTTAACTTAAATTGAAAATTGAAAAGATTAATGTTAAGAGGACTCTATCTTAAAATTGATTGAAGCAACTTGTGCCTAGTTTAGCGTGGTTGCGTCATATTGATGTTTCCTTCTAAATGGAACAAAGACTCAGTATAAAGCAAAAAATAAGCCAATGGAGCTAAATGAATAAAAACGGTAAAATGTTATTGGTGTAAAAAGATTATCCCCCGTACACAAGGGAAATAACTCCGTATAAAGGGAGATAATCCAAAAAAAAAAAGCAGGGGGTGTTGGGGTACAGCTCTGAACCTCCGCCATATAGGCACTCTCAGGATGGCCAGCCCACCGACACCACATCGACGAGGTACCTAACGCCTGTACCTCTGAGGATGTTGCACTGTTAACACAACTTCCGACAAAACTTCCCTGCCAGCTGCCAATCTCCGACCCGGTGTGTCATGGGAGGAACCACATCAGACCCAAGGCATAAAATACGATGAGGCGCGTACCGTATTGGCATGTGGACCTTGGCCGTTTTACGGGCTTCTAACACCGTTAGGGATTGGAGCCAGTTCCCGACAAAGTTACCCTCGCCAGGCAACCTTGAACTAAGTTGAGTTTTATAAGTACCCCGGTCACACCTGAACCTTTCTCAATGAGGTTTACCAGCTGTGAATCACATTATACTTTTGTTATTGATATTAATTTCCTACAGGTAATGACTACTGGAGTATATGTTATAATGACACTTGTCACTTAACTCTTATTTAATAAAATATTTCTCAAAATATAATACAAAACATATTTTTCTTTTTGAATTTTCAAAAGAAATTATACTTTATCAGTTGAGAAATATTTTATTAAATAAGAGTTAAGTGACAAGTGTCATTATAACATATACTCCAGTAGTCATTACCTGTAGGAAATTAATATCAATAACAAAAGTATAATGTGATTCACAGCTGGTAAACCTCATTGAGAAAGGTTCAGGTGTGAGTGGGGTACTTATAAAACTCAACTTAGTTCAAGGTTGCCTGGCGAGGGTAACTGTCAG
>RQTK01000153.1:119664-137703 GCA_003991915.1 Elysia chlorotica | reverse complement strand
CAACAACTACTACTACTATTACTACTTCTACTACTACTTCCACCTCCCCACCCACACCCATCCCACAAAAAAACCCCAACAACAACAACAACAACAACAACAAACAAAGAAACAAACAACAACAACAAAAAAGACGGAATTTGGCTCTGGTTGCCTCGTTTTTTCCTGACTTGTTATCTTGATGTCATTATGATGTTACACAGCCAATTCCCGTGTAATCCATTTCAAAGACTGGGTGGTTGAAGATTTAGGAAACATGGTATGCAATTCCAGAGTTTTTGTAGGTTTTTTTTATTTGATGTTGTAAATGACGAATCAACACATTTTAAGTCATAAAACACGCTATACGTCGTATGCCTGTATCTGCTAAAGGCATTACATTCTCCATCTCCTTGCGACGGAATTCATTTAATTTGTGTTGGTGTTCAGCTTTTTTGTGCGTGGAAAAAAAACAACGTAATGACTTTCAAGCAATCTCACAGTAACACAAATTAAAAAAGAACAACAACAAGCATACAAACAACAACAACAAGAAAAAAGAACCAAACATTTTTGTTTGTTTTTTTCTTACTGGTATTATAGAGTTGAGTAGTTGGTTTAACATCCAACATTAGCACTAAATAGGCTATATTGTGGACGGGTATTATAGACTGGAGGACACGGCACAAAAAAACTCGTCTCAAGCAGTTTTGGAATCTCATGAATCTAGAACCTTTATTAATTTTCTCTCACAACATTTTTTTTCTAATGAATTTCACCAAAGTTTGACCAAATTGTAAAAAAATAATAATAATAATAAAATAACTAACAAAAAGTTAACTTATGGTGTTAAGTTGTTTTTTGGCGAGGCCTTAATAAAATAACCTGTAAAGTGTAAGCCTATGTTCGATGCACTGCGGCTCGATCTAGTGTTAGCTGAATGTAAACTTAGCTTAGTAGTAGTTTTACAGACGGCATAACATTGCATTGTTTAACGTGAGGGTGTGAAGCATCCCACGACCTTGAGATGGAGCTAAGTAAAGAGAACCCAGGGCTTGACAGGTTCTCTATAGAGTGAGGGAGAGAGAGAGATAGAGATAGAGAGAGAGAGAGAAGAGAGCGAGAGAGCGGAGAGCTGGACAGATAGAAGACATAGTAGATGCTCTAGTTCAACCCTAGGGTTACCGCTCTCCCCACCCCAAGAGAGAGAGAGAGAGAGAGAGAGAGAGAGAGAGAGAGAGAGAGAGAGAGATGAGAAAAAAAAACTGTTGTTGGTAATGTACCGTATGCAACTTTCATGAGTCGTTCCCTAAGGTTCAATACAACTTAATTTAATGATGTTTGTACCTACAGTACATTGTTGGATTTAAACATAAAAAAAATAATAAATGATTTACTAACTGACCAGTTCGGTCATATCAATTCGAAGCCAAAAAAACTGACAAACAAAGAAATGAATGATCAAGAAAACAATGCGTCCATAGATGCTGTTCATGTGTGAGGCGGATTCAACACAAACAGAAACAACAACCGCTGCGCAAGAAAGCTTGTGGTTATGTATGTGTGCGCGTGTGTGTGTGTGCGTGTGATTTGGGAGGGAAGGTTGGAAACGGTATGTAAACAGGATGCGCCTTTGGGAGGAGGAGGGTGAGAGAAAGAAATAAACAGTGTTGGTGAGAAAAATAGATGTGAATGAGAGAGAGAGAGAGAGAGAGAGAGAGAGAGAGAGAGAGAGAGAGAGAAACAGTGGGTGAGAAAAATAGATGTGAAAGAGAGGGAGAGAGAGAAAGAGATAGAAAGAGAGAGAGAGAACAGAGAGAGAGAGAAATAGAGAGAGAAAGAGGGAGAGAGAGAGAACAGAGAGAGAGAGAAGAGAGAGTGACGGAGAAAGTGAGGGGGAGTGAGAGAGATAAAGAGAGAGAGGGAGGGAGAGAGATGGGTGGAGGTGAAGGAAGGGGAAATAGAAAGACAGAGAGAGTGCGTGGAAGAGAGAGTGAGTGGGTGAGATAAAGAGAAGAGACACAAACACAAAATAAAGTGAAAGAACATTTAAAGGACACACACACAAAACACAGTTTTTTTTCAGTCATTGTATTCAGATTGGTACAAATTTTGTGACACACATAATGCCCGGGGGAAAGAAAAAATGAACATAAAAATGATTACATGTATATTGTCTGCTAACGACAGTCTTGATTTGTGTTGATATAAAATAGAAATAAGCACAGCCAAAATCTTCTTCATTAAGATGCATAACATTATGTATGGTACAATCAATAAGAGTAATAAATTAGTCTCTGCAAAGCAACACACCTATCTCCTGTCCCTTCTTTTTTGTGCGTATCTATCTGTCTGTCTGTCTGTCTGCCTGTCTGCCTGCCTGCCTGCCTGTCTGTCTGTCTGCCTGCCTGTCTGCCTGCCTGCCTGTCTGTCTTTCTGTCTGGCTGGCTGTCTGTCTCTCTCTCTCTCTGTTTTTGTTCTTTTCAAATAAAGTTTATCTCATATTCTTACCAACATTAAAACCTTATAGTTATACATGTACAAGTATTCCATAATTTATACGTACTGACACAAAATTGTGGCTTAAGCATGTGAATAATTATATACATTTAATAAGAATAATGAATCTACACATTAATAGACTGAAAGATGTTAGACTTAATTAAACTAATGGCACATTCGAAGAGATTTTGCTACATGCTTCACTTAACAAACTATTTTACACATAAAAATATAAAAAGAGTGACGTATGAGAGAAAAGCATGTGTGACAAAAAAAAATTTACACATAAATCCAAAAACAAATATTTTCTTAATGACCCTTCTACCTCCATAACAAAAAAAGGATGGATTCATGCAAAATATCTATTTAAAAAAAAAAAAAGAAAAGAAAAAAACATGTGCAGGAACAATTGACAGCAGAAAAATATGGCACAAAAATAACAAAACACAATTTACCCAGATCAAGTACACCTGCATACCTAATAATTCGAAATTACATGGACAAGAACTTTCATGTCAGAATGAGGCAAATATCAATTAACCAGATGTTAGGTTAAGTGGAGTACATTGTAAGTAATAAACCATGAAAAACCCGAGTACGTGTTTACAAGGGTATCACTGCATCATCACGCATTTGATGTCTCATACATCGCAAACACCAGATATGTTTTATAAATTAGCCATTACATTGCCATGGGTAAATCTTTACCCCTTATAGTATGTATGTGAATCAAAACTAACCTCAAGCATATTTTACAATATCTCCATTAAAGTAATTAATAGGAATAGGAACAATGATACAAAGGTATCGTTAGGGTTGATGTTCTGATCCTGATCAAGAAGTTTTCGATAGTAGCTATAGTTATTCATCTTTTACATCGCCTTTTCAATTTTATATAAAATCGATTGGGGGGGGGGGGAAACAAGGTTATGTTCAGTGTCTTTTTTAAAATTCATCAAAGTCAGTAATTTCACAGGTGAAAGAAAACAAAATTCTTTTAAACATGAGAAGAAAATATGAAAGTGTTACCTAAGCATTAATAAAACAATGTCTTTTCTAACATAAACATCAGTTTTTTATACAGAAAAAATCTACAGAAAACAATAACTTTACACCTAACTAGAAAATAAAATGAAAACATTATCTAGGCATGAAGAAAACTGTGTCTTTTTTAGTCTCTACGATATCCTCCATTGTCCTTTCCATGCCTTCGGCGCTGAAACCATCCTCTAGTTCCTCCCTCCCTTGCCTCCTGAGTATCTCCTGTAGCCTCTTTCCCTTCCTCCTCCTGCTTGAGGTAGTTACTGAGGACTATGCCCAGGAACATAATGGCACCAAGGTAGAAGTTTCCGCGGAACGCGTGGGCGCATTGATCAGCCACATCCATGTTGGTGGAATAGACCTGTGAAAATTATGGGTAATCTATATGTCGTTAGGCACAAAATATAGCAAAAAACAGTTAGTTTCTTTTTCCTGTTCATGATTCAAGGCCTACTCTTATTGTGTGTATTTTCGGGGAATTTTTCTAATAATTAATTCAAGGTAAATCTTTCAAATTTTTTATTTTAAAATGAAAGGTGTGCAGTTTAATACACACATGTCTTCGCACAAGAGCAATATCCATGCCTTCAACCTTTAACCATTACACAGTGCCTGCATATTGAGCACATTGGTGTGTGCATGTGCTAGCTCATCATTGCATTGACCTGTACACCCTCCATTTTGGAATCATAAAATTAATCAATATCGAAATATAATCTTTTATAATTTTTTACAAATAACCCCCAAAACATGAACTCAAAGAATAGACCTTGAGTAATATAATGTAAAGAGGTTATCGTCCAATGTCAGAAGCCAAAGTATACCATGGACCCACAACAAATTTTACGCTCCGCCACACAGAGATGGTGGAGGGGATACCACAACTTACGTTTCAGCCGGTCACATTATACTGCCACTAATTAAACTTGTAGGGCAAAATTGGACAAAAAAAGTTTACTCAATTGTGGGATCAAACTGAGTAACTCTTGAATAGAAGCTCAGCACTCTAATACTTAAGCCAGGTCACCTCCTTTAACAAGAAACATGAATTTCAGCTTAGAGGCAAGCTCATTAATCATCAGGTACAGGTCTGTCCTTTCGACAATACTCATTAAGTTCCTGTGATAAAAAGAAATTAAATTGGTCCCCCTAAAACAAACTATATAGACCCACTTCACCATAAGCAGGGTTTCTTTTAATCCTATCCCACTGCATTGACGGTGTTTCACAGAACAAAAGACACTGGAGAAAAAATACAGGACTAACCTGCTGGGCCAGCCTTCCTGTGGTGAGAGCCACGGCCACGTAGTACGGCCACGTCATGTCGGCCAGGTGGCCCGAGAGAACCAGACCTGCGGCCATGGCACAAGTAAAGCCGGTCAGAACTGGTTTGGTCTGCTCCCCCAGGCGAATTGCTGCAGACTTGACTCCAATCAAGAGGTCGTCATATTTGTCCTGGTGGAACACAATGATGAAATTTTCTCAGTTGTTGATAGTGTAAAAACAGTTTATTAAGTCAAAGCTGATTCAGAACTACAACTCACATCACATAATAAGTGTATTTTTTGTTTAAAAACTGACGTTTTAATTAAAAATCTTCAAAATTTTTTCTTCTTGCTGCAATATTCTAATGTTATTAATTTTGAAAAAAACAATTAAAAATAGCATTTCATAAGCATTGCTGGCAAAATCACTGAGACTCCATTGAGTCCATCACCAAATTTTACATTAGAGTGCCCAGTTTAAGAAAAGTCTCAAGAAAGCCAAAGACACAAAGCACTGCAGTTCTGCGAGAATAAACAATTCGCAAAGTCAGAACAAAGCATTGAATAGAAAAGAAAAGTCTATACCAAGCACTACCTTAAGTACTATTATCAACCAAATTACCTGCATAAGTAGTGTTATTAGTAATCAAACGAACAAAAATACAATCAAAACAAAACAACAGCAATTGATATGAAAAAGTAAAATTTTCAAAGCAAACTATTAAGTAAGATCTCGAACACAAAAAAATACTGCAGAGACTATGTATAAGGAGATATCATTGGAGGTAACAACATTCTATGGAAAAATTACAACAGATTACAATGATAATACAGTGTACTGGCATTTCGAAAACAACATTAAATGTAGCGTGAGTGAGTGAGTGAGTTTGTTTTTACAGCACGTCAGCACGGTAACAGCTATATTGTGTCCACCAGTGTAGCAATACAGAGAGGAGTACATGGGCTATAAATGCAAATCGCTGTTGGAATAAACCCACTTAAAAAAAACAATGAAAAAATAACCAATCATTATGTATATACTTATATTACACAACTTTCTTCTTATTCTTCTTTTTGCAAATGAGGGTTATGGGTTCAACAAAATGTTTGTCTGTGTAGCAGTAATTTTCTTTTTCTTTTTTGTGTTTCGTTTGACGTAGCAAATTTGTTACAGTCGGTTTTTAAAATTAAGTTATATTTAGTTGTTAATAACTCCTAGAGATGAGAAAGCAGTCTATAATATTATATGAAGTGAAAAAAAGTGTGAAGCACTGGGAAAAGTTTATCTCTTGAAATAGGCCTAGAATGATTTAGATCTGCATGCAAGAAAGATAGGAAAAGAGGATAAGTATTGGCCAAAACCTTTTCTAATAGAAAGCTGGCTACATCTATCTACAGACAGGCTCTTCTAGCAGTGCATAAAAAAGTGAAAAGCACAATCAATTTTTTTTTCAAAGGTACAAGATTCAGAGTGCGCAACAAAATTTCCAAAGGTTCAAGATTCAACAAAAACTGCTGCCCAAATGTTGAGTGCTATGTACAGATTTATGGTGAAACTGTTGAAACTGTTATTCCATGGGCTATCTATACATTATTGTTAATTGTATAAAAAAAAAAAAAATGACAAAAGTAAAGAGCCACAAGTTAACCCTGTACTTTTTTAAGTAGTTTCTTCATTCACTCGAGAAAGTTTGATGCTGTATTACCATTGCTGCCCTTAACTGTTATAGACCCTGTTTTGTGCCAATGCATTATTCACATAGCACAATCAAAATCACTACTAGAACCAGTTATTTTTTAATTGATATTTTACTTTTAACCTTCTTGCCTAAATGGGACATGGCATAATTAGTGTCACAAAAGACAAGTCCAGAATTTACGGAAAATTAGGATAACTGAAGAACCACAGATGACAGATTTTAAGTGAGACACTTCACAAAAAAAGGTCAATATACTATTGATATGGGGAACTAGTGTGTTCACTCAACTTTATTCATTGAAATTAAGGTGGTTGGCCAATCTTCAGGCATAGTTTTAAAAAAGGTCAAAAGAAGGAAGCAAAGCCTTAATAATCCTGACCCTCGTACGCAAAATCCTACGAGTGAAACCTCTCACTATTTCACACTCTCTGTTAGAACTATAATGTTTCTCTACTGACGGCGTCAGACAGCTAATATCAGGTGAGGACAGCCAGCAAGCTTACCTGGTGAGCATAGACAGTATCGTATACGAGTGTCCACAACACGCTAGCCATGTACATAGGCAAACACACGAGCCAGTTGACGGAGCCCGCAACAGCAGAGTAGCCAAGCAGAACCCCAAAGTTGAATGTTAGTCCTGGGGTAGCAGAGTACAGTGTGATAGTGTGACAAAGACAGTGTTACAGAGAGACAGAGGCAGTGTGTATGAGTGATAGTGTGACAAAGCGACAGAGAGATAGTGTGTCAGTGTGACCATATGTGTCAGAGAGATAGTGTGACAGAGTGACAGAGAGATAGTGTGTCAGTGTCACTGTGTGACAGAGAGATAGTGTGTCAGTGTGACCATATGTGTCAGAGAGATAGTGTGACAGAGTGAAGGATAGATAGTGTGTCAGTGTCACCATGTTTCAAAGTGATAGTTTGACAAAGTGACAGAGAAATAATGTGTCAGTGTGACAGAGTGACACAGAGTGACAGTCCTACAAAGACAGTGTGTCAGAGAGATAGTGTGACAGAGTGACAGTGATAAAGTGTGTCAGTGTGACCGTGTGTGAGGGAGAATGTGGAATAGTCCAGCGACTACTCGGTAGTTGAAAGTAGGGCCTCGGGTGGCAGAGAGGGGAGACAGTGACACGGTGTGATAATGTGTAAGTGTTATAGAGTGATAGTGTTGACAGAGATATAGTGTGACACTGTGTCAGTGTAAATGTGGAGTAGCTGAGCAACACTTCGTACTTGATTGATAGCCCTGGTGAGATTATGATAGTGTGTCAGTGTGACAACATTGAAATAGCCCAAGTCTGTATGATTTTATGACGGTCTGTGTCAGTGCGACAGTGGAGAAGCTCAGTCAGCGCGATCGTGTGACAGCGTGACAGAGGAATAGCCCAGCTAGTATGGTAATGTAACAGAGTGAGAAGGTGTGACAGTTTGTAAGAGGTGTGGCCTGTTCTCCTGTGACAAGGTCAGTCTTAGTGTGACAATATGAGTGTCATAGCGTGATAGCATCACGGAATGTATAATGGACAGTGTGCGAAGTCACAAAGTCCTAATAGCAAGAGGCAACTGTAAAAATGGCATAATGTAAGATATTTGTTTGAATTTGAGACTAAAACAAAAATTGGGTTTAACCATAAGTATGATTATGTACATAACGGCTTTAACGGACCCAACATAAGAAAGATTGGCATTTCTGGGATAATCAATATTTTTGTTTTCACCAATTTATTGGCAACGCATAACGGTGAAGGGGATAAATGATTGAAAAAAATTCCAATAGTTTTCCTGAATTTTTGAGGACCTGTACATGTATCTATACATAATAATATCTGAAATTATTAGGTATTTTTCCACTGTAGGCTTTTAATAAAAATGGACAAACAAATTCTGTGCTTTGAGGGATTAGAGCCCTCGACTTGTAGATGCAGAGGCAGCAAATCGCCTTCCCACTATAATAGAACATGGTTTATACTACTAGACGAGTACACTCACCAAATCTCATACCATACATACATGTAGCTCTGCTTCCTCACAGCCTACCCTAATTGATGTGGACATTCTTGATACGACAATTTGTACAAAGGATCTGACTTACAGCAGGCAGCATTAACATGCCCACTTACTTGATCTATTTGGGCTTTGTGTTAGTTAGAGCATAACTTCTGATGCAGAAGGTCGGAGGTTTAAGCCC
This sequence comes from Elysia chlorotica, assembly GCA_003991915.1. Taxonomy (NCBI): domain Eukaryota; kingdom Metazoa; phylum Mollusca; class Gastropoda; family Plakobranchidae; genus Elysia; species Elysia chlorotica. Next base: position 129,025 of record RQTK01000153.1, on the reverse strand, counting down.
CGCTCTGACATACATATTTTTCCTTACTGGTTGGGTCAATGGCAGTATTATGTGACGTAAGAGGCACATGGTCTCTCACTGAATCAGATTTCATGAAATATGGGAGAGATATAGATTCTTAAACTACACAAACAAGTTGGTTGATTTCTTAATGTCCAGAAGCTTGGCTATATCACGGACAAGCCCCAAGACTAAAGTCTGACCATTTTACAAGCTGCCAACAGAGACAGTGCAAGGATATCGGGCTCCTGTAATGTCTCAGACCATCATATTACATTGACACCATGTACCAAACTAACTAGTAGAGGACAAAATCTTACAAATATATTCTGACTGGTTTTGAGCTTGAACAGGGTACCTCCTGATTGGGAGTCCAATGCTCTACACTCAACACACACACAAACAAAAATATATAGTGCTTTAATTCAAATTAACACGGATATCCATAGCAGGCTGTAAAAATGTCAACGTGGCTTGGCATTGTCATCATTTATTGTATCGAAACTGATGATTTTATCAGAAACAATAATTTCTCATTATTACAAGTGAACATCGATAGCAAAAGCATTCGAAGTAAAATCCTCTGAAAATAAACCACTCAGAAACAGCCTGAAAGTTTATTTTATCCCAGGTGTATTTGAAACAGTGACTATAAAGTAGAAAATAAAAGGAATTTATGCCTCGGAAAATATGAAACAGTGACTATAAAGTAGAAAATATAAGGAATTTGTGCCTGGGAAAAAGTTTTTATAAAGTCATAGTTTATCTTAGGCAGGGGATATCACTATAATGTTATTGATACCACTCTTGGAAGCATGAATGAAATCTAGAAGCAAAAGAAGTACACAAAATGTGACCACCACAAGAGAATAAATACACATAATGCTTATATCGACAATTGCTCCTACAAGCAGAAGAACACAAATGTGATACAGCCAAAGCGAGACAATTATTATTGAGGATTTCTTATTTGCCACTGCTTGAACAATTTGGTATTTAAACATGCATGCAGTGAAGGATTTAGCCAAAACACATTCATGCAGGAACAATTCGTTCTTGGCTTTTATTCTATTTAAATTCAAACTTTGAAACATAGATTCAGTTTGCTCTGTTTCTTTTCTTGTTAGAAAAAAATTCAATCAGTCTTGCATTTTCATTTTTTTTTTATTCACAAACTGCACCCACACACAAAATAAAACGCTTCTCCAAAATATATTATTTTAACTTTTTGTTTGTTTTTCAAATCTGCACCTTTTGATAAATGATTTAAACTGGCTTTTTTTTTTTCTTTCTTCCTTTAACTTGTAAATGCATTTTTCATATTTACTTGACTCAAAAATAATTTTAACTAACTATTTTATGATGGCCTACATGCCCATTAAGGTTTGGAGTTATTAAAAAAATTTTTAAAATAATATTAAAACAATTATATAAAATTAAACCAGCAACAATGTTAAAAAAAAAGAGACTAAAGGAGAAAAGGAAGTATAAAAAAACCCACCAATGGCTAACCCAAAGCTGCAAATACTTCAAGAAACTGACTTTTGTCAATTTTTTTGAGGGTCAATTACTTTGTACCACAAAGGTTCTTGTTTTTCTTAAAAGCCTGTATATGTTACAGTCAAACTCAGAAACTAGACATTCTCGGGAAATACCTAAAATAGATCAGTCATTCCCAAGTAGTCCTGTTCTGGTCTAAGCAAGAACTACCACGCAATGGATGAAATTTTAGGCTTTCCCTCAGAATGACTGGTTCGTGGTTTGACTGAACATATCATATGTGAGGCATCTTGTCGTTAGACAGGCACAAGTCAAATTTGTACTTTTTTGACTGATTTTAAAGTGTTTTCATAAAACATTTTTAGAGAAAAATATGTAATAACTCTATCTTTTCTAAAGCCCTTTCATCTAAAAAAAAAAAAAAGGTCGATATAAATACAATAGTTTTTCTACGTTTGAAGAGCTCTAGCTCAAAACTCATACAACTGTATAACCAGCCTGTGCCTGAAAATCTCAAATCGCCCCACAAATATATTTATGTGTATATATCTTTTTTTACGCCGAGTACCTGGTGCGAGTATATCGTGTCGTAGATGATGGTGTAGCAGACGCAGGCCCAGTACAGCGCCAGGCTGGACAGGGTCACGTGACCTTGGACGGCTGAGCAGGCAAGCAGCACACCCCAGTTTAAGGTCAGGCCTGAGGGGGAGCATACATGTAACACCAGGCCTCCGTAGAGACGCGAGCCTCGTCACAGCTAACGGTTGTTTGTTGCTAAGTGTTCAGCGTATGCACTATACAGGCTATATTGTGGATGGGTCTCAAGACTAACATCTGACAATTTTACGAGCTGTCATTAGGAAGTCTTACAGCTTAGAAACTGTATCACCATTTCCTTACTGAATCTCTTGAGCGAAGTGGTTTAGCATATTGAATGACAAAACATAGCAGACTCGACGGTACTGAACTATGAATAGACAACTTTTTTTACACTGAAAATCCATAACTTTATAGAGAATTGGCATCATTGCAATATAAAGGGTGGGTGGTAGTTCTGAGGGCAAGAGTCAAAGGCTTCTGACGCCACATACATCCAGGTTCAAGCACCGTTCGAGCCAATGCGTTTTTTCTTGCTGGTTGGGCCTGTGTCAGTATTGTATAATATGACCCACCAAATCCAAAGTATGCCTGTCTGAGGCTCCGTCCACAGTATAGCTTATGTGCTGATATTGAACATTAAGAAACAAACTTTTACCTTTTTCTGAGCAATACAAGGCCAATGTAGAGACACAGACTTTGTTGCAGCACAAACACAGAACTCAAAGCACTTGAGCACAATAGTATTTAACTTGGCTAGGAAATCAATTTTCGTCAACTCCCAAGGCCATGAAGGTAAATAATATATTTGGAGTACAGACGATGTATAGACGATGTATAATTTGTTCATTGTCAGTTGATGAGATAGTGTTTATTTACTTAAAAATATCACTCAAAGTTTTGACAAAATTTTCTGTTGATTTAGTTATCTGCAACACTACACGAATGGATGCACAGCCGATCTATTTTTTTTTGTGTGTGCTCAGTACCATGCAACACAGATGATCTTATCAATCGTCAACATTTTGAAGGTGAAAAATCAAAAAGCAACGTCTTGCAATTGACACTTTAAAAAATTATCCAGAAATGCCAATCTTACTGTATGTTATGCTTAACAATGAATAACACAAATATGGAACCTGTGCTAGTTTATATAAAATTTTAGCATTGCATTAAAAAGAAAGGGGGCGGGGGGGATCCCATTTTTGCAGAAACAAAGAAAAAAAAACACAGAACTGAACAACACGTAATGCAAAAAGTTACAAGACTAAAAAAAATGAATAATTGTAAACACATATCTCTCAATCATCCTCAACATTAAATCTTATATTTTTTGTTGTTGACCACTTTGAGTTTTGTCTTTAAGACAGCAAAAACTAGCTCTACAATTTTTTAAATAAAATATGATATTAGAGTACCATAGCAGTGGTATTTTTAAATTATTTTTGAAAATTGTATTGACAAGTGTGTCAAAACAGGTATTTGAGGAAAGTATTTATAATGCTGATACATAACTATATAAAATAAAAATGTTTTGTTCTTTTGGAAAATTAAATCATGCCATTTACAGTTAGTAGGTAAGTGAATAAGTGAAAAACTTTACCTAACACCAGCTGGGGCCAGTAGGTGTAGCGCTTGGCGAGAGGGTAGGTCACTACCAGAGCCATCGATGAAGCTCCCAGGATCACACTGGGTAGGGGGGATAAAACACACGTAATAGATTATAGATGATTCAAATCTAGTAAGACATATCCTGAGTGTGACACCTATCTTCCTCCGACTAATAAACCCACGAGATTTGAGTTTGAGTTTGATGATTAGCGCATATCTATAAAGGCTATATTGTGGACAGACCCCAGGACTAATGTCTGACAATTTTATGTGCTACAAAATTCGAGACAATGCAAGGCTAGCCGATCACATACTGACTTCTTGTACTCTTATGAAATAAATCTGAAATAATCATTAAAATAATGTACAACCTCACAGTTTACATGAGTTGTATATTGAGGCCATTAGCAGTTTAAGCCAGCTCTTTAAAAAAACAAAACAAAAAAAAACTTCTTCATTCTGCATTTTTAACAATGTCAACTCCATGGATCTTTACTCTTGTATTGAAACTGTTATTCAAAGGGCATAGTAACATATTGGACTAAAACACATGACACCTTCACAAATCTTCACTGGCTTCTGACCTGCCACCTTTTTTTATAACTAAAGATCTGTAAATTTACTTAAATTAAATTGGCATCACTGCTATTCAGGTTGAGTTGATATTAAACTCTGGTATTCTATTTATATCTCACAGACTCCGGGTAATCTGCAATGATGGTTTCAAGCACATATATACATGAAAAATTGGTCGTATTTTAATACGAAGTGGACAGATCAAGAGATGAACGGATAAAGAGAAAGTGAGTAAAGGAAATAGAGAATTGAGAGATTTTACTTAGATGTCTTTTGCTGTTGGTATATGTTTCAAATGAATTATCTTTCTTGAAGTTTTAAATGTGATTACATGTAATGCTGTTGATGCCTGAAGCCTGTTCCAACATAGCTTACTTTTGGTATGTTCTCATTTATATATTAACAGAATAAAGCTTTAATTTAATTCAAAATCCAAACAAAAATTTCAAACCTGTAAAGATTGAGCTGCAGTAGGATGGCCAGAGCGCAGCTCAGCTGGGTCCCGAGGAAAACCAGGGCTTGGAACTGAGTGAGACTACCATTTGCCAAGGGGCGCGTCCTGGTTCGCTCAACCTAAAACAATAAATCTGTTTTAAATTGTTTTAACAATAACAGTAACACTAATAGTAACACCACCAACAACAACAATCCTCAACCCTGAACTATGTCGGGGGTTTAAAAAAACAAAACAAACCACCCAATGCCTTTTGTTTTTTTAACTTAAAGTAAAGTACTTTAAATAAGCATTTTTCTTTGAAATGAAAGATTTTCGTCAAGTATTTATTTTTACTATTTTAAGAACTAGAACCCACAGAGACCCCAAGATGAACCGATTAGAGAACAAAAACTCAGCATTTGGTATGAGTTTAATAAAAAGCACAATTTGCTCCTGTACCACTTTTACACAACTACTTTGTACAGTAATACTCACATTCAACGAACTACGTCGTCAAATTTAAATGACCAGTTCATTGGATGGTTTGTTGTAGCTATGTGTGGCTCACTACTGCCAATATCCTAGTTCTATTACATTTTTTATCGCTAGATGGTGTTTTAAGCCAATCGCATCCTCACTCATCTGCCTTCAATTTTTCCTTTGTCTCTTCTTTCCCAAACACACTTCTCATGTTTTAAACTGGCAGTTTCAATTCTTTGATCTCTTATATTGCTTGCAGGTCACCGTTAGCTGCCACTCCTCTCAACCTCCCCTCTCTGATTACCATTTTTCATTGTTGCCCAGTTTTTACTGTACACTGCACTCATCTTCATGATGTTAGTCCTGACTGATCATGGGTGAAGCGTTATATTTTACTTAGCGACGGCCTGGCAAATGTTAGGTTAGCTAATTTAAGTGTCTGGTAGACAACTTTGTATTTGTAAGCTTCCTGGCACTTATGGTTCGTTGGATCCGAGGGTGGGTATGAGATTAGTTTGTTAGATCCAAGATAGTTTGTTTAGTAAAGACAAGAAGAAGAAAATTGTAATTGTTTGTTGATTTCCAAGTTTTTGTATTTGAGTCCTCCTGTACTGACCTTTTCATCAAAGTCTTTGTCCCACATGTCGTTGATGATACAGCCGGCACCTCTCATAAAGAAAGCGCCGGCGCCAAACAGTGCAAGCAGGTACGGGTCTGGTAGAGTGCCAGGCGCGGCCGCGAGAGCGATACTCCACGTGCAAGGCCAGTAGAGCAGCCATGTACCTGGAGGACAGTAGGTACATTAGCGTAACCATGTTATTTTGTAGACATGATCGGAAAAATATAACAATTGCATATATGGAAATACAATTTACAATTTTAAGGAGAAGCAGAAAAAAACCCCCAAAAAAACAAACATTATTGAACAATGCAACAAGAACAAAAATTGTGTTAATTGATATCATCTTTACTGTACAACACCTCATAATTCCAAGTCTTTCTGGTTTGATTCTCTTAATTTGAAGCTCACACCACCAATAGGCACTACAAAAGTACTATTTGTCAAATAGACTTCAATGCGTACGGTATTGCTGCCCAAGACACGCCTTTAAGAGAAATAGGGTTGGGAAAAGGTTGCTATAAAAAGAAAACAAGTAACTATCATATAATTATATTTTATTTAAATGCAGTTTTTCAAATATGGTAAGTAACTCTCTACTAAAACACTTTTGGGGTTCTGGTATGTCACCTTCTATAATTCGAATCTTTATAATTTGAAGTTGAGATCCAATCTCGAAAGCATTTCGAATTATAGGGAGTTCCACTGTAATGTAGTTGTAAATACTCCAAGGTTAAATACATTGTATTTTTGAACATTTTTTTGTGTGTGGTTCTATTGGACTCTATTTATATAATTTTTTTCTTTTTCTTGCTTTTTGAAATTGCATCATAAAAAAAAGACCTAGTTTCCGTAAAAATGGAAGACATTGATTTAGTTGAACATGTACTGATTTAGAAAAAACTAAGCAACAACTAACCATGCTGAAAAGAACGAGATCTTACTTACCAATTGGCTTGTCCATTCGTATCAACTTGAGATACGGTTGAATAGATTGGGGAGATGCATCCACTATCCTACTGGCGGTAGAATATTTCTCACCAAGACGTGACCTTTGCAAAATGCCTTTAGGTCTCGCCAAATCATAGTGAGCCGGATTTGACTGAAGTGTGGAAAAGTGTTTGACAAATTGTCCCGAAGATGAGACAAACGCTCGGTGGAGAGTGGGATGTATATTGTCATGATGTAAATGGCAGAGTCTTGAGTTGTGGGTTGAGCACAAAGGCTTTTGAGAAACATTTTTGAAAGGAAAACTTTTTTTTATGACATTTTCACCTCTGTTTGATAAATGTGCTTGTCCGAGTGACTGAGGGAAGGTTTTGGTTTCTGGAGGAATTAGAGCTGGGTTCTCTAAACCAAAAGAAGATGGTAAACTAGTTTCCATCGTAAGTTCACCACATATATTTGTCCCATTCTCATCATTCTGTTTGTAAATTGTATCCAAGGGAATAGTTGTTACTGAGCTAGTCCTATAGGAGTTTCTGCTTTTTGTCCAAGACAATCTTCTCTGTGGCTTACTAAATTTATGAACTTGAAATGTTGATAATTGTTTGCTACAGCTGGAGACAAATACTCCACTTCTAGTTCTTGAGGCCAGAATGGTTTGTCTGTTCAGGCAGACGTTGAAGGCCTGTAGCACAAGTCTTGACCTGCCGCTGAGCACTTGAGCCATACTTCAAGCTGTAGAGAAAAAAAGTTTAAAGAAATAAAACTTGAGTTAATGATAAACTTAAAAGTTAAAGTATTAAATTGATTTGAAACGTTTACTAGGCTATAATCTAATCTGACTAAAATTTTCAAAAATGTTAATTATCTTTTTTTTATTCAGTATGTTTTTTCAAGTATATCTTTCAGTTTTAAAATCCTCTATGATAAACTTAAAAGTTAAAGTATCAAATTATACAAAATATCTTGAAAGCTTTCAGATGACTAGATCTAGGTGAAACTTGCAAAGCATTAAAAACATAATTTAATAGGATATATAATCTAATCTGACTAAAATTTCATATCTAGAGATCGTAAACATGCATTCTTTTTGTTAGAACTGCAATATTTCTGCTCAAATTCAACTTTTGAATATCATTAGCGGGTTTGACTACTTTTAAGTTTGGTCCATAGGCTTGTTTTTTCGTTTTCTAGTTTTTAATACAGTTTCTTTTAGATCTATTTTGATTTTCTTTTTTTTCTTTAATTTTTTTTTTGAAGGATTTCTTACAGTTTTAAAATCTTCTATATTGTGGAAGGCCTCACGAGTAGGGACATCCAAACCTTTTTGGGGAGGGTCGTTTCATTCTCCTACGTTTTTTGGGAAGAAGAATTAGATCTAGGCCTACTCTTTTTTAGGGAATTCTTTTTAGGGCCTAACTGTCAGTTTGATACTTGACTGCATCTGGCTCGATTCACATCTGGCTGTAGTTCATTGCAATTAGCATTGGCAGTATCTTCAAGGATCTTGAAGAGGAGGGTGAGTCTGCAGGTTATTTTTCGCTGTGTGAGTAGGTTCTAGGGTCTCTCGGTTTGGACCTGGACTGGGTAACAGTTTTTAGTCACTCACATTCAGTTCACTGCTGGCCTTTGATAGTACATGATCATCTAGAAATAGATCTAGATCTAGATCTAATATAGTTTCATTAAGACACATCTCATTCTTAGAATGTTAAAAAGATAATTCAAAGGCTAAACATGAAGCAAAACATACCTATTTAAATTATGTTCGTCTTGCCATTATTGAGAAAGAAACGCGATATAAAACGCCGGTTGTTGATCTTGATGTGCAACTGCAAGCCTTGCAAATTCTCTCAGGACTTCAAGTACAAAGAAATAAGTCAGAGTAACTCCCCTTTGACTAATTTTCAAAGGTTAAGGATGTTGATGTTACGGTTATCACAAGCAACCCTAATTGATCGTGGGGTGGGGGAATAATTATTAGCATCAACAAACCTGATTGATCGTGGGAGGGGAACATAAAATAATTAATATAATCAAAGTCCTTTAGTAACTTTCCCTCTTTTGTTGCGAGAAGATAACAAACTCCGTTGTAACTTAGCAATACAGGGAAAAACTCAGTTTTAGAGTTTCAGGTTTCTTGTTTTGTTTTAATTGCAATGTGGAGATGGTAGAGAAGCTGTGCGTTTTTGTTCTTTTTTTTTTTAATCGAAATTCATATTTTTTGCAAACAATTTGGTTTTAATTTACTGCTAGTATCCTATTCACTTTGATTTTTTACGAAATAAAAAAGTACACGTCTTTAAGGCAACATTAGTACATGTATAAAAAAGGACAATACCCTACTGAGAAACATCTCGGTAGTTTTCACTTTGATTGTATAGTCGTGTAGGCCTACCATCCGACAGTGATGAGTATCAAATCACCGAACAATACAACAGTATTGGTCCATTGAATTTTAAAATGGCAAAATGCCAATAATATATTGTGTTATAATAATGTTAATTATAATCGATACTGTTCTCGTAAGTTACTTTATGTTATTCAAAACCCATCAAAACCAATAGCCCCCCCCCCCCAAACCCTTGCTGTCGAGC
>RQTK01000153.1:110850-113362 GCA_003991915.1 Elysia chlorotica | reverse complement strand
GGAAAAGTAGACCCACTTTTGAGGCAGCTGTACCATGGACAAGTGGTCAAGCGGTCAGCTGAGTTGAGTGGAATGAGTTGCTTGATTAACGTCCAATGTTAGCACTATATAGGCTATATTGTGGACGGGCTCCAAGACTGACGCCTGACAATTTTACTGACAGTTCAGGGAGACCATGTGACCGGCTGAGACAGGATTATGGCAGCACATAAAATTGTCAGACGTCCGTCTTGGGGCACGTCCACAATAAAGCCTATATAGTGCTGATGTTGGACGTCAAAACCAACTCAACTCAACTCAGGGAGACATCGTCATAGACAACCACACCCGTTGGGGGCGAACACATTTAGCAGATAGTGGGTTTTAAACCGCAACTTTTCTACTGGGTTACCAACGCTCTACTATTTGCGCTAGTTCGTCCCAGAGAGAACAACAACGCAGGTTGTGCGATCTACGGGACGATAACGGATTACGTATTTACGCCTTTTAGTCATCGGGTTTTCCGATCGCTCATTGGCTCTGTAAGTCTTGGGTAGAGCTATGATTTGACGCCTGTGCATATTCTGTCAAAAAATTATCCTTTTCGATTTTCACTATAGGGCGCGTTATCGCATTTCTACAGGTGGTGCGCGCGACTACGCAACACCTAAACGAAGGCCAGTGGGGAACAAATGCATGTCTCTCTCTCTCACTCTCTCTATTATTTCAGGTTACGATCACTGTACATGACATAGTATTTCTCCAGGTGGTGCGCGCGACTACGCACCACCTGAACGAAGGCCGACGGGGAACCAATGCGTCTCTCTCTCTCTCTCTCTCTCTCTCTCTCTCTCTCTCTCTCTCTCTGTCTTTCTTTCTCTCTTTTTTCTTTTCTCTATTTTTTCTCTCTAACCCTCTTTCTCTTCTCCGTTTCTCTCTTTTTGTTTTTCTCTATCTCCTTCTGTCTGTCTCTCTCTCTCTCTCTCTCTCTCTCTCTCTCTCGCTCTCTCTCTCTTTCTTTCTCTCTCTCGCTCTCTCTCTCTTACTCTTTTTCTCTTCCCCTCTCTCTCCCATTGTCCTCTCTCTTTCTCTCTTTCCCTTTCCCCCTCTCTTTCCCCCTCTACCTCCTTCACCTGCCCCAACTGCTCCCCACCAGCACCACCACCACCAACCCTCACCGCTTCACCCCTTGCCTGATTGCCGTCACGGTCCCACCGCTGTGGGGTCTCTGGTTCCACCGATTCCGAGCCCCTCTGCATGGAACCAGGTCGCTTTTCTCTTTGCTCAGTAACTGTATCGGCTGGAATTATTATAGGCCCTGATCACAGAGATCTATTCCGCGGCTGTGATCCAACCAAAGCAATCAGTATTATTTACTTCGCAGGTTCCTGTAAACAGAGAACCTTGTGTCGGGCCTAGTCAGTTTAGTTAACTTTTAAACACTTAGCTAGATCTGGATTTAGATCTTGCGATCTTGTTTAAACGTCTCGGTTACCCGAAGAAAGATCCCGTTTAGTGGAATTTCTCAAAACATTTCTTCTAGTTTAAAGACCTCTAGGTTTCCAAAAGAATTCTATATTCCCAAGAAGATTCCTGGATATAAACAGAGACAAATTTTCTACATAAATTTCTGGCAAAAATTCTAAATTTCCTATGTCTGTAAAGAAGATAGTTTAATGTGAATGGCTGAGACAGGAGTCATGGTATCCCCGCCCTGACTTGTGTGTGGCAGCCCATAAAATTGGCAGACGCCAGTCTTGGGGCTCGTCCACAATAATATAGCCCATATACTGCTGACGTTGGATGTTAAACCAACTCAACTGAACTCAACTCTTTGAGAGGAATATTGTGGATATATACAGATATACAGTGACGGAATTTCTAAATATTTGTTCTTTTAGAGAAAATCTAAATCTTCTATGTGTCTAAGGAAGATTGTGGATAAATACAGTGAGGGATTTCTAAAAACCTGTTCTCTTAGAAAAGCTTTAAGTTTCTTAGGTTTCCTAGAAGGATCCTGGACAAAATTATGCAGCGACCTAATTGTTAACACTTTTCCTCTTCAAAAGAGAAACTCTAAGTTTCTTATGACGATAGGGAGGAATCTACACGTCATTGAAACACTTCTTAGTATGACAAATTCTCTCTCTCCTACTTTAAATTCTCCTAGATGTAGGTCTCAAGAAAAGATCGTATACGACGACGGAACTTTTAATACTCGGAGTGCCTCGATTTACATCTATTATTAACAGCTCACTGGGTCGGCTTTTTTAGGTGAATGCCGTCTATACAGGACAATAATATTGTGAACCATAACGTAACTTTCTTGTAGATCTAGAGTGTATGACGCGAGACTTTAAAAGACGAAACTTTGAAAGATCTCGGAGTCTCAAATTCGATTTGGCTCTGGGAGATATTGCAGTATATAAAGACTATGATCACACAACTGCAAGCATTGGTAAGTGATTTAGTAGAGCGAGATTGGTTATCCGTTCTAATATGAGCGCCTTTTGTACCTCTTAAAAAGGTAAGA